>VZRJ01003718.1:648700-697717 GCA_013397565.1 Ptilonorhynchus violaceus
GCAACAACAGGTACCGCCGGGGGAGCGGCGGTGCCGGGCGTGGGGACAGGCGCAGCCCCCGGAGCAGCGCAGCGCCGGGTTCCGCCGTCCCGCCGGTTTCTGCGGGCGGAAACAACGCCCGAGCCGGCGCGGGCCGGTTCGTGCCGGGGCTGCGCTCGGGGCCGCTGTGTGTGTGTGTCTCTGTGAGTCTGTGCGTGTCTGTGTGCGTGTGTCTCTGTCTCTGTCTGTGAGAGTTGGGCAGAAACGGGGACGCGCTGCTTCAGACTACCAAATTTTTGTCACATAGTGTAGCTTGATGGGGAATATAAACGCTCAGATGTCCAGCTGGCGAGCGGTTGGTCAATCCGCAACACGGATACAGCTGCAGTAGTAAAAAGTTCTTCGTCCTTTGGATGGAAGGGGGGAATGCAGCTCAAACGGTGCAAGTGAGAGCCAGGAGTTTAAATTTGCTGCATAACAAGGCACATTTCCCACTTAAAAAATACAAGCCTTACTACGGACAAGCTTTAGACTTTGTGTATGCTTGAAAAAAAATATGTCATGAGAAATTATTAAGGGGGGGGTTAAAATTACAGCGCTGGTGCACTGAGTTACTGCCACAATAAAATACCTTTACCTTTCCAGCTATGAGGTCTTTCGCTATAGAAAAGCTGAGCTTTCATGCCAGCTCTGGTTTTACCTGCTAATCTGAGGTTTGAGGAGGTTTTTATGTTCGTTTATTGAAAAAACACTTCACATGTAGGACGTTCTTGGCCAAATTGAATTTAAATGATAGAAATATTTTCCTGTCGTTTGTATTTAAGACGTGTTTAGATCCTGCTTTTTTACACACTTACTTTAGCAGGTTAGATAATTTCCTCAGCTTTGAGGTCTTTAAAATGAAAATACTTGCATTCTCTTTGCCATGTGTGGATATCATAAATACCCATTTTAAAGATAATAATCAGATCTGCTAATATACGGCCTCTAGTCAGCACATAAGACAGGAAAGGAAGGATATTACAGTTAGGTTATGATGAGTTTGGAAAGCCATGTAGATTTTAGGATAGGAAATGGCTAATATTATTTTCCCTCTGTGTGTGTATAGCTTTACCTATCAAGGGAAGAAAAATAACTGCATGTGTTTCAGGGCATCTTTAGGATGAATTAAACCGTGTGGATGGCCTTTAGAAAACTGTCTGTAACTAAGTCATGATCTTGTTGCTGCCCCTCGTTGATTTCAGAGGTATGAGAGAGTCACTTGAGACCTTCCTTGCATCTTTATTTTGAATTGTAGCAAGAGAACTTTAAATGCAATTCCTCGTTGGTTTGAGATGAATGCAAATGTGGTGTGTGAAGTCTCACTTTCAGTTCCTCTGCTCTGAAGCGCCCAGCAGGTACTTCCTGTGGTGCAGCTGCGATGGTTGAGAGTTACAGACCTTGCTTCAGAAAACAGCTCATCCGTCCCCACTCACCTTTATGTTAGTTTGTTTCTTGCCCTTTGAATCCTTGGTGTGTCAATGGTGATCATCTGTCTTGAACTGGTCTTCCCTTGCCTTTCAGGAGCTTTCACTTACCTGTTGAATCTTCGGGAAATCTGGCTAGGATCATAAGAGGAAAAAATGTTGAAGTGATTGTGGTGATTCGTCTGGTCTGAGACAAATATCACAACATGGGCTTGGAATTTTAAAATAAATAGTATCTGCAGGAGATGTTGCATGGGGTCTTTGTTAGAAAATGAAATTGTTTCTTTTTCCTCATTGAAATGTGAGGCTGTCAAAATTAAATGAGATGTGAGAAGGCTTTTGATACACTTTTTCTTTCGAAAAAAGATTCATTCTCCGTGGCCTTATCTGAAATCTGTACAAGGACACTTGCTTTCTGAAGTTCATTTCACAGATTCTGTATGCACAGCGTGACTCAGGACTGCAGTAAAATACTATGCAGAAGTAGTTGTTTCTCTAGTACTTGTTCTCTGGGAGATTAGTATAATTTTGGTGGTAAGACAGGGATGAAAAGTTACCAACTTGGATAAGATTTTGCATTGCTGTACTTTCTTGCTGTCTCTAAATCATTTATATGCTGCTCTTTTGTTTTGAAATGAATAATGCATGACTGGGGAACACAGGGTACCTGGTTATTACGGCAAGCTTTTTTTTTTTAATGAGCATTAAAAAATGGGGGGGAGGGGGAGATGATTTACAGTAAACACTTGACCTTTTTTCAGTTTTACTTTCTGAATAGTCTCCTTTTTTCCCTTGAACAGACTAGGTTTTTAGGTTTTTTTGATGTTTGAGGGTTTTTTTCTTGCAAAGTAACTACCAATAACTGATTATTTTTCATGTAGAATACTGGGATTTAGTTATTTAAGTAGATTTTTAAGATTGAAAAAGAGGTGGGAAGGAGTATTAGCATATGCCAGATTGCTGCTTAGTTCTTACTGTAACCACTAATGTCTAAACCAGAGGCATTGTCTCCAGCCTGATGCTTAGTTTTGTCTAAGGAGGGACTGCAGTCTAGTCACTTAATTTCTCTGCTTCTCTTTATTTATCTGTAACTCAGGGATAATTAATAATTCCTTCTCATGTTCACTGTATTTCACTGTACACGAGGTAGCTATTGTAATTTCCAAAATAAGGGAAATCTATGTTTTTAAGTTCTGCAGTGGCTCAGTGACTGTAAATGCATTCGTTTTGGAATTAAGTTTAGAACAGGACAGTTCTTTCATAACTCCTGTCAGCCCTTGTGATAGTTTTTTGGCAGAAAAATTCAAAAAACCTTCCATCTTATACTTCAGAACTGAAAAGGAAGAAATTTGCCTTTGTGATGCTGTTTCTTAACTGTGTAATGTTGCTGTGGGGTTTTAAATTTATTATTAAGCAATGCAGTAACAACCCCCCTCCTTGCAAGAAAAATCTCGTGCTTTAGATGGATATAGGATTCCTTGAGGATTTACAATACTGTAGGACCTAAGAAAAGTAATTACTAAAAGTAATGAAATTTCTAAATGCTCTCTTGGCTAGAGGAGAATGATGTGTAGTTTTGCTACTAAAAGCATTTTCTGTACAACATAAAATTGCTAGTTTTGAAGCAAATCTGCATGTTAAGTCTCTAGAAAATTATTTTGGAGTGATCTTTGCTAGTTCCGATGGAATTAAGGAAATAACAACTTGTCTGCAACTTGGTTTAAAAACAGCTGAAAATTTTCCGACAAGTATTCAGAAGGGTACGTTCTAGGCCTGTCTCATATTTGAAGTAGAGTTCAAGTTGCCATAACCTTTATTTTGTGGGTGGCAGCATATTACTCCCAAACTATTGCTTTAATAGCGTTGGGACCTTGATGAGCTCTAAAAATCTATTATTTATTTAATTAAAAGGCACTAAAGTAGTGTTTATACCGATCTGTAACTTTTCCGTGAGCTTTTATGTTTATGACAGTAAATGAAGCAAAATAACAAAGGTATTACTGTTTAAAAGCTGATGTTCTACTTAATACTAAGAAAAAGTGTGTGAGTGGGCATGATGTTGTTTCTTAAATCCTTATGATCTGCACCTTCTCAAACTGATCTTTCAAAACTAAGTTCTAGAAGGCAGGGTGGGAGGGTGACAAACTTTCTGTTTGCACTTACATGCATACAACAGCTAATAAGCACCTGGTGATCACTCAGTAGGAGAATCCTGTTCTTTTATGTAACTTTAAAATACCAAAGTGTAGTCTCTCCTCTACTCCTCCTTCCCCGCTTACAAAGGAGGATACGTAGGTAATAACACCCCCTCCCTTTTCCTCTGCAGCATGGTAAATTATGGGACTTGTTTGATCTTTGCTGTGGAAACAAAAGGGCAGATTTCTGCAAAACTGTGGTATCTTGGTGAAGTATGGTTTCTCTTGGAGTTGCCAAAAATTGGTGAATCACTCAAAACAGTAGACTGCATCTGTATTTGATGTTTTCTAATGACTGTTTTCTATTGGTCTGAGCAGGCAGCTGGAACTGGCACAAACTAGTGTAGTAATACAATATGTGCCTTACCACTTTGTTCGCCTTGAATGTAAGCAAGGACATTTTGTTCTTTTTTTAATTGAGCATTCAGAAAGACCAACCCAAACTGAAGATGGAGCCTCGTAAGAAGCTTATTACTTCTGGTGCACTTTTTGAGCTAGTGGAAAATAAATGTTTTAGAAATCCCTCCAAAACACGTTTTTCCCCAGCTGTATGTATAGATACTACACAGGATTAAGATGCAGTTATGACTTTTAGCAAAATGTGACAGCTGACTTATAAATAATTTTATTTAAATAGCAATCACTTTACTGACTCTCTGAAATAAAGATGAGTGGTGAGCTGAATGCCACAGAGTTTTATAACACTGCAAATAGTAGCAAAAATCTACTACTGTGTTGAACTATGATCAGATTTGTTGATGGTAATAACTGTGCTGTGAATGGAAAAATAATTGGATGTTGTCATTGGTTAAGTTTTCAGGCAGAGAACTTTTCCACGTGTCTCCATACTGTATGAAATGGCAATCAAATAGATGTAGTAAAAATGTGTGGGGTGCTAGTAATTAGTGTTCTGTGTGCCCTGTGCTTTGGCGGTCCTCTTAATACCTGCCTACATGCCTACCGTAGCATTGGCTGAGGGTATGAGTGGCACAAACCAAGACCTGTGTGTGACATGAACATGCAGGGGGTTCAAAACTGTTCTGAAGATTGCATTTGGGCTCTGGGCTCTCAGAAATAAGTTGCCAAGATCAGAAGATAAAGGCTTAATTATAGCATTGGCTGTGAACACTGCTTTTCACAGCAGGTGGAGGTTTCTGCTTCTTCCCTTTCATACCAGACCATCTCTTGCAGCTTTTGAGGAAAAAAGAGCCCCAAATACTCTTGGTGGTGGTGCTAGTGTTTTAGGTTTCCCTGACAAGCTTATTCTTCAGTATGATCAGACAATGTCTTAGTCAGATTTGTAGAATATTGATCATGTGGTAAAGGCTCAGTTTATTTTAGTGTATAATAAGTACAGTAGTCCTGTGTTTCAAGTACTAAATATTAAATTGTTAGGATTTCAGACGCAGTTGTAAATTCTAGATATTTTGCTCCAGTATTTGACAGACTTTATATGAAGCTTGTGGATCTTGCTATTAAGTTGTTCACCTCTAGAAGAAAAGTAGCAGGTGCAACAGTGGATAGATTTCAGGCAATCGGTGTGCTGGTTTTGAATACAGTAACTTCAAAACAGGTGAATTATGGTTTATGGTAGATACCAATTACAGACTGCAACTCATACTTAAAAATGTAAAACTTGGCTACTTGTTCTACCAAGAGGAAGAGGGGGAAAAAAAGGATTATCGGGTCGTACTGTGGGGGCAGTGAACTGTACCAGAGCTTCCCTATGCTTTGAGCATGGTAATCGTATTGCATTTTCCTCAAAGCTGATTTGAAATACTAGCATATGATTTGGAAGCCAGAAGAAATAAGGATTTATGGTAGCTCACTTAATTGTCAGCTACAGGTTAATTGGCATCTACTCTTTAGGATTAATTTAACTTATGTGTCCGTTTGTGGTGAAACTGGAGTTTCTGCCTTGTTAATTATCAATTGCAGACTAGCCCTTTCGTGTTAGGAGTAATTAATTTACAGCATGTATAAACAAAAGAAATGTTGACCCAAAACTTAGCCAGCTACAAAAATAGTAATCTTAATAGTAAATGCCACACAGCTACTTTGAAACTGCAGTAATTTTCATACCTCTTGCTTGATCTGTTTTAGGAATAGAAAATATGCAAGTCAGAAAACTGTACTAGGGAAAGGAAGAGTGACTGTCTAGTGCACTGTGTCATGTCCAGCATCAGCCTAGAGGTTCTCCTTTCACTTCTTTTTAGGTGTCCCTTCTAAAAGTTAAAGTCATATGTTGTGGTGGACCACTAACCCTCATTGATGTGAGATATTAGAAAAGCTTCCCCTGCTTTGATATAACAGAAATTAGACACTGATTAGGGTGTGGGAAGCTTTTGCTTTTCCTGGCTGAGGCTGGTGATACCTTGATTGAGGCTGGTTTGGGCTCCCATTTGTAACCCAGCTGATGTATGTAAGTGCTCAGAGAGGGTTGTTTATGGTTGTGTTCTACTTGGGCATTAAATGCAGTGTTAAATGTTAAAAGGAATAAGTGTTGGATGTTTTCATCTGTGACACTTGACACACATGTTCTGAGGATTAAAAATTGCATGAAACCACTCTTAAATTTTCTTTGTGGTGCTGCTGGCCTGCTGAAAATACTTCTATGTTGACTGAAAACCAGCATTTGGTATTACAGCTGGTTTCAGCAGTTTGGGTAGTCCTCTTCCCCTTTATACTTAAGTTTCATATTCTGTAGTTCCATATGTGCCTGTATTCCAGGACAGTAGTAAGTTTCCCAACACAGACTGTGTATTCCATGTAGTAATGGGGGTTTATTGCCTGCATTTGTCTTATCCGGAAGGATTTCTCATGCCATTTTAATTTTGTGTGCAGATTACTTTTTCTTTTGTTGTTTCCTAGGAACCTCCAGAAGTTAAGTCTCTTTGGGGATATAAGCATTCTGCAGCAACATGGAAGTATATCAAATACATACCTTGGAAAGGTTGACCCTGATGGCAAGAAGATTAAGCAGTAAGTTATATTTGTAAATTATCAAATACAGTAAAATAATAAAAATAGAAAACAGAACACAGAAATTCCTGAAATCATGACTGAGAAAGCTTTTAAGTTTTTTAACAGGATGAAAATCTAAATTCTTGTTCCTGCTATTTACATGAAATAATCTGTTTTTGTGGCTGTTGGTTTTGGCGTTTTTTTTCTCCTTTCTCAGCAGGGTGAGAATCCTTTCTTTCCTCTTTTCATTGTGTTCTAGAAACAATATTATGTTAATGTCACAAAAGGGGAGGAGGGATGGGGGGTTGTTACCAGTACCTCTTACTATTGCTGTACATGAAAAAAATTAGAAAAGGAAGTAATCTGTTGTATGTCACAAGAGTTGAAAATGTGTTTGTGTTTATGTTCCCTTTCAAGTTTACTGCTTCAACTTATTTCAAGTTGCATCTCAAAACTAGGTTATGTATTTGCAGAATTCCTGAAAGATCACAGCTCTCAATGTCCTTGTTTAGTTCAGAGGTGGATTTTAGCTTGCCATAATTATGTTATGGTACAGTCTTTGAATGTTTATAATCAGAATAGTTATTTGTTCTTCTTTGGAAAAGGTTAAATACAGTATAAACAGCTACTGATTTCTGAAATGAATTACCACAGAGGCAGTGATGCTAACTTAAATATTGTAGCAGTTCTGCTAAAACTTTCCATACAATAAAACCTGAATACCATAATTTTGTGTCAGTTTAAACATCTTTCTCCCAGTAGCTTGGGAGTGGAATAAGTACAACCACTTTAGATCTTTACCATTTTTTGTTCTGAGTGCTTTTTAGAACCAGTATAGGTATATTATCAGATCAGTGTAGGTATGCGAACACAGTCATCAAACTGAATGTTTGGTACTGACCTAAATTTGCAAACCAGTGCAAATACAGCTATGAGTCACATACTGGGTCTTTGTCATCAGAACTTGGAGCAATTTGTGATTCTGTCTAACGTAGGTACTGTAGTGCTGTGTGCAGGTAAAAGGCTCATTTGGTAAAAGCTCCTTTATTTTATATCCTTTGTGAAAACATAAATATGTAATCAAATCTTTGCCAAGGGGCTTAGAGAGCCATCTAAGCAGATGTTTACTCAGCTGAGTGCATGGTTAAACGTTTCTTCAAACAAGTATACACATTTTGGAGCCATAAACCATTTGAAACTCATTATCTAACTTGATGTTAGTCTTTTAGATGAATATTGACCTTTGCACATTTTGGAATGAGCAAATAAATGCTACCTCTTTTTTGTTTGGTTCATTTTGGTGGTGTTTTTTGTTATTGTGTTTGGTTTTTTTTCCCTAGAATAAAACAATGTATTTGGGACCTGCTAGTCCTTGTTTAAATTAAAAGAAAGCTAACAGTGTTTTGTTCAGTTGTCTGAAGTTTGAGAACTAGTAGCAGACTTACTTCAGAAAGTAAATCTTTATGGCTTCTTAGCCTTGTCTTTTGCACTTGGGGTTTGCATCAGTTAAGCTGCAAAACATGGAAGCTGAGAACTAGCAGTGAAAGATATGAGCAGCCTTTGGAGACAGTGTTATTGGTAGTTGAGAATTTTTGGAACCTGTATGGTGATAAACTTTACTAGCTGTTTCAGAAACTTCCTGGAATTAAAGCAGTCAGGGAAGAAAATGTGAGGTTTCCTTAAATCTGGCTTTGAGCTGGGTGTAACAGACTGTGGGTGAAATCTCAGCTATCACAGAACCATTGAGATGCTTTCCCAGGTCAAGACTAAGAGTTGTCCTGAGGCAGAGGAAGCTTTGGATCGTGTTTTCAAAAAATACACTTTTGCAGTGATCAGCATGAGTTTGTAATACTTATTCCTTTTCTGCGTAGCATGTGTGTCCCTGGTTACTTTCTAAAATTCTCTTTACAACTCTGTTTCTTAGTGTTGGGGAGCTCACTGTAAACAGTACATTTGTCTTGAGTTGAATAAAGGGTAGTTGTTTAAAATTTTGGCTTTCTGAAATCTGCGTCTTGTGATTGATCCGTGTAGTTCAGATAGTTTGGTTTCCAAAAGAACCAGTTTAGCCTCTGTTATTAAACAAAATAATTTGATTGATAATCTTTAATTAAACAAATGGCCTCCATATGGACTGTAGTCGTATATTTGCTTCCTGTCCAGGGCCGTGGATGTACTTCAGTCCTGGTTAGGACTGGTTTGGGGGCTTACACGGTAACTCAGCCTGTCTAGTCAGGCTTCAGTCTGTCCTCTGGATGAAAACACCACTTGGGGCATTAATTGTGAAAGTAAATTACTTGGAGTTTTTTAGTTTTTAAATAGTTTGCTTCAGTATAGTAATTTATAGATTACAGGTCAATGGTGACCATCCCATAACTGCTGCTTATAGGGAGCAAAGGGACTGATGACAGTTGTTGAGACATCAGTAGGTTGTGTAGCTTTTTTGCATGTGCTGAGTTCTGCTTGTATTTTCTGTTACATGCTCAAATTTTAGTTTTATGCGTGAGCTTTGAAATAACTGTTAAGTTCGGATAAATGTTGTAGTACATGCTAGGCAGTTGAAGTAAAATTAATATGATAATAAAGTAGGTGTTAATTTCCAAGAATTCACGTGTGTCTGAATTTCTAGAACACAGTTCAGACTATTTTTGCAAACTCCAGTTAGATGCAATCTGTTTATGAAAAATAGAATGTGCAGAAGAATTTGCAGGGGAGGAAAAAACCAAACCTGCTAGAGTGTTTAAAAAATTTATTTGAAATATGTTTAAATGAATGACCTTTAGCTTATATAGTGCTTTCTGTCTGACCTTATGTAAAGCAGGTATTAAAAACAATTCAGAAATTATTGCTGTTAAATATTCTCTATTGATATGTTTGATTTCTTATTAACTTGGCTAAGAACTGGAGAAAATTTTCTTAGGACCTACAGGTCATTAGACTAGCAGCATAAATCTAAATACTTGTATAAATGCTTTGGTGCTTGCACTAAAAAGTTGATGTGTAGATGGCATTAAATAATTCTCTCCCTTTTAAAAAGTATCTTAGTGCAATTTCCGTTGGGGAGAAAACCCGCCCTAGAGCTGCAGAGTTTTAGGTCATATTTCTTTTTATTAAATTGTGCAGGCACTAAAACAGTATTCTTCTAAGATCAGATGTTTAAGTTGAATGTGAACCACGATTTAAACAGATTTTTAGTGCAGTGAGGCATATAGATGGTAGTATTCTACTGAGCACCTCAAAATTGATTTATCTTCAATAGTTCTGTAAAATATTAAAAGGACTATTAAGATTGATTACCTGGGATATTACAAAATAAATTCTACCTGTGCTGCAACCATTACAGCACCTTTTGTAGATGTGTATGGGGGGAGGGAAGAGTCTTTGGAAGAAATTTGAGATTGCTGTGGTAGAATCTTTTTCTTTTGGGGATTGTGAGACAGTCTGCCTTCAATTTAACCATTGGCAAGAATAATTATGAAACAAACATTTCCAGGATCAAATAAGACTCATCTGAACTTTAAATGAATTTAGGAATAAAATAGAAAAACTACACTGTCTGCGAGTCTTACCCATTGTTTAAAACTGTTTCATTTGTGTCACAGTTGCCAGTCCTCAATTTAAAATAAAATATTTGGAAAAATCTGGAAGTATTGAAGTCTTTTTGCTTGATGACTATCCTAGGTAAAACCTTGGGAACTAAGGTGTAAAATAAATACAATAATTACACGAACTTTTCCACTTGGGTGAAGTCAGGCCTCGCAAACCTTTATAGGAGAGGGAAGAAAGCGTTTGCAGGCAAGGGAGGGGATGAATAAGGATTTGCTGAGGGAGAGGATGGACAAGGGCTGATCTTTTAACTTTACGACAGAAGGGTTATGGGGCATCAAAGGTAGTAGTATAGTGGTACAGGTTCAGAGCAAGCAAGAAGAGGGGGGACTCACACTGCAAAGTTACTATTGGATGTTATGGTTGTTAAATGCTTACTTGGCTAAGGGAGGAACTTGGATAGATTTGTAGAAGTGAAGTCCCTGCCAGTTGCAAAATACATAAAGCCACCTCTGCTTGGGAGGTCTAAGTTACACAGTTTTGGAAACTAGAGAGAGATTTGAGAAATACCCCTATGTGCTTTCCTTGTTCTGTCACCTTAAGGTGTTAGTGTTTCTCTGGGGTCAGTCAGGATACTGGACTAAACTTTTAATTTTGTCTGGGCATTATCTCTGTTATTCTCATCCATGTAACTTTAATAATTTGCAATGTTGTTTTGCTTAGATCTATACAATACACAGATCCTCATAGCAATAAAGGAAAAAGTGTTCTGTGCAAAAACCATTACCTGATTTGAGGAACAAAAATTTCTGCTAATTTTGTGCTGGAGGTCTTTGCATCTTATTTCTTGATGTTTCGTGGGACTGTCATAGCTTGGCTCAACTGCTTCCCTGTAATGCTGATCTTTCCTTCTGGCTGACCAGGGCTTGAGATCAAATACTTACCTACACAGGTGTCTAATATACTAAAAGAACACTTGTCATTTGGGCAGGAGGACTCTTTTGGGCCTTTACAGCTGTTGAACGAAAACTGGAAAAATACTTATGTGGAGAAAGTTTATAGAGTGTGACTGTACTATTTGAATTTAATATTGAAAATTTAAAATACTTCCGTTACCTTCTTGAACAAAATATCTTAACATAAAGAACATCTATTCGCTAACAGAAAAAGGAGTAGGAGAGGTAGGGTGCATCAGAATAAGTGCATAATAATCTGGCACTGATAATTTGAGATTGAAATGTTACTGGGTCCAAGTTTTTTTGGTAAAACATGAACCTGTTGGCACTTGAAAATCCAGTTAGCTGTACGTTTGGAATTATTTAAAAAATCTTCTTGCATGTTTGTTCTTTACCCTTTAATGAGCAAAGTCAAGCAGGTGATTTCTCATCATTCTAACTTATGCTCAAAATGAAGTTTCTGCCACCTTTTCATTGAAAATGACATTTTTTTCCATACTAAATTTGCAGTTCTAGAGAGGTTAGGAAATACAAAAAACTGATTTTAAAAACAAGGTCTGCGTTTAAAAAGCAGTACAGGTTTTCTTATTTGCATAACCTTAAAATGTACGTGGGAGGGTGTTAAATACATGCTGGAAAATACATGAAGTGAAGGTTCATAGTGTGCCACTGTTTTTGAAACACAAAGTACATAATTTTTTTAGTTTACAATTTTAACCTTTTAAGTGCAGTGAAGCTTAAAATGTGCTGGGAGGTCTGCAGTCATGTTGTAGTTCACAAGAACTGTAATAATAGCACCTTCCTGCAGAATAAGGCTATAAATGAAGGAAGAATAATTATTGAATAAAATAATGGAATGGTATGCAGTTGGTAAGACTAAACCATGTTTAATAGGATCATTGTCTGTTTTGTTTACTTGCAGAATCCAACAGCTGTTTGAAGAGATATTAGGCAATAGCAGGCAATTGAAATGGCTGTCTTGTGGGTTAATGCTGCAAATAGTAACTCCCACATCATTGTCCTCCTTATCAAACCCCATAGCCAACACCATGGAACATCTGAGCTTATTGGACAACCACATCCCTGGTAATACCACTCTTATCACTGCGGTTGAATTGGAGCGCTTTGTGAATCTGCGTTCGCTCGCTTTGGATTTCTGTGATTTTACAGCTGAAATGGCAAGAGTCCTGGCTGACAGCAACCATGTGCCTTTGCATCGACTGTCTCTCCTGGTCCACAGTGTTTCCATAATGCACAAGTCATTGGACAATATGCCAAAAGATGAGAATTGGCAGGCGCTGACTCGCAACAGCACTAATCTTCGGGTCTATATAATGGCTTTTGATGTCAAGAGTGATGATATGTTAAGGATTCTTAAGCCCAGTATCCCCCTAGAGAGGATTCACTTTGACAGCTATGTCACTTGTGTTTCAGGGGCTGTTGTTGACCTCATATCCAGGCAGTATGACAAGTTCCTCACTCATTTTATACTAATGAATGATGTGATAGATATGTCTGCCTTCCCAGATCTCAGTGACAACCGGAATGAAGATCCACTTGTCTTATTAGCCTGGAGGTGCACAAGACTGTCTCTTCTAGCTGTTCATGGTAGGTAACACATTGCATGGGCATAGTGTGTGACTTTCAAATGCAACCCTTCAGCCTTTCTAATCATAGTATGCTTTAGTGGACTGTTATTCAAAAGGCTGCTGCACGGTTGCTATACCCGCTGTCGTTGAAGGTGTTTATTGTATATGAGTTTTAAACATGTATCTTACTAACTTCGATTAAGAGGTCACATAGGATTTTATTAGATTCCTCACAGAAATGAGGATAACTTAAGAACTGAGCATTCCAGGAGGCTTAACCTACAAGTGGTCTGCACTGTGCAAGTTCCACTAAGTGACTGGTTACGTGCATGTGAACACTGAAAACATTTGCTGTTTTACTGTGAGCTCGTATGCTGGCAAGATTAGATGATTTTGCTTCCTGTTTGTAAATAACATGAGTTAAATGCCCCAAAGCTGAGAGGAAGAAATTTGTTACCAATTTGGTAAGACTACCAGCAGATGAAGGCTGAAAAATATGTGGAGGAGGTTGCCTCACTGAGTGCATTGGTTTCACCAGTAATACCAGAGCTAGGTTTATCCCACCTATTTATTTGCTATATATTAGCAAATAACTTTTACAGTTTATTCAGCTATGTCATCAATACTGCACTTGGTGGTAGAGGTTACAGCAGTCTGGCAAATTTTAAGGCACCTGAAACTGAAATAACGCAGAATAATGCTTTTATGTTTGTTCTGGAATCAGCTTACCAAGATCAAATTTGCTGATGCATGAAGGAGTTAAGTGATGACTGTATTGTGTTGCGTAAGAATGAATGTGTTTTCTCAGGCTGCTTGGGGGAGTAAATCTCCAGCCATTCAGTACAAACAGAAGATCTTCAGCAGCAGGAGGTGTACATTCAGATTTCCATTGGTTGAAGTCAGAAGGTCCTGCTGTATTTGCTCTTTTTTTTCCATGGTCTTCTACTGAAAATCACCACTGGGGGTGGGGAAGGCAGGATCAATTCAGCTGTCTCTCCTTAGTAGTTTCCAGGTGAGATAGATTTTGGATGCTGGTACATAACTGTACCAGTCTAGGTGTGGATTTTAGCAGTTTCTTCTAAAATTTGAGGACTTTTGAAAAAAAATTTTAAAATTACATGTTACCTTAAATTATCTTTCTGCTACAGGAAAGTCCTCTAATATATTATCTAACTTTCAAAGCTTGTAAAACATTTGAACATAAGCTAGTGTGTCATTTAATATCAGCACATGTCTGTTCAGTAGAAGGTACGAGTCTGTGCAGAGCATTGGGAAAGCAAACATCTTTTACAGTTCTGTCTAGCAAATTGTTGTTGCTACATTGACTTTCTTTGGAGAGATGCTGGATCTGCCTGCAGGAGAGAATGGCTAAATACCACCTTGCTTTTATGTTGGGATTCAGATTCTTTACCTTTCTTTTCCCCCCCTCCTTGCAGCAGAAGCTAGCTAAGCTGCTTATAAATGCCTCCTGATCTTTTCTAAGCTGTGAACATGACTTCTCTAGTACTGTCCCGAAAGCATCTTTCTCTGAGAGTAGCAACTGTATGAAAAACGCTATTAGGAAGAAGTATCCAGAATGCTGTGATGCCTCAGTACAGCATCTTAGCCTCACACTTGGATTCTCTGAGGTTTACCATATGGTGTTTTCTGGCTCCACTCATCATATTATACTGTCAAGTTTCCTTCAGGAAAAGAAGGTGGTTTTGTTCAAGGTGCCATAATTCGCTTTAGGTGCTCTGGTTTCTTGTGTCTCCTGAAGTGGTTATTCTTCAGTTTCCAGTGCTTCTCAAGCTTTAGTGTGTGTGTGTATGTTTCCTCTTCTGGTATTAGTTTGTTTTTGAAAAAGCTTTGATTTACATCTGGTTTTGGCTGCCAGTTGTCACTGACGGAAAGAGGAAGGGGAAAACATGCTAAGGACACGTTTTTCTGAGGTGCCTTGAGATTGTCTTTTGTGGGAAGTCATCCTCTTTCCACCAAGGTAGCATGTTCAGGAGCCAGAGGAAGGCAGGTGTTAAATACATCCTTGCAGAATGAAGAAAGGATGTAAGGAGTGTGTGGCCATTTGGGATGGGATGGAGACAGTAGATAACTTGTAGTGGTATGATCTGGCACTGTGAATAAAAAGCATGGTCTATCTGTGAGAACAGAGGCCTTTTTTCATTTTCTTTCTTCCTCCTTAAGGGAAGGACACTTCATGTGGACTTTTATGACTTTGTGTTATAAAACTTAACCAGTATGTTTATTCTGTCCATGAGCAAAACTAAAGTTGAAATTTTTGCTAGCAAGGAAGAACAAATTACAACATGCTCATGGTAAATTTGTTGTTCAGTAATACCAGTAGTGAAGTGATCATTCCTGTTACCTTTGAATACTTAGCTGGATAGAGACTTTTTGGCAGCTGGAAGGTCACTAAGAAATTCCAGGCAAAACTTTTGAAAGGAGAGTTAATTTAAAATGAGACTAAGTTGGGAATAAGATGGTTGTTCCAGTGCATAGAGGATCTCACCATGAAAAGTTACAGCAAAAGCTATATACCTGACCACAGGATGGAAAAGGGGATTTCATGTGCAGGTTGTATTTTTTTTCCTTGATTGTTGTACTTTCTTTCAAGGATTTCTTTGGTAAGTTCCTTTATGATCAAGATAACTGATGTTATCTTATGATCAAGATAACTAAGATGTTGTGATCTCCTTCATGTCCTGATAGGAGAGTGTAATCATACAGAGAGGAATTTTCCATTGAGTTTAATGTCCCTGTTAAGGAAGGGATATGGAATTAAGCTGGCTGTTGACAGCTTCATCTTCTGTGGACAGTTGTGTTGGAGGTGAAGTATCCAGCAGATGAGGATTGTGGGAATTCATGCATTCCTAATGGTTAAGATACCAGAAATGAGCCTTACAGATGTGTGCAGGCTTCTTTATTAAAAATCTNTTGCTGTGCTCACTTGATAAATTAAGAGATAAATAGGAACTTCAGTGTTTTTACTTTTAGACTTTGCTGAGAACATTTTCAATAACAACTAGAGAAAATTATTAAAGGGAATTGTCAGAGAGTAGAATCTGACTGGATATAAACATACTGAATATATACCCTTGAATGCACTTTCTTTAAAAAACAAACAAACAAAAAACCAACTGAACAACCCTCAAACCTGAGCTTTGAAAAATATTGCTTTCTTACACTTCAGCTTGAATAGAGATGATTATACTAAAAAACACAAGACCAAAACAAGACTTCTAACTAGTGACAGAATTTTCNAGTATGTATACACACACTGGTGTTACGTGAAGATCCTGGAGAGGCTTCTGGTTTGTGTGCATGTCAACTTTTTGTTTGGTGGGTTTTGGTTAACCAACTGAACAACCCTCAAACCTGAGCTTTGAAAAATATTGCTTTCTTACACTTCAGCTTGAATAGAGATGATTATACTAAAAAACACAANGCTATATACCTGACCACAGGATGGAAAAGGGGATTTCATGTGCAGGTTGTATTTTTTTTCCTTGATTGTTGTACTTTCTTTCAAGGATTTCTTTGGTAAGTTCCTTTATGATCAAGATAACTGATGTTATCTTATGATCAAGATAACTAAGATGTTGTGATCTCCTTCATGTCCTGATAGGAGAGTGTAATCATACAGAGAGGAATTTTCCATTGAGTTTAATGTCCCTGTTAAGGAAGGGATATGGAATTAAGCTGGCTGTTGACAGCTTCATCTTCTGTGGACAGTTGTGTTGGAGGTGAAGTATCCAGCAGATGAGGATTGTGGGAATTCATGCATTCCTAATGGTTAAGATACCAGAAATGAGCCTTACAGATGTGTGCAGGCTTCTTTATTAAAAATCTACCCTAACCAATATAGTTACAGAGACAAGATAGAAAAAAGTAAAAGAAAATGGGACAAAAATTTCTCCTTTATTACTTTGACATCTTCATTCTTTAACTGTCTATTTTATTTTGATGTATTATGATGTAGAGCACGTTAACTGCGTTGTTGGAAGACCAAACCACAGTTGGCTTTTACTTCTCAGCAGTTTAGCTTTCCCAGTTCAAATATTGTGCAGACTGCAGCTTTACTTGGAATCTAAGTGGGCATCTCACCAAGAGGCTTAGCACCTCCGAGAATGATGATGAAGGCAGAAATGAGCCTTTCCTTTTGCAGTGGAAGGGCTGATTTGGCAGAGCTTCCAAAAGGGAAGTTCCCAAACAACCTGTGGTTTGCATCTGAATAGGGAGGAGCTCAGCATTTCCCTTAGCCAGGGCACAGAAAGCTAACAGGTAACTGGGGAGTAGGAGTTTATTTAGAGAGGAATGTCAATATATAATGTGAAGAGCGGGAAGCTTTGTAATTATGTTTTCTCTCAGAATAACAAGATACATGTAGTTTATTTTATATATATATAAAAAATANTAAGTCTACTTCTAAAGCAACAAAAGCAAATTTTTTTTCTAGCATAAGCAGAGTTTTAAAGTAGTCCTTTTATGCATTCACTTTTTTCATTCTATTTATACTACAAAGTAGATCACAGGAGGTTTGAAATTGTATATATAACTTACAGTAGTCGACTTCTCTGCAAGTGGGAGAGAAAGATCTAGAAAAGCTTGGTGAAACTATGTGAAATATTTTTATACTTTCTTATTCAGAGTATAAAATGGGGGCTTCACCACTTGCAACCAGAAAGCCCCCACCATGCCCTAGGGGGATTCTGCCACATGGAACGTGACCGAATAGGTTGGTAGAGATGTTGAGATGGTCTGGTATTAAGTACTACAGTAAGAAAATGCCTTGTAGGAACATGACAGAGCAACTTTGTTTTTCTTTCCCCATAGGTTACACAGTCTGGGCTCATAATCTTATAGCAATCGCTCGTCTTCGTGGCTCTGACCTAAAAGTACTGGAAGTCACAGAAGAAAGCATTGAATTCGACCAAGGAGAACTGGCTGATCAGGATGTCGATCCAGTACACAATTTCATTGAGCAAGTATCTCTTGGATTGGGTCGACCTTGGCACGCCGTCATGGACATAGAGCTGCTCAGTGTCTTCACTGAGCCAACCCGTCACTTTTACAGAGAGATGCAAAGCTTCAGTGAAGGCATTTAGCTCCTTATTTACAATTCCTGTGGTTACATATGCAAGTAGGGTCCTATTATGTTTTTTCGGTAGTGTGAATTAACCCCTTTTGTGCTGTGTTTAATCAGTATTAGCTATATAGAATTATATATGTGTATTCTACTTCTTGATCAAAGAACGTAGTCGGGTATTGGTTTAGAAGCTGAAAGTGGCAGTGTTTAGGGTTTTCACGGTTAATGGACTTGTCGACCAAACCTTGCAAAGATACAGCCAAAGGCTGTCTGAGGTTGCCGGCTAACTTTACTTTGAGTAACTGCGTTTTGAATTATTTTGCTATTATATTGGAGTCCTGTGCTCGGGAGCCAACTGTTTTTAAAAACCCATATCCATAGCCCAGTGGATTTCTATGCTGTCATTGTGTGCTTAATCCAGCAGCATGCTACTTAATAGGCTTAAGGGACGAGAAGTCTATCCAGGGCTGTTCACTGTAAGACTCTTACCTTGCTTTATTTCACGTGCAGATTCTGCAGCATGGCTTAACTCCATTCCCAGCTTTCCTTAGCTGTTAAGCGGTGGTGTGAAACACTAGCGTTCAGGTACCTGCACTTACAGATTCACTCCATAAGCTGTAGTCTTTTGGATACTTTGCAAACTCCTCTTTGTTCTCATGTTCTGTCATCTTCCTTAAAAGTTAGCTTTGAGCCAGAGTTTAAAAGGAAAAAGCAAGAATGTGCACTCCAATGAGGTAAACGCATAAGAGTGAAGATTTCAATACAAAGGTCTACACCTGCAAACAAACATTAGTCGTGAAATCCCTAACAACCAAGTCACTGGATTTTCTCTGTCAGCGCCTGTGTCAGCTGCCAAAGAATAGATTAAAAACGAAGAAGTGCCCACATGCTGGCAGGGGCAGGCCAACTTTTGGCCAGCCAGATACTGCTAGATTGTAATATATAAGGTCGAATTTCGACCTGTGGTACACAGCTGTGCTGTGGCTCAGTCAGCAACCTCAGAACTCTTAACAAACATGCACCTGTTTCACTGTGAATAGTGAATGTAAAGGAAGGAAAGGAAACAAATACAAAGCTTGTTCTATCACAGGTATGAGCTGCTATGATGCATGAAGAACATTCCATGAAGTATGTTTTAAAATCTTGTTATATCTGAGAGGCTTTAGAAGCCGATGTAACTGTTTCAGGGCAACCGCGGTACAGACGTGGTCTCTGTGAGACTTCCACCTGACCCCAGTTTTAAGTGGTACGAATGTTGTGCATTTAATGTTTAAAGGACAGTCTGCAATAATAAAGTAAGTGGCCAACGTGGGTGCCCAGCAGTGCTGAGACCTGGCTGCTATATTGTAAGCTTTGGAAAACACAATTTATGCAACAGATGTCCAGATATGATTCTATTTATGGAAAAAGTTTATATGTGTTTTACAAATGGTTTTACCATCTTATATTAAAATGACCTTTTGACAGGTGTGCGCTGTTTTGTCTCCAGTGAGCACATACCATGCGGATTTTATATGTACATCAGTAGAGTGAATCCACTGGCACAGTGTGTGTATATGCCAGATGTGGTGAGATTTTATCTTATAAATGTGATCAGATTAAAAAAAAAACTCCTGACAGAAAATGTAAGGAAACCAGCTGAATGTTTGAATTGATGACTGATGTTGTATGGTTTATGTTAAATGTTATATTCTTTTAATCAATGAATAAAGCATTAAAAATTGATTGCTGTATAAAATATTTTATTGTTATCAGCATGAAGATTTTTAGAATTAAAATGCAACATTGTTCATAACGTGTATAACCAGTAGCTCCCATTGTGTTTAGGTCAGCAGAAAAATCTAAAATAAGTCACACAGAATTTGTTTTTTTTAATTTGGCTGAATTTTGTCAACATTTTTTGGGGTGGTGGAGGAAGGGGAAGGATGGTTTGCTAAAGATCAGACTAGTTAGCACAAACAGTATATCATTATATGACCTATTAGACTGGTACAGTAAACTGTGGATTGTAGAATATAGAAGACTATTTTTGAGAAATTACTGCATCAATTGCAATTGCTTAAATCAAAATCTAATGTGCTCAAGAAAAATGTGTAGTATTTCTTTGGTGTCCCACTATTAAATAGATTATGAATACCTGCAATGCTTCAGTTTGACGTTTTATCTGTACTCAGAGAATGCACAGCTGTGCATTCTGAATGAAAACTGCAGATGTCTGGTCAGCTGTCCAAGAGCTGCTGTGTCCTGCAGTGGCTGCCTGTGCTGTGAGGCTTGTCAGAGTGGCTGGTCAGTATGTGCATGCCGAGCACCAACTTCATTCGAGCTTCAGAGCTTGTTACAATGGCCCAAACCTCTCCCATGTGTGAGAATTGCACTGCTTGCTGTTTAAGCTGTTTTCTACATCTTCTGGATTTGGTAAGCAAGACCATTTGCCAGCATGCTGAGGAGATGCAGTGGGTAATAAAGATAAGGTAAATACAGTTAGAGCTTTTCATGTTCCAGTAAAGTGCCTTTCTGGGCTTGGCCTCAGGAGGGAGGTTTATGCAGCAGCTGAATCTGATGGTGCTTGCTCAGCAGCATCTGAACCTGAAGTTTGCTCATAAAGGGTTCAAGATTTCAGGAAGTTGCACAGAAAAAGCTTCAGAAACAACTGAAGCAAATTCTGCGTCCTCTGGTTTAAACAGAGTTGCAGAATGGTAATTTTATCTCTGCAAGCTACTGCATTTTATGCGTAAATGCCTTAGTAAACAGAGTTGAGAAGTAACCTGTTTGCCTTTCTGTTACATACATGTGTTTTTAGTCTGTTTGGTCTAACCTAATTTCTGCTTTAATTTAATTTTCTGTTTTAATTAAGATGAGGAGCAGGAGAAGCAGCCCACTTGACTACAGTAGAGATGTGCAGCCCTTTCACTCATAGCAGTTGCAGCCACAGTCAGCTCTTATCAGTGGGTGTCCCTTGTTACTGCTCCAGGTCTGATTTTTTTCATACAATCTGAAGTCTACTCACAGGGTTGGGCCTGTGTTTAGGGAAGGAGTCAATGTACTTGAACAGATGGCTTGAATCTTTCTATCTTGGCAAGTATATGGAGTCCAGTAAAGGAGGAGTGTGTGGTGAAAGCCACACCCTCAGCAGTGTTGAAGAAATGCACCCCTGATTGTTCTCTCTCGTTTTAGGAATAGATAAAAGTGGTGTTTGTTGTTTGCCTGTATTTTCAGCAGTAATCTGTATTAGTGATACCAGGATGAGGGGATTCAAGCTGAAGCCAATCTGTAATCAAGTGTTGTTAGGAAATTAAGATGATCTTAATGTGCTCTTGCATTTGGAGTGGGATCTTACAAAGTGTGAGATTACTCTGATCTTGCATAATCCCAAAAGGGATTTTAGTTTTGTTGTTTCCTTGTCTTTCTTGAAAAGATGGCAATGTCAAGTTAGTCTTCTGCATTCTAGGTTTAGCTGCAGGAGCTTGGAACACAAGCCTTCATCGATTAAAACAGGGTTGTTTTTTCTTTTGGGGAGTGGGAGGAACAGATTTCTCCACATACGTTTAAGGGAGAAGGGTCACACAAAAGTGTATCTAAATACATTTTACAGGTTACCATCTACCTCCTTCCTATTGCATAAACCTGAGCTTGTTTCCAAATTTGCAAATAAAATTTTGGACTACTACTGGGGAGGGGGCAAAAAAGTCTGAAATTATGCCATTCTCTCTGCAGGATGATCGAATATGTGCTTGTCCTGCATTATCTTAGTCCAGCTATCTTTTCTTCTGCCTGCAGCTTCCAATACCATTGTGGGCATCGAGTAGACTCTTTTGGTGGAGGAAGACTTTTTCAGTTAACTTCGTTAGAACAAATATTTAACCCACACAGAGAAAATATTGTGTTTGCTCAGAAAACGTAGGTACATGCATAAGTAGTTTTTGCAGCCCCTCAGGTGAGTTGGGGAAGGAGTGAAAAAGGGTTATGGCAGCGTTATCAGCTCAGGATTCCCATGCTATCCACTGGTTTTCTGTGCAGGGACAAGTCTGTAGTTGGCAGTTCTGGTTGTTCGTAGAGCTGATGACAAGGGTAAGGGTAAAACCCAGTAATTCATTTTAGAATCCTGGTGCAGTCTTGGGCAAACTCATAGCAACAACAAATCGGCTAAAAGTAATGCAACAGCCAAATTAAACTACATAGTTAATTTAACATGGATGATGCTTTAAAATGTCGTCAGAACTTGTCATTGAATCACTGGAGTACAAAGGCTTATCTAAATTATTTGAGGGCTAAACTAGAAGCAGAAAGGATAAAGAAATTGTAGGAATGAGTCTTGGAAGAGTTCTACAGATGAAAGAAGCCAATGTGGGAATAGTGGTAGGAGCAGGAGTACTGAGCTACAAGAGAAAATGCTCCCTTGGCAGACTCAACATAAGCAATTACAAAAAAAAGTCAGCTGGATGTTTTTTTGGTAACTTCTAATTATGGGGTGTGGTGGCTGCATTTATGTTAAAGCCTGAAACTGTGTGTTACATGTGTGTGCATGCAGAGAATGGGGACTGGTGCTTGAACTGCTGCTGTGAGTGGGGGCTTGCTGAAAACAGTTTGCTTCTTTAATTATCTTAAAGGGTCCCTTAGCAAATGACTGCACTGAGTCCTTACATGGTTATCAAGTTGAAGCCAAACTGTCAGAAGAGCCACCAGCTTCTAGCAGAAGTCTTCAGATTGTACAGTAGAAGTGGAGTTTGGCTTTGTTCAGATCCAGCATGGCACTGGCCAGCCCTCTGGCTGCACGTAGGTCCACTGTGCCTGTTGGGACAGCCATTCCTGCCACAGGAACCTTGCCGGAGGAGGTGAGCAAGGTAACACACCAAATGCTTTTATAGGCACAAACTTAGTAATGCTGCAGTTTGCCACTTCCTCCTTCTACTTTTTAATTCTGCTTTTGTCCTGCCCAGCTTTTCCCAAATGCTGGTGTTAAAATCTGAAGCCTAATAGACTGAATTCATGTTGACACAGTAAAAAAACCACTCCTACTATTAATTTGCTGCAGACATACAACTTCAAAGGCAAGGGCTGGGCTGTGCTATGGCAGCTCATAGGTATGACTCCTTCCTCCCAGGTCATAAAAACCCCTTGTACACATCTTCAATAAACACTACTCCACTCCAGCTTTTAAAGATGGGAGAGTTGCTCAGCTTTTCAGCTGCTCCTTCCCTTGCAGTGTAGTGGCAGAACTGCCACGTTGAAGAGCTCAAGAGCTGAAAGATCACCTATGAGGTCATTAACAGAGGGGACTCTAGTGGAGAATGATGGTTAATTCATTTTCACTTTGCCTACTTCTCTTATACCATGTTACCACTGACATTGCTTTCATTTTCTGTAGATTTTTATTAACTCTTTCCATTTCTTTTCACATCCTATTCATAAAGTAGCAAGCATCACTTTTGGCATGCAGAGACACTCCCTGGACAGCTCAACCAGGACAAAGAAGCTGGACTTTTACAATAAGGTTCACATGATTTAATTTTATACACCTCTGAAGAGATTACTCAAGTTAGAAATACTTAATTTAAAACAACTATTGTACAGCAGAAATCACTTATTCACAATATTCATAGTTATTTAATTCTTTATTTACAAAATACTATCCTGAGAATTTTCTCTATTAAGCTTCAATTTGAGCAAAGTAGTTTATATAGACCTAAGTAACAATGGTTACTTAACATAAGGAAAAATGCCAGTAGGAGAGCACAAAAATGGTTCAGCACCTTCACCAAATGACTGTCAAGTCTCCTGCTGTGGTTCTGGTTGCTCTATAGCTGATGGATTTGACTGAGGTGGTTCAACTCTGTTTTCAGGAGGAGGTGGTGGAGGCAAAAATCCAGGTCGTTGAGGTGGATAGTGAGGATAAGGTCTCATTGGAAATGGATTTCTTACTGTGCGAAAATCAGAGTAGGCCAGTTAATATCAATCACAACAGTAAACACACACCTGCTCCTCTTCCTCTGTCCTACTGCTCAGCTAGGCCTATCTAACTAGAAGTAACATGTTACGATCCAAAGAGACAGATGCCAGAAAGGAGGGCAAAACCTTCACTTTTCTCAATAGTTACCTGCGACAGCCTCAAAGCAGCAGCTGCTCACTGCCAGCTCCTGGGCTGCTGCTGCCAACATCCCCTCCAGTGTGCCACAGCAGATATTTTGGCAGATAAACGGCTTAGTCCTTCACGCATTACTCAGAGAACAGCAGGAGTCTGATACTTACGGCTTGCTCTACTAATGCAAACTCGAAGGGAAAACAGTTGTTTTGGGTCTGTCCCTTAGCAGGGACACCAGCACACCTCAGAATCAGAGAATGAAACTTTTAAGATTTATATAAGATGCGACTTCATAGGAAGAAAAGGATTAAGGTAACCACCTACTTGCTTTTCTACCCCCCCAGAAAGGATCCTTTAAATGCTGAACAGTAGGTGTAGGTGTATTTTTCAGCTAAAGCTAGTGTTTGTAAAAACATCAAGATGAGTTGTGAAAAAGGAAGTGTACACCACAACAAACCTTAATCAGAAAAGATGCTCCCTGTTAGCTGAATTAAGAAGTCGTATAAGCAAATATGTACATGTCCACCCTCTGTGGTAACTCACTACGTCCACAAAGCACTCATGTTCATCAGCTTGAAATAAATACTGACAAAAGCCACATACTTGGCAGTGGAGGGCGTGGAGGCCCGAAGTCTCGTACTGGAAAGCATTCCCGTGGCCCATACATGCCAGCAGGAGGTGGAGGAAAAGGAGGTCCTCGTCTCATGAAAGGTATTGGTGGTGCTCTAGAATCCACAGGCATCAATGGAGGTCTGACTGGAGGGAAAGGTGGGGGCCCAAACCCTGAACTGACAGCTTCACTTTCAGGTGCCAGTGACTGATCAGGGAGTGAGTTCTGCAACACAGTGAAACCAGGGAAGTTAGAGGAGGGAAAAGGAACATCTCTAGTCCCATCAGGCCCACTTTCATGTAGGCTCTGACACAAGCTAAGAGCTATTCTAACTCTGCCTTAGCTGCAGCATAATCCTGAATAAGGCTGTCTATGTGTATTGACCAACAGCTTGACCATAGTTTCATCTTTCGGGTTATAATTAATTTTCAGCAGGGATTATATTAATAATGCATCAAAATTAATTCACAACACAATAAGCATTGTGATGAAAGTATACATATGATTTTGTAATTTACACTGTGGAGTGCAATATAATGTGACCAATGGACTACAGACAAATGTTTCTATATTTTTTGCAGAAAATTAAAGCTGCTTTAAATCAAGCTTCTCTTCAGCTACTTACGCTAAGGTTAGAATGATCCTTCATCCCATCACCACTTGGTTCTGTTCGTGGACTGTGTTCTGAAGATGTCTGTCCATCTGTATGCGAAAGTTAAATAAGTTATTCAGTGCTGATTTCTTTCTCTCCACCCCTGATTTCAGTATTTTTTCTGAAATCAGGATACATAGGCAACAAAACCAACAAAGATATTGCTGTACCAAGCAACTGTTCTGCAGGCAAACTGAAAGACAACTGAGGAACACCAAGTTTTGCCTGAGTATTTTCTCCAATTTCTGTACAAGATGCAGCTTTTACCAAAGTTTCTTGTGTTCAAATAAGGGTTTTTTTAGAAGTTAGAAGTGCCTTTTTCATAGCAATACATCTTAACATTACTCTAGCAGTTCCATCTTCCCCCTCCATCTGACTAATAGTTGATTTCTTTGGTAAGCCCCACTTGGGGAATGGCTGTGCTATGATACGCTTTGGCACAGAGCTTGACACCAATCCTAATCAAGTATGACAAAAACCGATTCCCTCCGTGGCTGCCAAATATCAAGGAGACTTCTAGAACTACATCAGTTTTAGATAAGCATTCAGAAATTAATAATAATAATAATAATAATAATAATAATAATAATAACAACAAAAANGCACTTTCTTTAAAAAACAAACAAACAAAAAACCAACTGAACAACCCTCAAACCTGAGCTTTGAAAAATATTGCTTTCTTACACTTCAGCTTGAATAGAGATGATTATACTAAAAAACACAAGACCAAAACAAGACTTCTAACTAGTGACAGAATTTTCATGTACATGTTGTATGCTCCTTTGCTCCTTGAAAGCAAACAAAACTCTTTTCTCAATGAACAGATAGGTCTTTTCAAAAACTCTAAATTAGTTGTCATTTCAAGCAGGCCCTGCTTGTGTTGATGATATTGTTACTTAATCTAAAACATTTCAACTCCTTATGTCACAGAGAGAATATTCATGCCTTGATATTTAGGTTGCATAACATTTTCCATTTTAAGTCCTTGTGAAGTTGCTCACTAACTGTCAACCTTTAACTCTTTCTCACAAGAAGCTTCCTGCTCCAGGTACCTCCTGAAGTGAAAAGTTTTTATAGTTTGCCACCCCAGTTTAGGAAAACATGTATTATTTTGTTCACTTTAAGTAACATTTTTATCATCTTCCTCAGGAAGTGTAACTCATTCACCTCTAAGGAGTGGGAGCCTTGATTTCAGTACTAAGAGACACACTGCTGAAGTCAGATGTGCCAGATAGGCTGTTTTTTGGTTGGTTGTTTTTTTAATTGAAGGGGGGTTTTTGTTTGTTTTTTTTGACAAATACTCACCCAAGTCTAGTGAAATTATGTGTCTCTAAAAAGCAACATTCACACATGGTTAATGACATGGTAAATACTGGCAACAAGGTTATCCAAAACCCTGTTGCCATTACGGAGGTTTTGAATTGCCCAAGAATTGAATACAACGTTTAAAAAAATAAACTAATTGGTGCTTGGTGGTAACTTAAGAAAGGGGGAAAAAGGGATGCAGTAAAAAAAATTAAGTGCAAAGACAGTGCATCTCTCCTGTCCTTCAATCAGCAGTCAGGTGCTAGACGAAAGACCTTAGTGGAACATGAAGTATTAGAAAGCAGAAGTGATAGAAAGCAGAAATGAAACGGACAGGAGGCTTGGGAAAGAGGGAAGGTCAGTAGCTTCACAGGGCCAGAACTGTCTTCCAGTGAAGAACAACTCACTGTAAAACCTGAACCTTCAACCCAAAACTAAATTCAGCATTCCCAGTTCTCACACTGTGACACCAAGTAGCAAAGGTTCTCTCTCCTATTGCCAAAAATGGTGCAACAAAGATGGTAACTTACTACCAATCATAGCAGTAACTGAGTCCTGGGTGGTGACATTTCTGTTGGGAATTTAATGGCTGCACCTCGCTGACGAATCGGACACATGAGACCTACCAGCACATTACATAAAGATGAAAAATGCTTAATAGGTATTAAGCTCTTAAACTGTTATTGACAAGGTCTCAGTGACCAAAACTTTGCCTCTGAGCTGCTGGCAGTTGCCAAGTGTCACAAACTAAAATGTATATAACTGGCCAATTCAAAACTAGTGGGTCAGTGAAAGGTATGATTAAGCTGGGGGCAACTCCACTGTGAACTACAAAAAGCTGCCAGCATGGTCAAGAGTTTGAAGGAAGAGGCCTCAGCACCTTCCACCTCTGTGCACCAAGCCAGTGGATACTTGAAAGGTTGGCTGTTTCTCCTTCACTCTTTGTGACTCTAATCCTTTCTAGCTTTACCAAATGTAGCATGGAAATGCAAGTATGGATTTGTGATAATTTAATGCCATGATGAGCCTCATGGGAGGGGCCAAAACAGACTCTAAACCAATCCTGAGCAGTTAACATACAGGACAGTGAGGGTGGACCAAAAAAACACCTCACGACTGCCATTCACAGAATCCCCCCCATCTGACAGCAGGGAAGGCTATTGCTGTAATAGGCAATGGCTGCATCAAGGCCAGCAGGTGTGACAAGGTTTTTACACAATGGAACTTCAGGTCTGTGGTAGCTACAAACCTGTCCTCTTGCCATGGCTTACTATGCACAGTCAGCTTACACTGAGATTTTCCATTTGAGAGTATCATGGAAGCAATTCCCACCTGTTTTATCAAAAGACTGCACATTGTAAGTTCGTAGTTCTGCTGGTCCAGAAAGTCTTCCAGTATTTGGAGAATTAGGGAAAAATCTTTCTTGTCTTCGAGGAGGAAGAACTGGATCAGCGTAAGGCTCACCTAACACTGAAGAAATCACGAAACAGGTCTGTGAAGATTTATTCCTCCAATTTCGTACCATTTTCAAGAATCCAGAAAGATTCTCTGGATATCTTACACTCTTTTAGATACACAAAGGGTCTATTAATCACGGTGAGCAAAAAAATCTTAAATAACCCAAACACAGGAATCCCAACAAGTATATCCAATAGCTTATGTTTCTAAAGAGCTGCAAGAGAAAGTTCATTGATTTTTGGTTTAACATACAGCAGAATTTTGAAAGTTATGATTGCCTAAGTTATAAACAGTGGAGCCTTGAAACAAAGGTTCAGCCTAGCAAAGAAGGTCAAAGACAAAACAAGGTACTGTGTGTTTTAAGCCATTCTTAGGTCAGAATGACTCATCTCTGCCTTCCCTAAGTGGTAATATGCAATACAGATGTTTAGTTGAAGAAGTGAGAGTGAAGACTGATTTTGCTGCTGTTAATCATTGAAGAGACAGTATTAACCAGGAAAACATGTGCCAGACAGGATGGATGTACCATGGTACTCCTGTACTATTAATATAGATGAGGTTTTTTTTGAAAAACAGTATTTTTTAACATTAGATAGTTTTTATTTAAATAAATTAAAACATTTGAGTTCTCAGATCTCTTATTAACTATCCAGCCCAGACGGTCTTTCAATGCACTAAACAAACTCCCAGTAAAATGATGAAACCAAACAGCTGACTGTCCCTTGGTAACACCAATATGTATTTAAAAGACAGCAGAGAAGTGCAAGTGAACCACACTGTTCAAGAAGAGAAAAAAACTACTGCTAAAAAACCCCCAGTTCAGTTGCACGTGCAGGTCCAAGAAAACATTTAATACTTTTAAGCCCCAAATACTTAAATATATACACTGCAAGTCAGTCAGTAACTCCACTTTTCCATGGACACAGTACCTAAGCAGAGTTTTATACCTGGTGGAGGCAGAATTATCCTGCGTTCTCTTTCCCAAGGAGGAGACAGGGATCCAGTATCCGATGGTGGTCTGTGAGGATCAGTTAATCTATCAGAACTCAGCTCTCCTCTTTCACTACCAGCTTCATACATGGCAGTTGGTCCTCTGGATCCTAATCGAAGAAATCAGGTAGTTATTCACTCATGTATTTTAAATCCTCTACTATGGCTTTCTTCATTAAAGCTGAAAATATTAAATCATGTATGACAACACTATCAAGATAAAAGAGGTGCATGGCTCCACAGGACTCTCCAGCTGTTTGCTGATGAACTGTTATGTCTACAAGAAGTGTTTAAAAGTTTGCAATGAAAATATCTTAGTTCAATAACAGCACAACATAGAGGGCTTGGAATGTTTTTTTAAAAAACTAGTAATTTTATAAGTTTCAGTTACTTTGAATCAGAAACTAGTACCCTCAGGATAAATTATCTTCTCAGTAATAAAAACCTGCTGCTAGTCAAACTAAACATTAGCATGCTGAGAGTTAATACCAGTATCATAAAATACCCATCTTCATTCAACACTCCTCTGGTTCTTTCTAATTCTTTATTCAAGAAAAAGAAAACAAAACAAAACAAAAAACTCAAACCAAAGTAAAAAGCCCCAATAAGGCCAGGTCAACACATGATCAAGTGCAATAAAACCTGTAAAAATGAGTGATTTTAGATTGCAAGCTTCCTTTAAAACAGACTGGGTCTGAAAAATGACAGAAATACTGAATTCTGCTACCATTCTCTAATTCTCCATGCTAAAATTCAACCTAAAATTTGAAGCCATTGTGTGTCTTGTGCACTGTGAGATGAATACTATAATTGCACTTATTGAAATCCTTATAGAAGAGACATTTGGACATACTTCCCATAATTAACTACAGGCTTCAATGGGTGTAATGGTAGAAATAAATTAAACAGTAGCTTTGTTATTACCTGTACCAGATGCTGAACTTCACTTTAACATTTATCTACACTGCTTCCATCAACATCAAAATTATGAATGGAGAGTACTTTTCTTCCCTTACAAGTCATGACACCCCAGCTTGCTTTCACTTACTCCTGAATCTCTGAATTTTACTCCTTACATACAACCTTCTTAGTCCCTTCTATCAGCAAGGAAGAAATGCTCTCCTTGTATGATGACTGCTTCAAATTTAGAACAAAGGGAAGGGAAGCAATTTACTGAACCAGTAACTTTCTAGTATCACAACCCCCAATAAAACTACCTCACGTTTTTGACAAGTCTCTCACTGACTGTAGACCAATGAGATGGGAGGGGCAGTATTCTTTCTTCAGAAAACTAATCAACTCTCTTTTACTTTAAAATTGTGTCTATTTCAGCAGAACCCCATTTGTCCAAGAAATAAAAGACGATTGATTAAGTCTGGCTTTTCACACACCTTAATTTATGCTTCTAAAGTGAATTCACTGACCAACCTACTAGTAACAACTAGACTTTCTATTGTACCGTTACATATTAAGCAGTTTTAGAAGCAAGTTGAAAAACAGGAAGAATTTGTCCAATTAACTGTTTATGTTGAATTGGTTGTTTTAACACTTTTGTCACCAACAAGAGGAAAAGGTGTGACAGCTTTATAGGAGAGGAGAGAGAAATCCAGAATAGACAAATTTTCAAGTTTAAGAATTGTACCTCTTCCTCCTCCTCCACCTGGAAGCATAGGTGAAAGCCTTAAAGGACCCTCCAATAAAGTTGGAGGGGAAAGAAAAGCTCTTGTTTCAGATGAAGGCCGGCCCATTGGTGAGGGTCCATATGGGGAATGCTCTGGAACAGTTAAAACAAAATACTCAAGTTCACAATACTTAGTTTAGCAAACTGTATAAATAATTTCTCAGGTGAAGCTAAAAACTAGACTGTGTAACTGAAATGAAAATTGTGCTCTAATTACCATATGTAACATATTCCCAGTCTACTCTCATCAATACTACTAGTGCTCTTAGTTTCAAAGAAATACTTGACATGACCTAGAGTCACTTATGAGCCAATTATTTTTTAAATGATTGGTATTTGTCCATACACATGGCCAAGATAGTTTTCAAACAATTACATATGTGTGGTCTTGGGAAACAAACCCATAAACCAAAAGAATTAGGCTCTATTTTACAATTCAATACTGTACCTCTGCCAAATGGTCTCATTGGAACATCAAGAGCATAAGGATCTTTTTCTAAAAGTTCCAGTTTAAATTCTGCTTCAGTTAATCTGCAAATAGACAACAAATAAGTAGTAAGTGACCAAGAAGTCCAAAAACTTTACCAGACTACACGGTTTACTGCTAGGTTTTTACTTAAATGGTTAACAAAGCAAGGTATTTCATTCCCTAAGTTAAAAGACAAAGGATGTCACAAAACCGTGCACTTAAAAATGCCTGAAACTATTTCTCTATGCTGCTGTATTTAAACTGTAATTCAAAAGTTGAAGTGGCATGTTAGATGTCACATTGCTAGTATGGCATCACTCCAATTGCATTCCAAGTATTAGTTAACTTTACACCTAAAGGTTCCTCTCAGCTACCACCACTTGATCTGCTAGTTCTGCACTAACTTCTGAGATAAGCTGTAAAATTATTAGGCAACCATGACATCTTGTTGATACATACATACTACAAACAAACAAACAAACAAACAAACAATAACCCCCTAAAACATTTGTGTCTAGCACTACATTCTGCTTCTTTTCTGAGGTATTTCAATACTTGCCATAGTTACTAAGTTCTTACTTTCTTGCATGTCATAATTACAGAAAAGCTCAAATGACTCCCTTTCTTTCAGAACTTGAATTGAATACTGTGATCTTTCTGCCCTGTTTGGGCCACAATTCATTAAACAATTCTAGAAAACATCAAACTGCCTAAGTCCAAAACATGCCAAATTGCATTTCTTTAGAAGTAGATCAGGACTGCACTTACTTTTGTCTGTTGTGCGCATTTTCTTTTTTTATATCATTGAGATGTCTTTCAGCTGCTCGGGCTGTCAGCTTTGGGGAAGGACAAAAAAAAAAATCAAATGCTGAGATACTGCTATCTATTGATTAAATGCTTCATAAATATGACAGTTCCTATATCCCAGACATTCTATGTGAAGTGTATGGTCTGCATTTTCACAAGATACGACTTGTGTATGGAGCCTTTTGTATGTCAGCAAATGACATTAGCAGTTTCTACAACCCAGATTTGTAAGGAATGGCAAGGTTTTCCTGCAGGTTCTTAAAACTTCAGAAATTAAGTTCTTTGGCTATATCTGCTTTGAAGCATCTACAGAAGACTTAAAGTCTCAAATTCTATGTAAGAAAGTTTTATTTTAAAATCAGATAGTTAAAAACCCTGAAATTATGACCCCAAAGCACCACAGCTTTTAGCAGGATTTTATCTTAAACAGATCATTCTGTGAAACTGAAGAATATGTTAGTCAGGAGATATTTTAAATTCTCCTGTTTGGAAAAAAAAGGTAAAAATGGATTTTGCAGAAACATTCTTAGGAGGCTGTCAATGGAACATACTGTTCTCACAATCATAACGACTTCTACCAGTAGATAAAAGAAGTACACCCAAGGAAAATATCAAAATGGCATTGAAACAAGGCCAAAAGCTTTCATTATTAGCAAAATGTCACACATTTGTTATACGACGTCATGTTCTTCCAGCAGATTTGTTGCTATAACAAATGATATAAGATTATCATTCTGCTGTGTTCGTAAGTATCCAGCTTAATTATTCCAACTATTTTATATAATACAAGTATTTTTAAAATGTTTTTGTGTATTTCTGCAAGCAATCTGTATGTCTAAAAGTGAAAGGTTAGAGATATTTTTGATTATCTGTTTTTAGTAAGAAACAAAAAGTGATAAAGCAAGCTTTTCAAATACTAAAAAACGAAGATGCACAAAGTTCAGAAAATTCAGTATTTGGAACTTACCCAATTATCATGAGCTTTTTTCTCATGTGAGGTAATCTGTGAAAGAGAGATTCATTATTTACCTAAAAAGAAAACTGAAGATTATATGCTCTTATTTATAAATTCAACGTGTGGATAATTTATTATGAGACAGCTAAACTTAAATTTTAACATTTTAATAAAGTTATCTGGTGATCTCTACTTTGGAATCATGTCAGTCAAAACCAGATGACATTAAAAAAAAGGGAGGGGGAGGCAAAATCAGACACCCAACAAAGCCAAGCCAAGAGTAAGTGGTATTTCAGTTACAGTAACATCCTTCCTACTGGCACAGATGTTAAAAAAAAGCACAAAATACCTGATTCTCATAAGAACGAATGGTTCTTTCTAGCTCTTCTTCAAGATCTTTTGCTCGTTCTCTGTAACAAAATGAGGTGGTTTATGACATTGTAATAAAATGTGGAGGAAAGCTTTAAATACAATAAACTCAATGGTAGCCACAAGGTATAATTAAGATTTTTTTATCCAGAAGGCAGTATTGTCACTTAGATCCATGGGATACATAAAAATCACACTAACATTGGAAATTCAAGGCCTTACATTAGTGCAAACAGGAACGTAAACAAAAGAACAGAACCAAAACCCCAACATCTCCCTCACTTTTCAGTGGTTTGCAATGTTTCCGATACAAAGGCTATCCTTCCACACACGGCCTACCAGCCAGCCTCCCCCAGCTCAGCACAGGTACCAGTGTGTCTGGAGCACCACTGTCACAGGCTACCACAGACAGTCCTGAGGGACAGTCACCTGCACTGAAGTTATTTCAAGACCACAGACAGTATGATGCCACCTTTGCTGCCAGCTGCCCTGTGCAAGCCTCTCTAGTTCTACACTGTCTCAGCAGGTGGGCCAAAGACACATATATTGCTTAGTTATACTCAATTTGCAATATTAATATTCTCTTTAAAATTAGGATGCCTACAAAGTTCATGTTCTGAGTAAATCAAGAAGGGTGAATTCTGTCTTCCTGTATGAATACTGAAGAATGTCTACAAGAAAGAATTAATCTAATTAACTCTTCAGGAAGTGTTGATCACTATTTTTCACTTAGACCTAATATTCAGATAAACACTGAAGTAAGATGGCAAATATACATTACATGTTGAAAAATTATGCCACAGTTTGAGAAAATGCAGAAGAAACCCAGAGGTACACAGGTGGTGTAACAAAAACTAGAGCAAAGCATTTAAAAAACAGCTACAGAAAATATTCTCTCATCATAATATTTTAGTAAAGAATTTCTAAGCAACAGGACTATTTGACAAGCTTTGAGATATAGAAATAGAATACTACAACTATACAGCATAAATATTAGCTCTATAGGAAAACTGAACATTCCATTTATTTCACAGCATTCTCTTAACTTTGTATTTTTAGCTCTGTTCAGTAAGGGGAACTAGATTAGAGACCGCTTCTACCACACCAGTAAAGCTACCGTATTGGTACAATTAGCATTCTAATGGAAGAGAAGTTGCCAGTAATCTTCAACACCCAAATGTTTTAACAAAGCAAAACCACCCTTAGTCTGTATTATTACACATAAACTAGTATCTAAAGCACACAGCCCACAAAGAAACTGGAAGAAAATACATTTGCTTATGATGTGTTTTTATTAATTCTCTATTGCTCTTTCTTCACTTTGGAACAAGTGTAACAGCAACTAAAATCCGCAATTACCTGTAGCTGTTAAGTTCTTCAGCAGCATGAGTAATTTTTTCATCTACTTTAGAAAGCTTTTCTTCCTTCTGTAGACGTTCCCTCTCTTCTACTGTCAGCTTCCTGTAAACAAAATTCAAAAACGATGGTTAATTGTGTTTCAAGTCAACAATTTTGAAAGCAGCCACAAATCATTTCAAACAAACTAAAACACAAACTACACTAATGGCCAGTGATTTGTTCCAGTATTTTCTAAAAATAATTTTCTAAATGAAAAAAAGGTTGTTACTAGCTATTAAAAAAAAAAAAAAGGTCTTTCCAGGTCCCTCTTTTTCATCCTTATGCCTTGCTGGGTACTACAGAAGAGAAAACCCATACTCCCATACTCCAGGCCACAGATTATGCACAAGGTAATTCTGTGGAACACACACAGGTAATACTGCTGCAGACAGCCCTGAAAGGATAAACTGCTCATTTTCCTGTAAACAGCAGTCCTTAGCAATCAACCTGTCTAAACCATGGATCTTGTGAACATGATTTCAATTTCTTTTCTAATCAATCTTCATTTGCTGCTTTTCCATTTCCCCTGTTTGAACAGACCTAGTTTTTTAAAAGATGCCTTATTAATTCTGAATCTTTTTTGTGCTGCTACCTCACCACATCAGCTCCTCCCCACTCCTTTTTGGCTTTTCTAAAATTCTTTGATAAGCAGTGCACATTTGCTGAGCTTTAATGAGGTATTTTTAAGTATCATCCACACAGTCTGCAAACATATCTCCTTTCTGCCTGCTTATCATATTTTTTTAATAGGTTCCTTCCCACTCCCTTCCTGCTCTTTTTTAAAAATCAAAATGTTAATGCAGTGGATTTCTAGGATTTGTTGCATCTACAAAGATGCTAAATATCTACACAAATATATATGCTACAGAGCAGATTACTGAAAATAATACTTTAAAGAGGTCCTGCATACTCCTCAATACAGGATCTAATCTTGTGCTGATTCTCTTGCTGCCTTCAAGATTATGTCTGCTCTTTGAAGAAATAATTTCTGACTAGTAAAACTGTAATTTTACCATCATGCCCTAAAAAGATTCACCCTGCTCCCACACACACACACTTCTGAAAGTTACTACATGCCCCAGACCAATCAACTTTAATTTCTAGTCCTAAATATACTTCTGATTTCAATCACTAGGTCATAATCCCTGACTGTGAGGCAGGTAGTACAGCCCTCATATTCTGTTTTTCTTGGTGAGGAAAGCCTGATTCACAGGAGTTCTATGCTGCTTATCAACAAGAGCTTGCCCATGTTTTAAGTTTAGTTTTATATATATCATCAGTCCTCTGATGTTACTAGCTCTCTTTACTATATAAAATATATCTCACAGTTAAAGCACCTACTTATTTTCTTTCACCAACTTTGACAGATGTATTACATCATATAATAATTTAATTTTTAAAAAGTAAATCAAGCTTTCCCACTTTAATTGCCTTATTTCATAGATTAAAAATCTGTTACTTCTTTGTTTCTGTACTTGCTTGTGGAAAAGTCCTAAAATTAATTGTTTCATGGAAACAATTTCTAGAAAACTACTGTGATCACAAATGTTCACGAAAGTGTAATAAATTATGTCTTCAGAATTCAGAAAGTTCTGGAAAGCAGTATTCAAACTTTCAGTAATTTTCATCCCCCAAATCAGAGTTACATTCAAATCAAACAGCAGGCATTGAATATAAGAAGATAAATCAGCACCTGTGTAGTTTCATTTCATTTTCTTGATAAAGCTCAGTCATTACTTTAAGTTTCTGCTGAAGCTTTTGAACTTCACTTCCAAAATGTTCATTTTCAGACTGCAAGGAAGCTTGTTGGCTTTGAAGATTTTCTATGCGTTCTGTCAAATTTAGAGATAATTATATTGGGATAACACATTTGCAATATTTAGTATACAAAAAGTCTGTAAAAACCTTTGATCCTATGTTGATTTAATAACATAAGAAATAATAATATATTTCAATATATTCTACAAAATGAGAAACCAGCAACTATACTCTCTACCTGTCACAAAGTGCAGCCCTGCGCATGTATCAGGCCTCTGCTTCAAACCATGTAGCTTCTTTGAAAACAATGCAGTTTTTAATTCAGAATCTAAATTTTCATTTAGAGTTCTTATTATTGTAATTTGACTAAAGAAGTAAAACCAGTACCAACATCTGCTCTTGCATATTTACCCACACAAGGTTTTCCTCAATAGCCTGAATGGGTAACTCAGATTTGTCAAACTACCTTCATATTTCCAAACTGAACTCAGTCATGTTTCTTTTTCTATTTACTATTCCTGTGTCTCTTTTCAATAAATACAACAAAGCTTCAGGTAAGTTTGAATATCTTTATGGGACAGAGCTACAATCAATTTGGAGAACACACTAGCACAAGGAACTACAAGAAACTGAAAAATACAGAGCACTTCACCACCCAAATAACAAAGCAGTACATTCATATGCAATGGCTACCCTGCTGGCTATGATTATGAAAGCAATAGCTAATTACAGGTTTTAATTTGAATTAGAGTAGTTTTCATTTCATAAGGTTTAGTTCAGTATGTCCTTATACAACAAAGGAAAAAACCCAGAGCAAGATGCTTTTAGGTCCAATTCTCTAAATGGAGTATTTTATATTTTAAGAAGGATTGAGCTTGCACCTGTCACAAACTAACTAAAATTAACCTACCACTTTAATAGATGGTTTTAAAATTTAGATTAAAATTCCATTGTTTTATGTCCAGAAATTATGGAAAGGAGGTATTATATATTTATTAACAGCATTTTGCTCTTGTATTTTAAGATTCTATAACTCAATATTTACAGAATATTCCAACAGAGCACAACAAAATTTGCAACTTTGATTGCTCTGCCTCTAAAATAATGTATTTAAAATAGCTAAGCAACTTAAACAGGAATTTTAAAAACCAAGTAGTTATTAATGTAAACTTAATTCAGTTTTTACTGGCATTAATTCTTGCAGCCCGTAACATCATTTTACAAAAGCAGCATCTTATTAATCTTAAAGGCAAAACAAGATTTATTTACCTGTAAGTTCTTCTTTAGCTTTATTTTCATCTGACAGTTTTGAATACATTTGGTCTCTTTCTGCTTCCATGGTCTTTAAACAAGCATTTAACTACAATCGAAATTGAAAAAAAGAGAGCATTTTAGGATAACCAGATTAAGAAACTGTTTGCATGCAAAAATATCTAATTAAACATTAGAAGATGCTGAACTCTGATACTGGTACTACCAGAATAATTACATATATTCCCCCTAGTTTCCCCTCTTCCATCCTCAAGTTTCTTAAAATCACATACCTTTGCAGCATAGATCAATTTCCTTACAGTTCGTTTTTGCTCATCATCTGGTTGAAGGAATAGAACAATAAGTCACACAAAAAGCACAAAAAGATTTGTGACAGAGCTTACTGCTATTATTTTGTTTTTATCCAAGAGCAATCCCAACATAACACAATAGGCACAGCATACTTGGAGGATAAAGGAGAAAAAAAAAAGCAGGGGTGTGGGGAGAAGATACGCCTGTACTGTAGTGCTTTGTCTGCCAATCAATCATGTCAGATTGGTTGGGCTTAAAGTGAGATGCTGAATCCACACTAAGATTCACAGGGATGTGCCCTATGGTATAATGAGCACAAACACAAAAAGATGCAGCGAGAAAGAGGAGGAAGAAGAGCTTTTCTGTGTAGCTGTTTAAGGGGACCCACATCTGCACCCACGCAATTACAGTGCTACCACACCACCTGCAACAAGTAACACCTCTGTAAGGACAAGGAAGCAGAAATTAGGCTCTAAGGACCCACAGTGCTACTGCTGGGAGGAGCCTGAAGAAGAAATAAAAGCAAGGTTTCCACCTAGAAATCTCTGAGAATCACTGCTTAATACTCACACAGGCTAAAGTCATTCTGCAAGAGACTGAACACTCTATGACAGTATATGCCACACACTGCTAAGCAGTAGGATAGGTTGCTATTCCAGAGGTGCCTAAGCATTAGTTAACTGTCCAACATGAACGACATTGGGTGAGATTTAAAAATCCAACTTCTACAAAGCTAATCTTTCAGCTTTCCTGGAAATCAGTCAGTTCTGTATTCCTAAAACATCTACTAAATATTTAAGTTGGGAAGCTATACAAACCATACCTAAGTGCTCTCCGTTCTCCGTTTCGCCCTTTATATCTGTATCCCAGTGATTGTCTTCAGCATCACAGTCTTCTCTTATTGCTGAACTCCAGTCTTTCATGTTCAGTATATATTGTGTCAGTGACTAAGAAAAAGCACACAAAACCCCCACAAACATTAAAACAAATACAAGCAATGAAAATGTAGTTATCATTACGATTTTCAGGATTTCTGTCCTTTATTTAGTTCCTTTAGGAGATTAAGTGAGCCCCATATACAGGATTTTAGATGTCTGATAATACTTTTCCCATCACAACATGTATCTGCAGGTCAACAGGCACGTCCTTGTGAAGAAATTTCAGATAGCTATAAGTATGCTTGCCTTTAGCAGGGCTTGTGTATATAAGGTACAGAACTATAAGAATACACACACAACTTCCACACTCCAAACTGGGGGGAAAAAAAAAGCCAATACACTATCAAAATTAAAAGAGTTTTTCCTTATTTGTCTTTATCAGACTGCTCCATTGTGCTAAGCAACCTTTTTTTTGCTTAGCTGGAAACATGACATTAGAGAATAGAGACAGCAAACAAAAGCCCAAAACAGCTTAATGCATATTAAGACAAGGAGAGGTTGTCAGGCTTTCTTGGCATTCTATGATTAGCATCAGTCTGAATAATTTGATTGAATCGTAATTGTCAGAACTTACCTTGATTTGGCTCTCTTTATTTTTCAAAACGTCTTCTACATCTGCTTTAGATGATTCAAACATCTTTGTTTGCTCATTTAGTTCACTAAATCGTTCACCCCATCCTTCAGCTTCTTGTAAAAGCTAAAAAGGGAAATACCAGATTAGTGTGATTGTCTACAAAACGAAGAATCAAAGATGAACAGTACTGAGCCTGTTATGTATATTATCTACACATAAGCAGAATTTTAACCTCTCAGCCACCAGTGAGAATTAACAGAGATAAAACTGCAAGAAAGTTGAACCTCAAGAGTAGAAAATTAAGACTTGCATGTTATTGTTCAGTTGCTTTAGCTGCTATAGCTATACATTGAGTTAGTTGTTAGGGTATTTCTAAGCATTTATAAGAAGCGTTCAGCTAATATTCCACTCAGTTTAAAAACTTTGATGTGACAACAGCAATGAATATAAAATAGCGATAATTTATGTAACAACTACATATACTGAGGATGGAGAACACTCATACCCCAATATGCACACACACTTCTGAAATGGTGCCTGTGTCTTTTCAACATAGAAGTGGTCAGTGAAGGAAGAGAAAACAGGAAGCTTTTAAACAGCTAGTTATATTCATGTGACTTGCAAAACGGTATTATTTTTCCTGGTTTTTTCCATACCTCTTAAAGTAATTTTAAAATTTTATTTTAAAAAAGCTTCCCTGATAATGAAAGTCACAGCTGTATGTAATCAACACCTACTAGTATATATCTTTGTACTTAACTGTGCTTAACTAAAAAGATAGGTAGGTTCCAAGGTTACATTTTACAGACATTCCCTAGTAAAATCTCATTTCACAAAAATACTCTACAAGAGTAAAGGGATTAGAATACTTCATCACCAGCCTATTAAAAATAACCACTGCAACATATTAACTAATTACATTGTGAGAACAAAATTGAACTGGTGCAAATTTCTGTTAAGACAAAACATGCTATCTTAAGAGTCTGTCAAAAGAATATTGCTTTAAGTTGCACAACAGGCATCAATTTAAAAGCAGTGAATGTACAGAAAGGAATAACTAGGTTGAGCAATGAGAACGTAACAGCCAGTTATACTAAAAATAAAACCAGAAAGTATTAATTAAACAGGGGAACTGCCATGCAAATAGACAGGCAAGCCTGAACACTACTTACCAAAGATAAACTAGCATGCATAGAACAAAAGGTATGTGACTAAAATTGGCACACAACTGCACTTTCCAAGCAGTAAAAGCCATGTATGAATTTGCAGCATCATGTAAACGACATATTAGGGATTAAAATACATACACAGACAACTATTTTTATCATTACTTGTCATCCTCAAAAGAAAGCTAAACTTTTAAGATATTCCCTCTTCACGAAGCCAAAGAGAAAATAAATTTACATCACTTTATACACCCGTAAGAATCATAATAAAGAGAAACAGCAAGGATTTGCAATGAGCTAAAGCTATATATATTGCTAATGTTCCTGAAACCAAAACAAAAATCCAACAAAGCGCAGAAGTTCATTAACAGTTCCCTTGTTCAACCTAAAAGGCCCAATCCTCTCTCTGACACATCATAAACCTCAAACAGCACACCTCTTATAAAGTTTAAGCTATCATGTGCCAGAAGACCCAGAAGATCTATTACTGCAAATGGACAGAGACAGAAAGTACTCTAGTTTCTGTGAACAAATAACACCTTTGTTACCTTTTAAGCATACATGAAATTCCATCTTTTAAAAAAAAGTAAGAAAAAAATAAAAGAGGGATACGGATATTCTGCTATAGTAAACTAACTCACACACTTACAAACCACCTCAGAAACAAGAACACAAATAAGCAAAGTAGATGCTTTCTCTTCTTAACTCATCGGGTTCCAGCAACGTTCATGAGGTTATTTATCTACTAAAAACCACAGCAAACTACAATACGCACCAATGTTCTCAAATTACTAAAAATTGTAACAAAGCTCAGTTAATAATGGAGCGTAGTAATTAATCCTAAATAATGTGGTTGAGGAACTAGTTTTCATCTAGGAACATGGCAATTAAAACCTGGGAGTTGTTTTTACTGATTTTTTTCCCGTGGTTTTCCTTGATATAAAATCATTGCCTATGATATATAGGGCAATTTTCAGCACTTAGTGTTATCCTTCTCTAAGTACTATTTTTTAATAAAAGGAAGGAAAGAGAAGATTTTTGTCACACACACAAGTAATTGGATTACTTCTGTTTGAACCCAAGAAATGACCAGAGGGGATAAAAGAAGAAAATCCCTCTCTATTAAAACTTCATGTATTGCTTCTCAAAATTTATTACATAAGAATACCCTCACATTTGAAAAAAAGCACCAAGACAAGACCCTTCTTCGCAAAAACAAAGAGGATGTAGAGATTAAACAAAAAAAGTCTCTTGAAAGAAAATAATTCTCAAGCAACTTCATCTCACAATGATAACAGCCAAATCTACTACTACTCCACTCACAGCTCTTAATAAAATTGTCTTCCTTTTTTTGGTAATCACAAACATGTACTCCTTCTAGAATAAGGGAAAAGGATGAAGTTTAACTACCAGAGTTGTGCAGAACTGAAATATTCCTCCTGCAGAAAATTTTATTTCCAGTACTCCTTTTTTTTTCCTGAACCACTAAGTTTGACATACAACACGTTTTGACAGAGAGACTAAAGCACTCCCCAGCTTTTGATAAGACTGCTAAAATGCAACAGGCCTGTACTTCTACTCCCACCACTACTCCTTCCTGCCTGCAAGATATCTATCGGGTTATTCGTCAGACAACAAGGAAATCATCAGTCAGTCAGGAAAATAAGCACATGTCCATTAAAACCACAACAAACCACCTCAAAACCCAAAAGCACTATACAGAACATTAAATGTTCATAAAAATACCTATTTGTCAGAAAAAAACCCCTTCACTGTGAAGCTACCTATTGCACAGGACAACTATTGCATATGCTGCACATTTAAAAATAATCAGTGTCCTTTGTGATCTGGCTACAGCACTGAGGAAAATAGACAACTAAAATTTGGGAAGTAATAGTCTTTTCTGTTCCTCTTTATTATGTACCTGACTTTCAATTAATACATCTACAGTGGTACTAGAGTAGTTTTTTACCTGCCTTTTGACTACTCTGCAAATTCTCAATTTCTTTGGTTTTCTAGATCAAGTAAAAGAATTCTCACTCTGCCTCTTTAGAGGATCCTACCCGTGGACTTGTTCAATTATTTCTGCTTTCCTTCAGGAAAGTTCTTAATAGGCTTACATTACCACATGCTCTCCTTCCACTGAACTCTATGCATGATTCCCCACAAACTACTATATTTCTTTTAAAACAGGATTATTTTAGACAAAGTTACTCCAACATAAAATCATTCTAAAATCCATGTCTCCTTCCTCTTTCCATTTACTAAACACACAAGAAGTATTAACAAACTTGGTGAGGATGAGCTCTTTGGAGAAATCATATTTACTAGTACCACAGGAAAATACAGTATTTCTAAGGATAACTAGAAAGAACCTACCTGTTTCTCACTTTCCTGGAGATGGCTGTTTTCATCTACTGCATCTTGAACAGATGTCTTGAGTCTCTCAGTATTAATCTGATATACTTTTAGGGTGGACTTGGCCTAAGTGAAATAAAAATGTGTGTTGTTTAGTATTGGTGAAGATGTAAGTGGGATCATGGTGGTATTACTGGACTTGTGTTAGGCTTTCTAGCTGTGCTACATATATATTCTCACATTTTCTCTATAATTTCAACAGTTTTTGCTGACTGTAGTTTTCCAACACTATTTATCACTGGGGAGTAAGAAGGCAAGGAAAAGACAAGGTAACTACTTCTCAATAAATGCCAATCACTATATGAAATTACAAGTCGCTCAATCAAGTCACACGAAAGTACTAAGCCTTACAAAGTGTTTTGGTTTACACAGCATATGGTCTCTGCCCCCTTTATAGAAAAAAAATAAAACAGTAACTACATGGAGAATAGAGAAACTGCAAAGTCTTGAAAACAGAAACTATAAAGATTAGACATACCTCATCAATTTGTGACTGGAGAGATTTTTCTTCATTCTCTAAAGACTCCACTCTCTCCTGAATTTCAGCCACCTGAAAATTATTAGTTGTCATATAGCTTCTTTCATACATTTGACTGAAAACATCTAGGCAATTAATAAAATTATTTTGATTTTCAAACAGAGAAAGCTCTACTGCTGAATCAGTAAAAACAGCTTTTCTTCTTCTGAGTATTTTCCTTTATGAGTATCAATTTTCTAATGTTACAGGGAAGACAAAATGGAAAAGGTAGTTTTTGTTTCAAAACAAAGAAAGAAAATAGTTTGTCTTCTCCACAGAGATTTTTTTCTGTGAAAATATTTTTTAAATGAATAGAAACAAAGACAGGATTCTATTTATTCTTACCAAGGTATCATTTTCTGACTGCTTAGATTTTTCTTCTTCCAGTTCTTTTTCTAGATTCTCTACTTCCTGGTTGAGTTTTGAGTTTGACTTGTTCAGTTTTTCATGCATTTCCTAAATCAAGTTGGTTGGTGAGTTAACAAAACATTTGATAATCACATATGAAGACAAGAAGTATATTTTAAATATGACAGCGAATTATGCTTAACTCAAGTACTCCAGAGACTCTTGCATGTTAACAAAAGCTGTAAGAATTAGCTCTATAGGATCTGAGGTGCAGAATAAAATAAATCTACTTGCTTTTTTTGTTACACGAATTTTATAGAGCCTATTAGGTCTTTGATTCACTTATCCAGAACTCTTTCACAAATATATTTTCAGTTTAGGGGATATAAACAATGTAGTGGTAATTTTTCTTTACAACTGTGCACCTGTAGCCTATAAAAAGTATTTAAATTAGATCAGATGTCAGAAAAAAAATACTTCATTCACTACTCTCTCTCCTAGAAATGGGAATAATTTACTTCTTAAAACTAAACATTGTACAATATGCCATTTATTCTAGTATCACTCAATCAAATTGTTAAAAAAAAGACTTCTCTTAATGTAAATGCTTTGATTTTACGTCATTTTCAATAACCCCATTAAAAGAATTAAGTTGGGTTTTTTGGGGTTTATCTGAGGTTTTTTTGTTGTTGTTTTTATTTGGTTTGTTGGGCTGTTTTTTAATATGGGCAACATTTTCCTGAAACACTGCCTTATATTGTAGAAATAACAATTTCCATTTATCTTTTACCTCAAAAAAAGATGTGTCTGTTGATTCTTTCATAATGTTACCGTCCTTCAGAGACAGTTCTAAATCTTCAAACTGAAAAGGAATTACTTTATGTCAGAATACATGTAAAGAATTGATTAAATACTAGCATTAATTTGCAATGCTCTAGTCTGAAACACAGACATCACCTAAATATTCACAAATGCACCTTGCTGGAAGTCAGGAAAATCTTATCCCTACTAGATTATCCCAGTGGCAGAAACCAAAAAAAGACATTTCAAAGTTGCTTCCAGTGAAATATATTGTATTAAGAGTTAAAGGCAGAACTTGCTAACACCTTAATTGCTCTGAAAGGCACTTACAGAAAAAAGCATTTGGAGAATCCCTTTAAAAGTTTTAAAACATATTACTTCTAGAGAAGTTATTATTTTACTTGATTGAATTCATTTCTATGACACATCTGAGAGCAATAAATGAGGACCATTACCTCTTTTTTGCAAAGGCTGAGTTTTTCAAGAATTTTGCACTTTTCTTCAACTAGTTCAGCAATTTTATTGGCAAGCTGTTTCTCCCTTCCTGAAAAGCAAAAGACAGGCAAGTGTTGCATCATCCAAATAATTAAAGGTGAAAAAAGAAAGACTAAAGTCATATTCCAAAGAAACGTGGAAAATAAAGTACAAAAAATAAGCTTACCTACATAAAGTCGACTTCTAACCTGAAAAAAAGAGAATAAATACTGAAAATGTCCGATCAAGTATGCTTGCATAGTATCTGAAAACTAATCTTTTAAGCTGTGATTCCATGCCAAGTTTAACCATGGAACTTAAAAAAAGAATATAAATACAGGCTGCTATTAAAAATAGGCAATCATATCCTCTGCTCTTACCCCCTCCATGTCTGTGTGTTTTGCCCTGTCCTTCTCCCACTCTTATGAGGCAAAAGAGGGGAGAGTAGTTTGCACCTGGATCACTTTAATAACGCACCTCTGTATATTCATCACATAACCATGACTGCCAACACAAACTCGTAGTGGACATGCACAGTCAAAAAGAGTAGGAAAGGGAAGAGAAGAGCAAGCTTCACACAGGAGCTCAGATTTCCTATTGGGAAAAAAACGCCCACACAACAGTTAAAGCTGCAGGAAGGGTACTACCTGATGGGCGTCCTGCCCAGTTGCAACTCAGTGGGAAGTGCCAAGTGAGCAGCTGCCACGTGGGGTCTAGTGCCCTAGAATCAAAATCTAACAAACTGCAGGAAAAAATCTGTCACAAATGGCCCCTACAAGAGATGCAGAACCCACAATACTGTTACAACACAGCATTTCTCTCAAGGCTGGGCCCGGTTCATGCGCCTAACGTGACAATGGTTCCCTCACATCTTCCCTGTTTCCTCCTCGTTTAAATCCAAGGAGTCCAAGTAACAAAAAAAGGTTAAGAAAGTCATAAGTATACTTTTTTCCTATCATCCCCCAAACTAAACTCCATTACTTTTAAGTAACCATCAATGCTTCAAAGAGCAGTCAGTGCAGTTCTAAGTATGGATGACTGAAAAAGCCATCAATAACCTCTGTAATACCTAATACCTTAAGTGACATGTGCACGAGGAAAACAATACCAGAGTTGCTGCTTGTGTGATTTCAGTTCAAATGCCTTTTGTATCACCTAGAGAGACGCCACGAGAGAACAACAGGTATGACCACACTATAGTTACGTTAACTTACACAAACACAGAGCCCCTTACAATGTTAGTTGATGTTAAAACCCTAAAAATGGAGTTGCTCATATCTGAAAAAGTAAATGGCTATGCAACCAATTTCAAACATGAGTATGGTTACACGTAGCACCAGAATCACACTGTCTGTATGAGAGTATGCAAAAAATGGGAAGAAATTTAGAATACTGAATTACAGATACTGACCCCATTTCCTTAGTAGGGAAAGTATGGTAGACAACTTTTACTACTCAGATCTTTACTTCCTCACAACAGAAGAGAGGCATTATCTCAGAACTATAATCTGATTTGTGCATTAAAAGGTTTCAGTACTGCAATTCTCCAAGTCATCAGATTAGTGCTCACAAAGAGCACGCAGTTAAATTGGTTCAGTGTTCCAATGCTGGAACAAACAGAATCAAGAGGTCACTGTCCAAGCAGTTTTAAAATGCCTCCCTTGACAGAAAACCACGTGGATTACTTTTGCTTACAATTACCTTGAAAGACCTGAGCTGGTCAAGCCAGCCAGGGTAGTCACAGAGGTATCAATACACACCGCAATATATACACCTTAGGGAAGACATTTGTATCCTGTGAAAATAATGTAAGGGCTGACTTTGAAAGTCTGGTGCAGAAATTAAAAAGAAGAAAAGGAAGCCTTACTACAGCAAGTTTCACTGCATTTCATCTTAAAACAGTCACTAACTACATGTCCAAAAGTACTACTTATCTTGACAAAACAGACCTATCAATTTCTCTTTTAGAGGGATTCTAAATTCAATCAGAATGGATTTAAAACTCTGATGCATTATATCTCTTGAACAGGAAGGATAACAACTTCAGTGCAAACTATTAACACACTCCACGTATCTGCACATAACTTGAACACTTCCTATGCTGGTTTTGTCTGGGACAGAGTTAATTTTCTTCATAGTAACTGGTATGGGGCTATATTTTGGATTTGTGCTGAAAAGCACTGATAACACATGGATGTTTTAGTTATTGCTGAGCAGTGTCCACACAGACTCAAGGCCTTTTCTGCTTCTCACCCCCCCCCAACCACACAAGGAGACTGCAGGTTCACAAGAAGCTGGGAGGGGACACACCCGGACAGCTGACTTCAACTGACCAGAAGGATAATCCACACTACATAACATCATGCTCAGCAGATGCTCCTCACTTCCTGAGTGGAAGGAGGAGGCAGCAGGGTGTTTGGAGTGATGGAGTTTGTCTTCCCAACTAACTGCTATATGTGATGGAGCCCTGCTTTCCTGGAGATAGCTGAACACCTCTCTGCCCATGGGAAGCAGTGAATCAATTCTTTGTTTTGCTTTGTTGCATGCACATCTTTTGCTTTCCCTATTAAACTGTATTTATCTCAACCTGCAAGTTTTCTAGCTTTTAGTCCTCTGATTCTCTCCCTCATTCCAACACGATGGGGGGAGCGAGAGGGTGGCTATGTGGTGCTTACTTGCTGGCCGGGGTAGAACCACAACACTTACTGACTGATAACTTCTGTACACGAACAAGAGAATTGTCAAGGCTCCAACAATGCCAGCACAAATCACTATTTCCCATGGGAAACCATACAGATCAGGGCCGGGTCTCATATCTTCAGGCAGTGAAGCCACAGCCTGAAAAGTAAAGTAAAAAGTTTCAGCTAAAGGAAAAGAGGCAAATATTTTCATCAGAAATAGACATTACATGCTGACATAGTTTACTTCCAAGGCTTGTCCATCTATTTTTTTTCCAAAACTCTGAGAAAATGGTTAACAGAGGTATTTGATTTTCAAATTATAGATTTACTAAGTGAAGAAAAAAAAGAAGTTCCAACAAGACATGAAGATCAACAGATAAAGCTCTGAAATATTTTCCTTTTGAGCCTACCAATTATTAAAGAATCATAGAATGATTTGGGTTAAAAGCGACCTAAAAGACCACCTAGTTTAAATCCCTCTGCCTTTGGCAGGAACACTTTCCACTAGACCTAGTTCATCAAAGCCCTATCCAGCCTGCCTTTGAACACTTCCAGGGATGGGGCATCCACAGCTTCTCTGCACAACTTGTTCCACTGCCTCACCATCCCCACAGTGAAGAATTTCTTTCTCTTATCTAATCTAAACTTACCCTCTTCCAGTTTAAAGCCATTCCCCCTTATCCTATCACTAAATGCCCCTGTAAAAAGTGCCTCCCCAGCCTTCTTGTAGGCCCCCTTAGGTACCGAGAATTTACTATGGTAAATTCCCCTCTGAGTTGTCTACACGTTTCACTGTTGAAAAAATCAACACTAAGTAAGTATTTCATGATTTTCTGGTAGAAAACTTGTTTGGTAGAAAAACCTGTTCAACGGACCTCATACTAAGATAACATACTGAACACACCGGTGATTTAACACATTTTAATCACTTAGATACACTCACATTTCATCTGTAAGATCTCTCTACTTACTCAAAGATACGACATGCTCAGTGTAGCTCAAATTTACTGCATGTGACCCGTGCTTAAGAACATGTTACTGTGCTGTTAAGTCTTAATTTCGATTTCTCCCCTGCCCGAGCCCCTCAGCAACGCCGCTGCACAAGACCCCGGCCCTCGCGAGGGCTCTGCCGGGCCCCGCTGTCAGTTCTCCACTCACCCAGCGCACCCCTTCCCAGGCCAGCCCGCAGTAGCGCCGGGCGCTGTCCCGCAGCCCCGGCCACAGGCCGGCT
>VZRJ01003718.1:697893-744344 GCA_013397565.1 Ptilonorhynchus violaceus
AGGCGTGGCTCCGGGCGGGACGGGGAGGGCCGGGCTGCACCGCACTGCACCGCCTCGCCTCGCACCGGGCCCGGTGCGAGACGGGTGCGCAGGGCTGGGCTGGGCTGGGCGTATGGAGTCTCTGCCAAGTGCTTGTGCTAAAAATTATCCTGCCGGGCTGCTGATAGCAGATGTAAGGGAACTTGCAGTGCCACATAGCAAAAGGATTCTTCTTCGTCTCATTCAGTAAGATTAACTCTAATTTTGTTTGGTTTGTTGTTGTTTTTTTTTTTAACGACTTTTTTTTTTTAACGACTTTTTTTTTTTTAACGTGTGCTAACAACTCTCGCAATGCAAGGTGAGCGACTTGCCTGCAAAGCTGGTACTACCTAAGGGACCAGGATAGGTAGAACGTGGAAGTGTCTCTTTGGCTGTATCAAACAGTACGAGTAGGAGTTTCGCCGTAGCAGTGAACTGTCACTGAGTGCTGCAATCCAGTCTGGGTTACGAGGAACAAAGCCCTTCAGTTTTCATCATCCCAGACTACAATTTAACCATATTCTGTATAAGTACACTGTAAATCCCGAAGAAATTTATGTGGTTCTTAAACTTCAATTACCCAGTCTACACGAAGTTCAACCAAAGCACCAAAGTGAAGTTTACCATATAGCACTTCACCTGCTAATACACTTTTGTTTAAAGGCAACAGTGTAACAACATCTACCTTTTCTCACGTTGCTCTGGCAGTGTTGTTTCTTGTGCAGTTACGCCCCTTAATGTTCACCTTCGCTCTGCACTGCATCTTGATATTTAAGACACCCCCATAGCAATCATAGACCTATTTTGCATTATATACAGGTGCTTAGAACAGTATTTTTAATGCAATTACGAACTAGGGGAGTATTTCTGAATCAAAGCTTGAAGAATACTCTTTAAAAATGGGAGTATTCTGGTTATTTTACTCATCCTAACCCACATTTTTTAAGTCCAAGCAAATTTAGTGAGTACTCTTCTGGGAACTAGAGGGTGCTATTAGTTGCATTTAAAAAACCACAAACAAACAAAACGAAACAAAAATTTAAAAACACCACTCGGGTGTTTCCTGGCTGTTAAAAAAAAAAACAAACCAAAAACCCAAACTTTCACATCCTAAGTTTGTCCGATTCTGCACTGCAAATAACAGAGGCAGATGATGAGCAGCTGACCTGAAATTTTCTTGTGCTCTTTATCTCAGCTGTCATCAGATAACCCTGGAAGCAAGGAAACTGCAGAGGGTTTGTTTAAAAGCATTTTTTCTTTCTTTTTTTTTTTTTGGTTGGTTGGTTGGTTTTTTTAGGAGCTTCATTGCAAAACATAACTTGTAGCTGGCTTAATTTTGCACTAGTGTCAATGTTACATCACAAAAAGCATTCTTACCTTTTTGATAATACTCATCACTGCTGACAATGCAGATTTTATTGTTTCTCTGATCTCAAGAGCATTCAAGCACAGCAGTATCTGATATACCCAGTCTCCTTCTGGTTTGATCATACGGGGAAGAAAAAGAGGTTTTACTTTACAATTGTCAACTTCATATAATTCCAACTGATTTTCTTTTTTTTTTTTTTTTTAATATTCCAAATTTATTTTCCTTAAAATTTAGAACACTTACCATTACTTGGAACATAGTTCTGGATGGCATCAGAGAAAGACTTTTCGACATCAGAGTCAGCTACTGAACTGTCCATTTTTATTTCAGAATTTACTGAAGCAATGGCTGTTGCTTTTGAATCTTGGTCACTGTCGTATTCACTGTCTACAGCTACACTGATTTCATGTTCCTTCTCTGGTGTTTCTTCTAGTAGCTTTCTTCTGCCTACTCCTGCAAATAATTGTGAAGGGAAATCATTGTTATTGTCAGAGGATTCAACTTACTCCTCTATGATATTAACCTCTATGGAGATTTTAATTTTTTAATTTTTATTTTCCTCAACTTAAAGCCAGGCACTGGAGTACCACATTAGAGTAAATGTGCTACAGATTTATAACTTAAGAAACACTCTACAAATACTGATCTCAGAGTTTGAAGGATAGAGCTTTAAGCAAAACTTGTGTTATAGTAAAGTAGTTAAAAATCAAGGTTCAGGAAAAAATGTGCTTGATTTTGGTAGTTAGCCTGTATATTCCCTGGTCAGGATTAGTAGATCTCTTTCTTATATCCAAATACAAGGAGGGTAAGCTTTAGAAGGAGAACAATTAAAAATGCCATGTAGGATTAAAGATTGACAAATTCCCACAAGATATCAAGCTTCACTGCAAAATACGAGAAACCATAGGCATGTTCATGCAAAATATGACTGAAGGCACCTGCCCCAGTTTTAGTGACTTGGAGTGAATTGCCTGAAGCCAATGAAATACTGCTTTCAAAACAACTCGCACCTTGCTTACCCACAAAGAAAACAAATTACAAATTGTTTAATTTAATTCTATGCTTCAAGACAGTACTGGCCAAAGATACACATCACAAATTGTCCAGTAGACAAAATTCAGGATGAGTAATTGGCTCTTAAACTGTTAGCACTATATTAACTCAACCTGTATTATCAGATCCTCAAAATAAGTCAGTCATTAACTAGTGTGAGTTAGGCTTGCTACCTCTTAATTTTAAATCACCAGATGGAGACAGTGTTGTGTCTGTTGTATTTTTTTTCTGCCAACAAAGAATATTTTGTTCTTGCTAAATCTCTGTTAGTGAAACATTAGTCTAGTAACTTTAGCTGCAGTTTGGGCACCGCACTTAATTGTTACAGCAGACAAAAGCTCTGGCAGCTCTAGAAAAACATTCCTTTTTTCCGTATATTTTTCCCTGCTCAGTGTCCAAATTGTACCCCTTTTGTCCAGACACAATGACCTGTTCCCTCCACATAGCATTATCTTTAGTTGAGTAAGCTGTGATTTCATGATGAATCTTCAAATTGCTGGTGCTGCTGCAGCAGTTTGCTTCCCTCACAAAGATACTCTAAGGGTTGCTTAACATCTTGTTTTTAACTTTAAATAAAATTTTTGAAATGTAATGAATGGGTTTGGTAAATTTGTTTGTCATACAATATTTGCCTGGGTTTGCAGTTTTTTATGTGGACAGGAATTTTGCTGTAATGTGATTTTTTCAATTTCCTTGTTTTGCAGTTTTTTTTTTTTCCAAAATACCAAGCAGTCCTTCCCCAAATTTTTCTTGCATGATTTATAAATTGATGTCATCATTTTCTGCACCTCCTCTACAGTTAGTAGTACCTTCTGTTGTTCAGATTCCTTTCCTTTTAAATCCCTCTCATTCTTCTGTGCAGTATTCAAGTATACTGGTCCTAATATCACTTCTATTTTTATTTGGGTTTTTTGATAAAACATATATACTTAGACTTTTTTTGACAGGCTTAGTTGTTAGTTTTACTAAATATATTTGCAAAGAACCCTGATGGTCTGGTAAAAATACTACTGGAACCCTTTTTGTTAGAATATAATTGCTATTATTTACATTTCTGTATTTTGACTCTTATTTTCAGATTCTTCCTGTTCTTCTTTTCTTCTCCTAAATAGTTTTAGTAGCAGCAATTTTTTCTTCAGGGTTATTCATCCTTTCATTTACAACAGTATCTTCTTTTTTAATATATACTCTATCAGCCAGGTTTATGAGCAATCCCAGGTTGCTGGGATTTAATGAATCAGGTTTTTTTAATAGCAGTCTGGCTTTCTAGTTAGATGGCTTTAGGAGACACTAACTGTCTATTTTTTTTCTTTAAAAATGTCTTCTATTTTAGAAGGCTTCTAGGGTAAAAGTTTACATTTGGTCAGACTAATATCACATGACTGTTGCTTTTATTCTCAATAAATTTTCTTTATAAAATCAGTGCTCGACTTGGATTCAGCTGAAGACTTTGGTATTACTTTGCCTTTTGAAGCAGTGTTTGATAATGCCTTTCAAAAGTCAGATTCAGTTTCTATGGTTTTGTATCTCGCACTATCATAGTGGTTTGAATTGATGGGCCTAAATCTGAAGATGCAGATTAATATTTTGTTTTACTATATCACAGGTGATTTTTATATTTCTTTCTGAGATCTGGATTGAGACTGTCCATTCTCTGGTACCAGAAGCTTGTGTTGAGAATGTGAATCTTCCCATGTTGGTTCTGCTTCACCTTCCTGATAATGTTGCACATTTATAGGAATCTGTTCATTTTGTTGCTTCTCTCTGACAAGCTATCAGCAAGAGCATCAAGAGCTGTCCAATCTTCTACTAATTTGGTAAATTTTGTCGGAATTTTTTTCTCCACTACCCTGTTTGTTATTTTGCACTGCCAGCTGATGAGGAAAGATCATTCTCTTTGGTGGTATTTGCATTACTGTTACCTGATATGTTGTGTTTAACCTTCTGATTTGAAGTGCCTTCAGTTTCTTCACCCTGTGGTATTTTATCAAGGCTTACCAGGGTTTTTTTTTATTATGGAAGCTTAATTCTTCTCAGCAAGCAGTTTTTACCTTCTGTTCTGAAGCTCCATACATCTTCCAAATGGCCAGTTTCTTCAGAAGTTTTGGTACCTGTTAAACTGAGGCCACTAGATGAGGGGTGAGGAGAGAAAGGTTGGTCTGGAGTCAGTTCTTGGGACTCCCCAGATTTCTGATGATGTTCATCATCAAATATATCCTGACTGAAATATTTGATGTTGTTTTCATAAAAACCCAGCGGGTCATTTTTATTCTCTGGTTTGTGAATTTCCTCTTCTACATTATTATCCATTTTGAAATGGCTTTTGGATGCTGAATTTTGTTCTGCATCACAACCTTTGACTAGTTTGTCTTTCTCAGGTGTTTCCAGACTAAGATTCAGTTCACTGTCACATGGGGTCTTCTTGATGCCCAGATGATTATTTACAGTTCCTGGTAGTTCCCCATAACTCTGCCCTTGCCCTTCTTTGGCTGTTGAACTCCAAAACTTCAGTATGTCTGCAAAATGACTAAAAGAGAAGAAATTGCTCTGTTCTTCAGATGTGTCAGACTTTTCTCCCATATTTTTTATGCTGGAGGGATCCTAATTTGGAGGTGGGCTACGAGAAGAAGAAATCTGATCTGATACAATTGATTTATGTCCCTGTTGATTATCATGTGTGTCCATACTATAATTAATAAAACTATTATAGATATTTGAATACCAACCTGAATGGCCACGTCTGCTTTCTGACTCCTGATTTTTCTTTTCAGCTTCAGTGTTTTTCAACAGTTGGCTTTCTGATACCAAGTCTTCTTCTGAACTGTAAGGTTCAATTGGCTTCTCTTTGTCACATGTTAGTATATCAAAAGTTGATTCTGTGTTATTTGAGGTGCTTTTGTTGTCATTAGGAGTATGTACACTTGCTGGTATCTCCCCAGGATTTGGCCTGTTACTGTTCGAATCTGTTATTTCTTGTGCATAATTCTCTTCATCTTCTTCGTCTGTCACTGCCTTAACAGTTTCCTTTGATTCTTTGTCCATATGTAATTGTTTCTGGTCTAAGGTCTGCTCTTCCTCATTCTTATTTGCTTGATCCTTTGTTTCTCTGCTTTTGTGGTCCTCTGTAGCAATTGTATCTTCCTCAGCATGGCCAAAATTAAGAACATCACTTAAACCCAAATTGAACCAATTTGATTTGGATTCTTGACTTTCACTCTTTTTTTCTTCTGACAGTAACTCTGTGACTGTTGTTTCCCGTTCAGTATTAGAATGCTCAGGCACACCAGAAACATCATGGATTTGCGAATCAGTTTTTTCTAATGCCAAATCAACATCCTCATTCTCTTCACCAAGATACAGAAAGTTCGTCAGTCCACCTTGAAACCAACCAGATGCTGGGGGTTCTTGTTCCTCCTTATCATTTGGCTCCTGCAAGTCATTTTCAGCTGTTACCACTATATTTCTGCCTTGGTATTTATTTTCTTCTAAAGATTCAGAAACTACTTTTAAGGGCTCTTCATCGTTTTTGCTTTCTGTGGTGAACCATCCTGAAATCCAACTAGACTGAGTTTGAACGGGTTCTAGTGGGAGACTGTTTTGCATTTGTGACTCTTCAGTATCATCTTTTCCAACCAACTTTTTGTTTGCAGACTCCTGCTTGTGAGATTCCTCAAAATGAGTATCAGAAACTGATGCAGTTCTTTCTTTGTTTTGTATGGAGTCTCTTGTATATTTTAAGAGTTCATTTTCATGCAGATTTGGTTCTGCATCAAACAGTGAATATTCACGTTCTTTGTTGTGATCATATAATGTGTTATCTTCATTTTCAAAAGTGTACTTATCTTCATGAAGACAAAGGAAATCAGTTTCCTAAAAGAATAATATTAACTTTTTAAATGTTTTAATGTGTAATTTTCTGTATCACTGTGTAACACAGCAATATATATCCTCGTTCTTTCTGTATAGTTATAACTTTACACAAAGAACTGTAATTAAATATATTATTCCTACGGGTTATGTATCTTTATATAGAAATTATTTTAGAGGACAATAAACACACAAATGTAGCAGTAATAAAAACACATTTTGAATTATCTGAAATAAAATATCCATCGACACTTGAATTTCTAACTGGATATTAGATTTTCAATTGTAAACTACATTGGAAAATCTGGTGATGTTGGTTTACCTTAGTGAGCACTTCAACTTCGTCTCCAATAAGAACTTCTTCAACCTTCACAGCATCTCTTGGGAAATATCCAAAATCCTTTCCTTTCTGTAAAAAATATGAAACTAATGAGAGCATTTAAACTTCAGTGATATATATGTTAGGTGCTTGTATATGTGCTAGAAAAGTATGAATGAACAATAAGTTTATAGAACTGCCCCTTATCTCCTTCTTTCTGTTTTCTCAAAAGATTGCTTTATTTTTCTTTCACAGAAGTGTTCCACTTGTCTTTTCAGAAAGCAAGAGGAAATATATTACTCCATACTATTATATTCTATATTATTTTTATGAGCATGTGTGTGCAGAACCAAGGCAGTAGCCTTAAAACTGCTTCAGCTGCAAACAGTGTTGTGTGCAACGATTGTCACAGCCAGTTCCTACTAAAATTGGCTGCAAATTTCCAGTTGTCTCAAATGGAAGAAAAAGTCATGCCTTAATAACTAATGACCCATAATAAGTTACAAGAAAAGTAGGATATGAAATTCAGAGATGAGGCCAGCTGCAGCTGAAGAAAAAATTACAATGAAGATGGCAACACTACAGAAAATAAGTTAATGATAGTGCCCAACAGAATCAAGTCCCTGTGGCCAAGAAACCACTGCTAGCTGTACATCAAACCGTTGCAGATAGCCTTTAACGGAGGAATACATCTTGGAAAGCAAGGAATAGTGAGGTACTTGCAAAGATACTCTTGGATGAAATAAGAGGAAGACAGAATACCACTGTTAAACAATAAGTGTGACAGATTATTTGCAGAAAGAAACCAAAAAAAGTTTACTAATATCTTGTAGTTTTGAAGCACTTACACAGTTTTACTACCAGTAAAACTACATTTGGATCAGTGCATCTGTTCCTTCTTAAATGGTTGTTCTAACTTTATTGACACTTATTCCAAATCATTAAATGTGCATGATAACTTCTCTGGGAACTTTCCTTAAGCACTGAACTGTCAAGTCAGGTCCCAACACTGGATGCCTTACCCACAGACCTGTAGGTAGGAACCTGACCTGAGAGACCTGAGTGTTTTTAAGGGAACCAGATTAAATCATTACAGCCAAATGATATGATGAAGGAAACAGAAAACTTGTATTCTGATCTTGACTTTGTTTCTCCATAAGTGATCTTTGCCAAGATTTTATTTTCCCTTTCTATATAAAAATAGTAACAATGATCCATCTCCCAAATACTGTATTGATCCATGAGTGGTTAATATTCCAAAAGAGATAGAAGATCCTTAGAAGCAAGTAGACTGCAGTTGTTATGCTATTATTATACTATCTGAAATATTAATGGGAAAGTCTTTCAGATTGAAGTACTTACACTTCCTGTCCATAAGTTTTCATTTTCCCTTGAAAGTTTGGAGTATACCATGATCTCCTCCCCTGCTTTGAAGTTAAGATACCGGCAGTCAGGCCCTAAGTAGTCTGTAGTGGCTTGAACTCGACTCATTGCCTCTGGAATAATATGTAGAAAGAAAGACACAAGCAAATGCAGCATCCATTTTGTCTGAAATCAGGTTACTGAAGAAGTCTGATATACATCCAATATTGATGTATTAGCAAACATTTTAATGTATGTGCTTTGTTATGATACTAACCCATTTATATCATCAAGTGGAAATCAACTAATGCAAAAAGCAGCCCTATTGTGTTTTCTTTCCTATGTTCCGCAGACATCAAGGGGAAAGCTTATGTCCTATATGGACATGTTCCAGTGCTTGTTCAGCCAAGGTTTCAATTCTTAAATGTGTATGCAGAATTAGCAAATTCAACTACTAAAGCCAGATCTAAACAGCTAAAAAGTATTTCCCAGGCATATTTATAATTTTATATTTTAGAAATTCTAAGTTAAATCCAGTAATTATTTTGGGGATTTTGTCCTCTATTTTGAATACATTTATCTTATGAAGAAAGTAAGTCAATTTAAGCAATGTAAACCTTAAACACATTGTTAAAAACAAAATTTCCAATTCAGTTTGAATTACTTTAAGTTTTCTTTGTCTCCACCCCTGTTTTCCCACAGAAACCACTACTGATGTGCTCTGGTCAGTTTGAAGCCCATTTCACGTGCTGTTCCACAAAGACAGACATCTCTGAACATCCAGAACCCACTGAAGATGGTATGGCTACACAAGAAAATAGAAATCCATCAGCAGAGGAAATCTAAGGTCTCTTCAGGAGAAGCTATCTACATTGAAAATGCAACAAACAAGGCTGCCAAACCAATGGAAACAGCTCAGAAACAGCTTCAACTATGATTATGACAGGTTTCACAATGGTAATCAATGGATAATAAATGGGGCATTATTTGTTGCTTCCCACTTGAGATTCAGTGGCTCTGCCTCCTGCAGAGCTATTTACTCTTTAAGAACTACATAACTAGTTACAGCACTTACTTCATCTTAAAGAAGAAAAAATAAGTAAAGAGGATATATTAGCAGAGTGTTTTGTAAGACGGATTACAAAAAAAAAATCCCAAACCAGTTTGCTTACAGTACAAAAAAATAGAGTTTTGCAGAATGGGTATGGATGTACTACAAACACATGATAAAGAGTCTTCTTTCTCAGTTTATAACCTACCATTTTAATTTTATTTATATTTTGTTTATTTTATTTTATTTTATACCTGTAAAGAACAAGCCAAAAATACTTTCAAGATGTTTTATACTGCCCATTTTGGGGACATCTGAGAAAAACTAGCTATTCAAGTGTATTTTTACAGAACTTTGATCTGTATATCCTTACACAACAATCCAGCAAGTATTTTTTTTCTCTTTTTGTTTTAAAAGCTTAAGCCTATTGCTCATAAACTTAGTATAATAACAACAAATATTTGCTATGGCTACTCATTTTCAGTCTGTTTCATTGCTGGGTTTGATACTATGATTCTCAGTAGCTGCATATACACCACTCCCCTTGAAAAAACCAAGTTTTTACTTACTCTGACATTCTGGATCACCACACTTCTTCCATTCTGAAAGTACCTTTGTACTCTGCACACTTGCTGAAAATGAAATTACTAACAACAGAATTCTCTGGTCCAAGATCCTTGACATTTTAGATTAAATCCAGAATTCAGTGAAACTGTGGAAACTGCATTGATGTGCGGTTAGCGAGAATATTCTACATTTTTCTTAGCGTAACAAAACATTGCAAGTAAACTTTCAGTCCTGTTTTCCTTCTCTGATCTGCTTAAACAGAAGTACACTAGGCTAACCTGTTAACAATCTGCAGAGTCAGGTGTCCTGATTATACACATGCATTAATAATTAACTATGTTCTGATAGCTAGGCTGATGTTTTGAATACAAAGAAAGTAGTTCTGGTCAAATCAAAATTTAGCCTCTATCAGATTCTTCTGTACTGAGCTTGTAGAAGATTGTGCTTGAGGAAATTCAACAAGAGTTGTATTAGGATTATTTCTGGATTATGAACGCATTTTAATGTACACCTTTCATCTGATTTTAAGATGGTGTAGGGTGATGACCAAGGAGCCAGGCAAGGGCTAAGACAACCTACAGCCAACATCACATTCCTTCTATGTTATCTTTGCAGATGGAGTTCTGCGTGGTTGAGGTCAAGAAAGGATGAGTAGGCCAAAGGAGGAGACCCTCTGGAGGTACTGTTTTGGCTCTGAAGAACTGAACAGAACAGAACAAAGTTGTATGACCAGAACTTTGAAGGACACCATGGGCAAAAAAGTAACTTTTGCCTGAATAAGGGTTATTTAAATATTAAAACACACACCCTGAATATGCTAATAAGATTAATGAAGTACATGCTACCACATACATGACTATATTATTCAACTCTCCACCTAGATTATGCTACATATAAAGAAGGAGGAGGAGAATAAGATTGGGCTGTATATAAGCCAGGTAGAATTTTCATGTACTTAAGAGAAAGACCCAAAAAGATCTTGGAGTCTCTTGGCAGGTTACTCTCCTCTCCCTCTTCACAGGGATGCCTGCTTGGTAAGCTTCTGTGTAGGATTATTATTATTACCCAGGCTAACACAATATAATTGTTGTTGTTAGAACTCTGTCACATCTAGTGCTGTTTATCAAGAACAATTCCAAATCTTTGTCTCTGTTGTTTCAATGAACCAAACTATGTGTGCTATGTGTGAATCTGGGACAGTGAAGGTTCTTACTGAACAAAACTTGACCTGTAGTTTTGGATTGGTAAATTGCACTATTTGTGAATCAGTGCTCATATTGAAAGTTCTTATTGAACACAACCTATAGTGCCAAATTGATTATAATCATAAATCAAGCCCAGCCACATCCAGACCCTCTGGTCTCTAAGGTCCAGCTGGAATACAGGGGGTGTTTTCTGTCAAATTTCTATACCCTTAATGTGACAGATGAACTATCAATTTGATGCTTATATTAATTTGCACTAATGCTTATATAGCCACTGATAGTGTTCTAGCTTTTTTTTTTTGTTTAATAAACTATTTTTGTGTGCACTGATACATTTTAGATAATTTATAGCTGGTCATTGGGAACTCAGAAGAGAAATTTTTTCCACATAATCTTTTAGAGCTTTCTCACGCACTTCATGTAAGTACAATCCATCCTTTAACATTGGGGAATACTTACTCAGCTCCAAAAATCTTTTAAAGGTGCTTGGTAGATTTCAGGCTTGCAAGACAACTAGAAAATCCATATGCTATCTCTACATCATATATCACAGAGCAATATACCAAAGCTAAGCAAATGACATGTTCTGCTTTTTAAAGAATACCCCATTTCTTAGCAACCTATTATTAATATGTAGCCATAAATAATGTTTTCTCAAATATGTGTTATGCTTTAAAGTAGTAATTATGCAGGCAGATGTACACTGGTTATACAGGTAGGAAGTTGTGCTGTAAATGCAATCCTGCAGAGAATCAGAATAGCAGGTTGGGAGGGGATGTTGAGGTTCATCTGGTCCAACTTTCCTTGGCAAAATCGTGGTCTAGACAAGATGGTCCACATGAATCTTAGAAGGGTCAAACGTTGGGGCATCCATGACTTTCATGGGGAGATTATTCCAATGGCCAATTGCTCTCATTGTGAAAAATTTTCCTCTTTTTTTCTAATCAGAATCTCCCCTGGATTAACTTTTACCCATTGTCTTTCCTATGTGACTACTTGTAAAAAATGAGTCTCCATCTTCTTTGCACTAGAAGCAGACTTTGCTTCAAAGGTTTCACATCATTGTCCCACACTTCTTTGGTGACCTAAACACAATATATCTTATTAACCTACAAAAAAAGCTTCACTTTTCTACTCTCCTGCATGAGGGAGCCTCTTCTCTCTGCCTTCTTGGTAGCGCCCCAAGAATCTGCATTATTTCCCAAACTGATTTTTGCAGTCATATGGTTCCTAGTAAGCCTGCCCCTCCTTCAGTCCTGAGTATGACTCATGCAGAATTCACTGTTTTCTCTTTCCACAAACCTAAGCTGTATCCTACTTGCAGCACAGTTTCCCTTTCCTTCTGCTCCACAATTGCCAGACATTGGTGCTTAGTCTGATCTACCGAGCGAGCAAAGAAAGGGCACAAAGTGAGCCAGGGTCACCTTAACCAGCAGTGGCCTGCAAACAAAAACTTCACAGAGACGACATGTCCCCCAGTTGCAATCTAACACTTTGGCCCCTTCCCTTGCCACATGACCTGGGAGTCAGACAGCCTATCCTGTGACCCAGTACACCAGCTGTCTCTGCTGTTAGGTAATCCATCGGAGAGCACCAAGGAACACACTACAGATCAGCACCCCCTGTCACTCCTGACTAATTTTAATGCTGCCCATTTTCTTTTCATTCCCAAGTCTCTACAAAACAGATTGGTGAGAAGGAATAGGCAAGAAATTTATATTGGAAGGACTGTCTATATACTAAGTGTTGTACAAACTGAAAAAAAAAGGACAACATTTTTATCCAACTGGTCAGAAGTCTTTCATAGTATTGCACACCAACCATGGAACACAGGACAAAACCCAACAATGGACCTAGAAAGGTTAAAAATCCCTTTTAGAGCCTGGCAACATGGAGCCAATTCACCTAAAAAAGGAAAACTGCAGTATTCTGACACCTAAATTTACGTACTTAAGTAGGTTTGTGTGGGAGAACAATCAGACCCACATCTTAAGGTCTGTACATTATTACTGTATTTGTGAAAATAGCTCTGAAAATGACTCTGACTTCAGTTTCATATGGATACCCAAACTTAATCCAAGTTTTTACATGGAGGTAAAATAAATCTCAGCTACTCAGCGGAATCTGCATTTGAAATTTTCAGGTTATTCTGGGCACCTCTCATTGCGTTGCTTAGTCTCAACAAGCTTTCTTCAAGGCTTAAGAGCTGACAAACACTGCTCTGATCTCTATGGTGTTTGTTCCTCTAGTAAATTCAATAATAAATCATATTCATACCAAATATTCTTTTCTTTTGGGTGCAAATCCTATACAAAGCATATGCTATACAAGCATAACTTCTAATCACCTTTGAACTGAAGTCAAAGATTCATGGAGTTTATTATAGCTGCATTCCAAAGGACAAAGTTGAAAGCTTTATAGCAGATAGAGTGAGACTTCAATTAATTTCTGTTCTGCAGAAGTGAAGCAACAATTGCACATGCAAGGACAAACAACAATAATGAAGAAGTAAGATTTCCAAAAACTTTCATTAGGATGAAGCTATTTTTATTTGCAATGACACCTTAGCAACTGTAACTACTGAACTAGAAAGGCAGACATCTCTTATAGCATACTAAAATTCAAAGAAGGATCCGAATTAATGGTGTAATTGAAATAATCTGAGTAGTATGGCACACTGCATGGCTATTTTAAGACATGGCTTTGTATAAGTAAAGGAGATGTTGCATTTCCTAGACTATTCAGTATCCTCATTAATAATAAAGATCAAAGCAAATCATAAGTTGGTAAAAGTTCTCTTAATATCTATTTTATAATAAGAGCAGAATATACAGCTTGGCTATACTCTTTTGATAGCACCAAAGGGCTCCATAAAGAATGTAGAGTTTCAGAGTGTAGAATATTGCACTAATATGTGGAAGAAAGAATATAGTCCATCGCAAAAGCACTTTAATGATATAGTTCTCTTGACTTAGGATGTTTGGATGAAAATACAGATCAACTTTTACATCGCATCAAATGTCATGCCAAAAAGATTTTATTTTTTTAAACAAGTATCTTTTAATAAATAAATCAAAAGAAGAAAAGTAATACTAAATCACTCTTCCAGTTAGACAAATCTAAGCAGGTAACAGTCATTCATCACCTGGACATAAACTAACTTTTTCAGCCAGGATAACAAGTAGCAAGAAAAAGCCACTATTGCTTCTCTGTAACAAGTTACAAACATGACAACTCACAGTGCGTATCTAAAAATCATGGTACTTGTGACTTTTATAACTTTGAATCTTAAGCACACATTTCCAAGCTTTGAACACCTCACATTTGGCCATGTAAAACAGAGATCTCGTTGTTTGTTACTTATACACCACTGCTGCAGCATTTAATCCTATCATAAATACACATAGTCTCATAGAAATACTTCTTTGAGAAGGCAAACTCACTTTCAAGGTCTTGGACATACATTAAATGAGTGTTTGCCCTGTTTTATCACACTAATTGCTATAAAATCAGCAGCTGAACTTGAATCTTATAACTGGGACCTAACCACAAGAAATAAAAGATGTTCTAGAAACCTATTTGTAAACTTATTTATTCTAGAAATTAACTTTGATGGGGGGGGGGGGTGTTCAGTAATACTGTCTGCAGAAAAATTATGTTCAGGTTTCCTTTGAATAAAATATAAAGAAGCTGTTCCAAGCACAAAGACAGCACCTTAAAGAGCAGGAATTTGAAAAGGTATGCTTTTTATCCAAAGTCGTGTTTTGGCTTATAATTAATGAACAATCTGTGTAACATCTACTCTGACAAGAACTCCAAATGGAGCATTGTGGAAAAAACACATTATTGGAGACTTCCAGCTTATTTGTGCATCAGGACTGAAGAAAAAGACAGCAAGTAATGGTATAGAGTCAGTGTGTAGTATAAAGGTTCTAAAAAAACCAAAGCACCAACTGTCTTCTGAAATTACACTTAATGCTAGAAGGGACCATCTAACGGAAACACTTCAAAAGACAGGCATAGAGCATACATGGTATGTTCCCTACTGACATAAAGGATCTCTACTTCATTCTTAGAAAAGGGGAAAAACTATTGTTCCTTTGTCCATTTTACTTGAGTGAAAAGAGAACAAGGTGTTGTTCCTTTGTTCTCCATTCACCATTGTGAGAAAGGGAAGTACGAAAATGTTTCAATCATTTTCTACCCCTTTGCTATCTGCACTAAATGCTCAGAAAATACAAACTGTTCCATCAAATTTAGTCTTGAAATTGTCAGCTATTTCCATGATCTCATTCCTATCCACAGCTCTGAAATTGTTTCAGGGTAAGAGAAGAGGACCTTGAGGGAAAAATGTAACAATTACTAAAAGCACTACTGCTTTATGGTGCTAATAGTACACTATTATCTTATACTATTTCTGTAGAAGAATATTGGCTGGAATATCTATCCTTTGGAAAACTTCATTCTTACAAAGTTATCACACACTGATGCTTATGTTACACTGAGCTGCTTAGATTTACGAACACTAACAATTAAGGGCACTGCTTAACTATGGCAATAAGTTTCTTCTAACAAACATTAAACTATCAATTACATCACCAGCTTTGTACTCAGCAACAAAGCTCCTGTATTTTCAGTCAGAAATACATTGCTGCCTGGAATATAACCTGAAACAACATAATCAATACAATCCTTAGTTCACCTACCAGGACCCACCATCATGTTGTTTTCATAAACCCTGTTAATATGCTGCTCTGAAACAGTGGTCAGAAGCTTTGCACCATGACTGAAGTATCAGCCATTTAAACCTGTGCAGTAAATGCACTACAGCAGTGAATCACACAAGCTCAAAATAAGAAACATTAAAAATACTCAATGCTACGAAAAAAATGTAATTGACAAAACTAAAATGGCTTCCAAAGGCAATTTGAAACTTGTTTAGTCAAAACATATGAACCAGTAACATTTACTTAGCTACTCAGAGTGGGTTTTTTTGTAGAACATTAACATCTTCATTAAGGCATATGAACTTTTGTTTGTCCTTCAAAAAAGATGGCATATTAAACCACAACATTCCCTGAAGAGAAGGAAATATGGTTGGAAACTACTGACAAGAACTAAAAATTACTGTTGTAGCGAGGCAGAGGCATATAGGATATCGAAGTAGCAAATGGACTGAAGAAACTGAACTCCTCGAGAAAGGAGAAGCCTGAGTTTTCCCACTGTGTCTATGTGTGCTGCACTTGACTCCATCCCTTACTAAACACGTCTTGAAGTCAAGATGAAAACCGACACACTCCAAGCTAGAACTTGGCAACTATGTTCCAGAAAAATGGGGTATTTATGGCATTTTGTACACTAAAACAAGCTTCCATATCCTTTCCATACCAAAATCTTTGTAGGACTTCCTGGTCTGTGATTTGGCATATGAGATAATAGAATTCTCTTCCTGTCAAAACAACATAGATTATAGTACTATAGTTTCATACTCAGTTAATAGAAAATTAAAGCCCTTAAGAATAATTCTGGATACAGAGCTTGTAAGGTGCAGCCACCTGCAATCAGGATTCATGTTTTAAATGTAGAAAGACTAAGGTAATACACCTGTTAATAGAAAAGACCATAGGCATCGAGAGAGTGGTCTACAAAGCCACATTTATTTGCACATGTACAGAACAAAGCAACAGATGTTATTGTTTTCCATACAAAATTATATAAAAACAGTATTCACCTTCGTAGATAACACTGTACCACCTGAAATTTTATTAAATACATTCAGAAAGCATTCCTGCACGCACACAACATTAGTATTAGGTAGTCGCAGGTAACTCCAACACTGCAATGTAATTATTCCTAGTGGTATGAAGGGATCAAAGATTAGCCTGCAACTAAAATAAAAAAAATCCTGGTGGAGAAGCAAGCTGAAGTCTTTCCTCCACTGGCCACCAAAACAAGGATCATCATTGAACAGATTAACTGTACCTAGAACACAGATGTAAATACTACCAAAGCACCTGCAGAAGACAGTTAAGAGTGGTTTTCCAGACTGACTTGAGCTATCATGGCCAGTGTTAACATTCCCATCTAATCACTGCTTGCCTACAGATAGGAAATTTTTATAAAACTGAAAGATAGATAGAATTGACTAAGAGCTTGTGCTTACAGAAGAAAACAAAAAGTATAGATTCAAATCAATTACCTTCCCTTCCTAACCAGCACTGGAGAGATTATTTGCTTTTCTAGGTCTTAAAATTCCCATTCTTGCAAGGAATAGAGGGGAAAGGCAAAATTTTACATTTCCTGCAATACTGCCTTCCTACATATGATCTAAAAAGGGGAATTTAATTGTCAACAGGACGTCTCAAACAATTTATTTAAAATGCACATTTATTTCTACAAAAAAAAAAGTGTATGATACAGAAGAAATGATCACATCTACTTTAAAGTTTTACCTATTAAAATATACAGAGGATCTTAATGAGTACAGGATATTTAAAAAAAAGATGCAAAGGAGTGTTAATCTTTTATTTTTACATTTTCAGGAACTTCACATAATTTTGGTAAGTAACCTTTTACAAAATTATGTAAAAAGTACAAGAATGCCTGGTAAACAGTCTGCATTTTTCCAAAAGATTTTTTACAGCATGCAATTCTTAAGGCAGCCTTCTCTTCCTCCTTACAAGGAATCCTTTCACTCAAATAATCTTCTGCTGCAAAGATTAGGCTAAGGAAGCTTGGTCTCTTCTGTTAACGCCTTTTGTCTTTCCTGTCTGATTTACGGTCTCTTTCACTCCGTGAAGTTCTCTTGCCTGACCGACTACTTTCTGATATAGACCTCTTTCTGTCAGACCTTGAACTTTTATCCTTTGAGCTTTTGGTATCTCTACTACCACCTTTTGAGGACTTGTGACTTCTATCTACTCCTGAAGCATCCCTTCGCTTCCTGTCTGTGCTCCTTCTGCGTTTTCTATCTCTGTTGTGCCCTCTTCCTCGGCTTCGACTTCTACTTTCACTACTGCTAGAGCTACTACTGCTACTGTCCCTGCTCGTACTTCCACTTGTAGTGCTGCTGCTGGTGGAACTGCTCCGACTGGTACTGCTGCCAGTACTGGAACTACTGGCACTAGTAGTACTGCTTGAAGTACTACTGCTACTACTGCTGCTGCTACGGTTATGACCAGTTTTGTTCCCTGCCCTACCCCTGCTTCTACTCCTAGTCTTACTCTTACTTTCTAAACTTGCTGTCTGATTCTGCTCTGCCTGTGCTTCAACCACCTTCACAGACACCACAGCATTTTCATCCTTGTCTGCCTGGGGCTCTGCATCCTGAGTGGACTGAGACAACTGAGGTGACTGTGCTAGTGGCACAGACTGTGGCTGAGACTGAGCCTCAGCCACAGATTCTGTCTGAGCTTCAGGTGCTTTCTCCTGTGTTTCTTCAAGTTCAGCTTTATTTTCTGTTTTGATACCTTTCTCCTTCTTGGGAGAAGGAACATGACACACTTTTTCTGGCTGAGCATCACACTCTCTTTCTGGTTCTATTTCTTTGCCATTTTCATTTTCTACAGGTTCTACACTATCTGCCTCATTCATTTCAGCCACATCCTTCTCATTATCCACTGGCTGAATGTTTTCATTTTCCTCTTTTACAACTGTGACCTCCTCATGCTGACCATCCTGTTGCTTGTCATTCTCCCTCACCTCAGTAGGCTCTTCTACTTTCATCTCCATGTCATGTTTCTGTTCATCCTCCTCCTGTTCTTTCTCTGCATCACTATGCCCTGAACCTATTTTTCCCTTTTCCTCCCCTACCTCCTCCATTTCTACATCATTGTGCTGATTACCTGTCTCCATCTCTTCCACCTGCTGAGCCACCTTACCCTCTTCCTGCTCCTTGTTCTGTTCTTCCTTCTTTTCTTCATTCTGCACCTCCTGATGCTCTTTTTCCTTCACAGATTGTCTTCTGGGTCTCGCCTCCATTTTGTTAATCTGCTCTGCAAATTCATTTCTCCTGCTTTCAAAGAGTGCTAGGGAATAAATGCATAAATAATAGTTCAGATAATCTACAGACACTGAAGTCTATTTACCCTTTAACTATGAGCTAGTAAGTTATCGAATTGTTCAACCTATAAATACTGCATCCTTATTCTTTCTGAAGTAGCAAGCCATTCATGCATAATTGCAAAAAGACTGCTAGTTCCCTTAAGAAAACAAAGCAAGGGGGAGAGCAAGCTCAGCTGAGTATTAGAACAGTAAAGCCCTAAATGTAAGCTAACAAAAAGTTTTTGACTTCATTAAAATCAAGTCAACCAATAGTATATCAAAATAATACCTTAATTTCCTGGTATTTATCTATTAAGGTTATACTTCCTAAGGTAAACAAAAGACAGTAAGAATAAGCAAAAAGCTGGTTAGGTATTAAGAAAGCTTTATTACTGTAGGCTATTCAGACAGGTGAGCTAGCTTCTCTTATCCCCCAACCCCACAAAATGAAGAAAAGCTTCTAAGAAAAAACCAAACCAATACATTCTTAGTTTAATAAAAAAGAACAGTAAGACTACCATCAAGACAACCGGAGTATTTTAAATTGTTTTCCAAAAGAAAAATATAGTCATCCTGTGAAACAGAAATGAACACACATTGAGGTAAAAAAAAAAAAATCAGCATAAAGTTCTAGTGCTGTGCTTAAGAAAACACTTCTCGAATGCTTTGTAACCACCTGCATTTCCTTGGGTCTTCAATCCACACAATCTGCCTTTTCAGAAACTAAGTTGCTGCGCTGGCATACATCTGGGTACTAAGGCTAATATAAAGGACTGTTTTAAACACACTCTGAGGTTATGCATACACATCTTTTGACTTCTTGTAAGAGAATCAAATCACATTCAATATACAAATAAGTCACTGAAAGAGTAGTGCCCACTTATGATGAATACCCGTGTAAGAACATAGTTTGTCCTAAGCATGAAATTCATATATTTAAGGAGAGACTTAAAAGAAATTTATACAGCAAACAAAGGGAGGCAAGAACAAGGGGCTTTGTATCACTAAAACCACTTACCATTCATCTTTTTCTGTGACTCTTCCATCAGCTTCTGCGTAGCAGGACACATTCTGCCAGGTATGTAGAATAAATGAGGTTTTGTCTTTGTTCTTATATATTTAATTATCTTAGCGTTATGTTCATTCCATTCTTCTTGCTGAGCAATGAAAGAAAATAGCCTTTAGATACATGAGAATAGTTTAAACAAGAGAAAGATCAAGAACAAAACTAAAACTCACCAACTGAGCAAGCTCAACCTTTTGCTCCAGTAACCGCAGCTCTGTCTGTTTAGCACGTCTTTCTTCAAACAGTTCTCGCCTCTCATTTTCAACTTGTTTTCTCTCTTCCTCTGCCTGCACTTCAAGTTTTTGTTCAATTTCTTGTCGTCTCTTTTGCTAAAATAAATAAAGTATCATCTTTATTTTTTCTTCTACATCAAGAATGTTTTCTAGTTCGGTCCACTTAAAATTTTTCAATTATTTATGCCATTAAGGGCATTCCTAAAAACACATTAGGAAACATCTCCTAAATTACAGGTAGTGCTTGCTGGCACCTAATTTTTCGTTGGTTTTACTATATAATTATGGAGCCTGTGAATTTCTGGCTGTTTTTCTATCATTCAGTTTGGATTTAAATTTTCAATATAAGCTTCAACAAGTTGGGTCTTTTTCCCCAGTGGCAGAAAAAGAAAAGAAATATATTTCAGGTACCAGGGAAATCAGGTAAATTTCCCACTTCGGAGAGAAAAAAGTCAGCTCCCCCAAACAAATGAAGGACTGCAGACTGGCATGACCAACAAAAATTGGAGTGTGAATACTTCCAGTATATTCATTGCTAATTAGATATATGACGATAATCCCTGGAATTAGATATATTACTATAATCCCTGGAATTATAGTAAACAGGAGCGCCCCGTTTGTATGCCCTAGACTGCCATATGCTCAGATTGTACAATAATTGTCAATAAAAAAAATAGAATTTACTGCCTGGACTACAAGATAACTGTGTCATAAAACTCCTCAGGCCTCTACTTTGATTTATAGCAAGTTTGTGTGTATGAAGAAAAAAATGTCTATGCAAATTTTCACAAAAATTTTGCAAAGAGCAGTAACTCCTCAAAGTCTCTGTGGAAACACATACTACTATAAATTAGACAAGGACTCCATGTTTCTTGACCATTCTAATCAATAGTTTTTTGGTCTAAAGCAAGCAAGCAAAAGTGAACTTTGGTCTTATGTGCCACATGACAAGTTAGCTAAACCACACAAATACTGAATCTGAAAGTAATCAATACCAGCATTTTAAGTCAGCTGTGCTGACACTGAACAGAAAAGATTTTAAGTTTAAAGACTTCTCTATCTTTGACTGGACTGCTGAAAGTAGAACTTTCAAACACTGTTTTTAATCTAAAGGTTATTACTATGAACTGAATAACCCATTTAGAGCAACAGTAAACAAATACCATAACCTTCAGAAATCAAAAAGGCATACTAGGAATAAAGTTACCACCATCCCATATACAAGTTTTTTGAAGTTATCACTAAGCCATGCAAAGCCTTCGCTTCAGTACAATCACACAGTCATGTATTAAAACCAGAAATTCTGGTTATCTGCACTGGAAAGGGAAAGGCATTTTTCAACAGATAGCATAATCCAACCATAGATTTCTGTATATTTGGCTATAGTTTAAACATTTGGAACACACCAGGGTAGGCACTGTTCCAACAATACCGTATCACCATTATTTCCAGAAGCAGCCTATGGGTTCTTAAATAGTTACCTAATTAAATTCCATTTAACATTGCCTTTTCACTTCTGCAGAAGTCACACACAGTGTTACAAAGTCATAGTTAGAGCTCCTTTCCTGCCTCCCACCCCCAGTCCCCTGGACTAAGCCAAACAAAAACCTACATGCGCTCTCACCAATTTGCTGCACCTGCAACCCACACTGTAGAGAATTTTCATTCTTACTTGAAATAGCTTAACCACACAATTTTGCTTTATTATTTCCAATCTGATAGAACTTAAAATAAGTACCCTCTCAGTAGCAATAGCAACTGTGGACTCCTGTTTAAATTTTTGAAGAGTGCCCATCAACAAGCCAAATATACGTCGATTCCTGAAAAAAAAAAACCACAACAAAAAGAAATTTGAGATTCAGTTCAAGTACTAAGATTTTCATTTGCATAAACAATCAGAGAAACCTTCGACCTCAAAGATATTTATTTTTAAAGGCTCAGGATTCATCAAAGCCATTAGCAATAGAAGACATACTGACTGTGCCACCAGTCAAAGATATAATTTACAGTGACATATCATTTTGCTTAAGACACAGCTCTTATCCATAACACAGTGCAGCTAGCACTGGGAAAACTGGAAGCCTGCACATTTTCCATCTAGAAATAATGACACTAAGGAAATATTTTTAAAAACCCGAAAGCAGAGAGTACTGAAGAAAAAGTGATCGAGTAAATACAGTGTGAACTATCAATAAGGCAGCAAACTGGAAGGTCACTGGGCTTTCTCAAAAGCATACACTCCCCCCTCCACAACCTGCTTAGACTATTAAGGAGAAATGGAGCCACAGGGGAGTGAAAGCTTATCTATCACAATTGCCTTAACAGTGGAACACTACTGTGGGATGAAACCAGAACCACTCTCATCCAATTAGGTGCTGTTTTGAGAAAAATAAGTAAAATCCTTCAACGAATTCCCTTCTTCTGAGCAAGAACTAGTTTATTGACTTTCACCTTTTCCTTCTCTCCATTTAATCCTAAATTAAGTCTTTACAACAAGAGGCAGACTCTCTTCTTTGCCTTGAACTTTTACCGGATTGAGAAAAGAAATGCTACTTTCTTCACTAAGTACTACTCTATTACAGTGGCACAAACCTCACATGGAAAGGTAAAAGCGTATTAAATAGTAGAGACAGGAACAGATAAAAAATTGAAAGCCAGAGATCCCTCAAAGTGCATTTGTATATGAATAACATCCCAGAAGACACTGAGGAAAATCAGGAGTTCATTAGATGTTGCCCTCTTGCAGAACCTCTTTCCACCACAAGTCATACAGAGACCAGTACTGGTTTTCTCCCCAGAGACTACTAAACTGAAAACCAATAAAACTACAATTCTGAGGCAACAAACTTTCAGTGCCTGAAGCTCTAGAAGTTCAATAAGAATTGTGAAAGTCTCCCTGTGAGGGAAGTGATTAGAATGTAGCAATGGAAGCAAGAGCAGACTATTAGCAGTGTTATAACTAAAAGAAGCAAGCAAAGTGCCAGTTGATCTGTGGGACTTTATCAGAGAAGCCTTCTATAGTTCCTTTTCCCAGTTCTTATTCTTCTATTTATTTGAAGTATAGATTATTATTGCACCCGGTGACTTGCAGTCTGAAGTGGATGGAGTACGAGAGGTTGGACACAATTTTAAGTTTTTCCCAACACCTCTTACCAATAGGACTGCATTTCAGCCAGAATTTTAATGAGCTAGCCTGAGGCAAATAAAATATAGGAGAAAGCAGATATACATAGGAGGAATCTGAAAAGCAGCAGGCAAAATAAAGGTAAGACTGTACACACAGTAAGAAGTCAAAGTAATAAGGAAAAAGAAACACATGATGGAACTATTGCATTTAAAAAAAAATGCAGGGGGAGTGAGGAAGACATACCCAAAACCCTCCTTCAACCAACAAAATAAATGATGAATCAAGACACTTGTAACAGTCCAAAATGTTAAGCAATCAATGCAGCTACAGATATTTCTATCTTCCTCAAAAAGATGTTAAAACAGCACTACCAAACCTGTTCCTGTAGGTGGCCTGAGAAGTAGAATCCCTGTCAGTTACGTGAAGTGAACAATGCAAATGTTGCTGCTGTGAAGCATTTTGAGAGAATATTTTTCAAAATAAATTTTATACCATTACAGTAACTCTTAAACATTATCTTTGATATACAAAAGGCTGTATGCAATACTTTTTAAATCTAAAACTGCTTCCTACACTACCACTCAAAAGTATCACATTAATGCAAGAGATTTCTCCATACCTTTGTTTTCCTTTCTCATCCATATTTTGATCTTGTATAAGGTCTCGACGTGTTCGCTCTTTGGAGGTAGCAACAACAGAAGATGGCAACGCTGGCTACAACAAAGAAAAACAAACTACTTTGTTCATCATGTTGCACGTAAGTTTCTTCCTGCACAGTTCCATTTACTATATATTACCTTTTTAATATCATCATCCTCTGCGTCGCTTTCTTGGCGTGATTCTCTTCTTGTCCGACGTTCTCCACCCAGCCTGAGGGGAAAAAAAAATGTTAGTGGTCATTAGAGAACAAGTATTTAGGAGAGCATCTCTTCCAGCACGATAAAAATACAAATCAGCATATCTAGTCAGAAGAACTAACACTTTCAGTAAAAATCTCCTCACTGTTTCAACAACTAGTAACTAACATTTTACAGACAGAATCTACTGCTGGTAAAAATCAATGAGACAAAACAGTTTAAATTTTAATACAATTTGCAGAGTGAAGAAAAATGGAAGAGTTCACAGAACTACCATAATCGACTTCTTACAATACCTTTTTAGAGGTTCTGGAAAAATGCAAACATTTAAAACAAGAAATAAATTTATTTCTGGAATTTATTTCTTGTTTTAAATGTTTGCACTTTTCCAGAACCTCTAAAATGCCTACTGGTATAAAGGGATCACTTGACAGATTTAAATGCATTGACATAGAAAGGTTGGTATCATTTCTCAAATGGGAAATGCTATTTAAGTTACCTGCCAAATACCTAGAACATGAGTGAGGAGGGGAAGAGGTCTTAGCACCTGAAAACATCGATGAACTAAGGTTTTAACAAAGAACAACTGAAAATAAATAATAAAATAAACCCTAAAATAAATAATTTAAGTAAAAATTATTTTCAGCTTTCCTTTGCACTTTTGTGGCACAGCACTTTCCTGTTTCCCAGCTTCATTTTTTGCTAACTCAAAAATTCCAAAGCAAGCCTTGCTTTGGTCAAGAACTACCATTGCATGTTAAATGCCCACAGCCCTTAAGCTCACTATTATCAGTCACATCTGACGGATTTGTATCCAGATGTGAAAGCTCAAAACCTGAGTCCATTGCCACACTGTCTGTATTCAATTTATTGAACAGGAGATCCCAGTCATAATTCAATTTGTGTCCACTTTAAACAAATGAGGCTACTAAGCAGAATGTAATACAGCAGATTGTACACCAAGTAAAAGAGAAAAGGCCAAGGCTTTATGCTGCCATATCTTTATATTATTGCTGCCATCTTTCTTTATATTGCTCTAAGGTATGAAAAAGATTTCACCACAGTCATTTGCTATCACCCAAATTATTTCTGAAAACTCTTAAATATTTAATCTCCCATGAAGACAGTGAAAATCATCAGTTATCAACAGTTACTGGTTTACTATTACAAATTCTCATTCTGAAAAGCCAGTTCTCTGCATCAGTTTTTGCACCCACCTACTGGATGCACCTTCAAGATCCCTCTGTTTGGCTGGGGGTCCTCCTCCACTGTCTGAGAATCCACGCCTAAAAGGAAAACACTTGTGATCTTAGAACAAGTTAGGTTAATCCCAGGGCCACCTTAAGTCAGCACAATTAAACTCTATTTTGGTTTTGTGGTCATGATTTAAACATAAATTTTACTCAGCTCTATCACCATTTACTGGTAGTACTGCAATAAAGCGTTCAAACATATTGCTTGTGAACCAACTAATTTCACCTTGAATTTCTGTACTTATTTAACTGAGTAGCTACACTGAAACAAGGACCCCACTATGTTCAAATGATCGTATCTCCAGTAATTTTCAAGATGTATTAGGCCTTAACCAATGGCTTAATATTGAGATCCAACAAAAAAACCACCGCATGCTCCATTAAGAACTACTCAACAAAAACTGTCCTTTTCATTGTACTTGGAGGGGTGGGGACAGGGAAGGAGGAAGAAATGAAAACAAAAAAAAATAAAAGGAAAAAGCCACAATGAAACGCTAGTGGTTTTATCTACATCTATTTTAAAATTTCTCCTGCAACATCTACCCGTTTCTTAATCACCAACAGATTGATCTTTAACGATTTCAAAGAGACAAGGTCCCAGACACCACACTACGCCCGCGTTCATTTTGACGTTTCCCCTTATTTTTCAGGCTAACAGCTGAAAGGGTTGGGGAAAGCCACCGGTTTAAACTTGTTGCAACTCAGAATGAAAAGACACTTTAAATTTAACCCCCAAAGCCCTGTAGGGCGGCTCTGGTACTCATTCAAACGGCGGTATAGCGAGCAGCGAGAGCAGAGAAGAAACACAGAATACCCAGCGCAAATGGCACGAACCACTGCTAGGGAAAGGACGGAGGGAACCCCACTCCACTGCCCGTTCTGCGCCTCCTTACCTTAGCAATAAGCTCCCGCGCCCTCTACCTCCACCGGGGCCTGTGAGGGCTAACAGCCTGTTCTGAGGGGGCCTGCAAGAGACAGCGGACGCTGTTAGCGGTGCCCGCCCGGCCCCCACGGCGCCGCTGCCCGCCCGGCCCNCCTCGCAGGCCGATGCGCGCCCCCCTCCGCCCGGCCCTACTTTCGTGGGACAGCGGAGCGCCCGGTGCCCACGCCTTACCTCACATCATTGGGGTCCCGGCCCGTGAGCTTGCGGATATTCTCGTCCACGTGCTTGAGGCTTTCCTTGGCTTTCTCCAGCTGCTCCTGCAGCGCGCGCACCGCCACCGCCATCCTGCCCGCCGCGCGGCCTGGCCGGGCCCCGCGCGAGCCACCGCTGGGAAACGGGGCGGAACAAGCCCCGCCCACTCCCGTGGCTGCAGGCCGGGACGGCGTAGCCAATCGCACCCCAGCGGCCCCCTCTGACCGCCAATCATCGGGCACAAGAGGAAAGGGCACGCCACCTCGGGAAGGCTTACCGGAGGCTCCCACCAATCACAGAGCTCACAGGCAGACTGGCATCCCAGTTGCCCAATTAGCGAAAGGCTCTGCCTGCTAGCCTGACGAATCAATGAAAAAGGCCACCAGAGTGATATAACACAGAGCTAATGAGAACTAAAGACGTCATTTCCCTGTAGCCCAATCAGAAAACCCCTTCGGGGCCGCTTGTTCCCACCCACCCAGGACATCCTGCCTTCCCACTCTCAACGGGGCCGATGAGCCGGCACGCGCGCGGCTCAGGCGGGAGCCAATCACCGCTGCGCTATTAGAGGCTGTTGTGCCCGGCAAGCCAATAGGCGGGGGCGTTACTTGACACTGGCTGGGGCGGTGGCTTCACGGGCGGCGCGTGCCGATGCTGCGCCTGCCCTCACATTTCGCCAGGAGTGCCGCCGGTGGGAAACTCCGTACTGAGAGTTATTCCTGGCGCTCGGGCCGGCGGCGAGGCTTTAAACCGCGCTATTCCCTGGCAGTAGCCGGCGCCGCTCTGTGGCTTCCCGGGGCGGGCAGGGGAAGGCACAGGCGCTGTCCCGAAGCAGTACCATATCCCCGCCCCGCCCGGGTCCAGCAGTAGCGTAGGCAGGGGCTGCTCCGCAGGAGGCGACTCGTTTGATCCCCGGCTCCAGCCCCCGCTCCGGCCCCTGGGCTGGCGTTGCCGCCCCAGTCCGCGGGCTCTGCAGATCCGTAACGCGAGAGCCCCTTTCCCAGCGCTTCCCCGGCGGGGAGAACCGGCCCGGCCGGCACTGCGGGGCTGCCCTGCCCCGGCCGGGAGCTGCCGCGGGTGTGTGGGCTCGCGCGGAAAGGGCGTCGGCCCCAGCGATGGCGGACGAGGCGTTGTTCCTGCTGCTGCACAGCGAGATGGTGGCGGGGCTGTACCGCGCCGCCGAGCAGGGCGAAGGGGTGAGTGGGGCCAGGGCAGCCCCGGGGCCGCCCAGCAGCGGCCGGGGCTGACGCTGCGGCGGCGGCGCCTTGTGTCTTGCAGGAGAACGGACGCTGCACCACCAAGCTGGAGAGCATGGGCTTCCGCGTCGGGCAGGGGCTCATCGAGAGGTGAGTCCCTGCCGGGCCCTGGCAGCGCCCTCGTCCCGCTCCCGCGGCCGGCGGGCGCTGCTCGTTTCTCGGGGCTTTCACCACGCCGGTCAAACACACCTGCCCGGGCCAAGTGTGTTCGCCCGCTCGGTGCTTTGGGTGGACAGAGAGTTACGCTGTGGATGCGTTCTTCCTATCATCAGTAGTTCTGGCATCTTAGCTTTTCTCATCTCATTCTTGTGGGAACCTGTGTTTGGGCATCACGGGACAGTTTCGGAGTATGTTGTTGTCCTAGTGCTTCCCGAAATGAAAACCGAGTCAGGGTATATGGTTACTTTTAATACTTACAATCATCTTTAATTCCACTTTTGTAGACTTTTGCATGTTTCTTGCTTCTGTTACATTTAATGATTTTCTTTTCTTTCTGATTTACTTCCTAAGCATAATTTTATGATTGGCTGTTATTCTGTTTCGTTTTTGTGAAGTGGTTTCAGTCCTTGGAACTTGGCGACTGAGCGCTTGGCTGCCTTGTTTGCTCGGGCCCTTTGGGGACCCGCGATGCAACTCCCTCGCCCTTATATCGAGGCCGTGTGGATACTCTTGAGCTTCTGATGTCATGCTTTGATTGAACAAAGTGGTGCTTTTAGTGCCAGATAAAGACTCTCAAGGAGTTAGATAAAGGGAGAGAAATCTGAAATAAGCAAGAGAAAAAGGTCCCTTCTTGAAAAAACGGAGACAAGTTTTACATGTTTGTTCCTATGTTAGAGCTCTTATGCCTATTTGAAGGACTCCTTCCAAGGAATAGTATAGGTGTGAGCATTTTGTTTATCTTTTATTTAGACATTTAGTTGAAGATAAAACTGATGGAGCACTTTTCACTTTTCTGTATGTCAATTGTCTTTAATAATTATGGAATTAAATTATTCTGCTATCATGTTGCAGATATTAACACTGTGTTGCTTTTAAGTTAAAATACTTGATGAATGCAGAGTGATGCTAGAATGAAACCGTACAATGGTTGGAAAACTAATTTCTCTAACAACCTCAAAAATTATGTTGCATAGTACCATTTTTTAAAAATTATTTTTCTGTTTGATGGGTCAAGTTGTGTGTAGCATCATTATTGATATATTTCTCACTTATCTCTTAGGTTTACAAAAGACACTGCCAGGTTCAAGGATGAATTAGATATTATGAAGTTCATTTGCAAAGATTTTTGGACAACTGTATTCAAAAAACAAATAGATAATCTAAGGACTAATCATCAGGTACTACTGCCGTAGAATAAGATTGAACTTAGAAAATTGGTGAGAGTTTTGAGTTGCAAGTGCATTTTTTCTTTTTTCTTGATCTAGAATTAATTATTGGATAAGAAACCCAAAATGTTCCTTATTTGTTTTGTTTAAAAACCAGTTTTTTTAATATTCATATTACCATGTAGCTTTAGAATACAATTTAGTAATTGCTTGTGATGTCTTTATTGTCACCCTGTGGGAAAAGACTAAATGCTTTGAATTTCATATGCACTGTTGCAGAGTTACAGAAAGGACAGTAATGATTACAGTTGATTAACATTTAAAGAAATTTTTTAATCTGTCTCCTAATAAATGGTGGTAAAAAACTCGTGGAAAAAGTGATGTTACTGTCTTAACATCTATTTAAATAGAATGGCTGCTGTGAAGTAATTTTTTTGCTTTGAAGAATATTTACAGTTTTCAGCACTTGAGACAGTTGTACTCTATTGAAAATACTTGTATAAGAAACACTTCTCAAATTTGCAGGTTGGTGACATTGTGCTGTATCCATGTCCTTTCCTATATCAACAGCCACAGTTCTTAAAGCAAGATCAAAATAATTTAAGGAGCCATTTTACTAGGGTGAAAAAATCTTTTTCCTATTGAATGACTTGGTTTTCTTATGGCCATTTTCTTGTTGTGTCAAATTAGGAAGAAGAGAATTTGTACAAGGGTTGTGCCAAATAAAATAGGTTTTATTTTTCAGTGACTTATTTATTAAGTAATAACTTTAACAGATATGAATTACCATAGAAATCTGATTTTTTAATTCAAGGAAAGCTGCAGTATTAAGCTTAAGGTCTTAATTGTATATGTAGCCTTAATTTAAGTTCAAGGCTTAAGAAATTCCAAAGCAGCACAGTCAATAGCAAGGAAATTAAAATGGCAGGTGTAGATAAAGCTATACTGTGTGCATACTTAATTTATTAAGATGCATATTGTTGCACAAAATTGTAATGTAGAAAACGCCAGACTTTTAATTTGATTGTATGCTGGGTATTGCTTTTACCATTTTTAAGAAAAATAATTCCCATTGAATTTGAGAATGAGAATAGCGACTTGCATACCAAATAAAGATTGAGATTTTAATGTAAAAATCAGTATGCATTTGTTGTATTACCAAAGACTTTCTAGTATGCAACTATTGTTTCTGATCACCAGAAGGACTCTTCCAAGAAGCAATGTACATAAACATTTTTTTAGAGTTAACTGATCATATTATTATCTAGTTTTGTTGTATACTCACAATTAAGTATCTTTTCTTTTGATATTCCTTGTAAGTAAATAATACAATTTAAACTTAAATCACATATGCCTTAATCTAAAATCTCATTTTTCAGCCTGAGATCATATATATTTTATCTAAAAATCAAATCCATTCACATAAAATACTGATTCTATGTTACTGCACATTTAACTAAAAAACCAATTTTTCCTTTTTAAACAGGGTATTTACGTCCTTCAAGACAATAAATTTCGTCTCTTGACACAAATGTCTGCAGGAAAGCAGTATTTAGAACATGCACCAAAGGTATCCTTCAATTTTATATGTGGGGTCTACCAGTTTGATTTGAATCACCTTGATCTATTAATAATAACTTTAAACTTTGTAATTGAATAGATACAAACTCTTCAAAAGGGCAGCTAAAGATTAGTCTTCAGAACCTGTGTGTGTTTTAGAAAGGCACCTTGTTTTAGAACAGTGGATTTGATTTATAGTGCAAGAAACTTGTTCTTACACTTGAGTTACTTCATGGTGGAAGCTTGTCTGCCACTACCTGCCCCTGTCACACAAATTCTTTCTCTTTGGAAAGCATGTGTTTTCAGAAGCTTTTTTAAAAGTTCCAAAACACATTTGGAAGATGCTATTTGTTACCTAGAACAAGCTTCTGAGATGATACAAATGTTCAGAAGGATCTTCTACCAGTTAAAAATAGTTTTGAGTGCAGATGCTGAGTTAAGGTAATAGTTTAGGTAAGTAAAATCAGTGCCTCTGCAGAACGTGTCATAGAGCACTTTGGTTCAGGTGGATTAAGAAATGGGACATTCAGTTCTATTTTGTGGTTTCTTAATTCTTGATCTTAGTCCTCACAATTGGCTACTGTCTTTGGGATTTTTTTTTTGTGTGTTTGGTAAAATGTTTCTTCTGGTTTGCAGCACATATTTTAAATATCTGCAGGCCTTTGTGTTCTAATATAACACCTGTGCAGGAATGCTGTCTTGGACTGTTTCTCCTTCGTTGACTTCAATACCAGTTGCTAATTTCAGCCAAGTCTTGGGAATAATTGTTTTAAGGATATTAAGTTCCTACAGGTTTAATGGAAATAGAAACAAGTGACTCAAAATAGTGCCTCTAACAAGAGCAATCTGTGTTGTAAGCTCTGCTCTATCAAATTTTGGAGCTTTTGTCTATTAGAGACCTGACAAAGTCTCTCAAGCATGGTAAAAAAACCTCCATGGTTTTCTATTGTCCAAGTATTAAGTCTTGTTCTTGAGTACATAGTTTCAATCTTTATCAAAAAGCTTCACCCTTGACACTTACTTGAAGTACTACTTTATATTTAGTATTTAGCGTTCACCTGTGGACTAATCAGAGGAGGCCTATCGAATTTGGGAATAAAGAGTATTGTAACAGCTGAAGTTTCATCAATGCCTGCATGTAAGTAGTTCTTGGAGTATTCAATTATTGGCTCACGTGGTAACTCCTGACTGACTTTGTTGCAGTATGAACGTTTATCAAGGTGGGATTAGTTTGAAGCTGCTGGGCCATAGGTGTCCATATAAACTTGAGGATATGGCTTGCCACTAAATGCTTTAGTACTTAGAAAATACTGACAGAGGATAAACCTCCATAATGTTGAGTGGAAAGCAAAACCAAAAATTTGTATTTATATTTGGAAGAATCAAATGTGTAAGGACGTCCAGAAGGTTATTTGAACAAGTGAAGATCTTTCTCTACAGGAGTCCTTAAGAAAGAAAGTCAAGTCCATTTTAACTACCTAAGATGCTTGGTTAAAATTTTTCCACAGATTTTGCACAAATTTAAAATTTAGCTGACAAAACTTCTGTGACGTAGGACATGGTCAACTTGCAGAAAAAAAGAGAAAGCTGTTCAGCGTGGAGTTAAAATTTAAATGCTAAATTTAAACAATGGCTCAACTACTTTACAATGAAACTGTAAGATTGAAAGGTTCCTTACTGTTTTTTTTTAAAAATATTACAAGAAAATAATTACTTTGAGAAATAACTCTAATGGTAATGTGATCGGACTTTGCTTTTTTTGCAGGTAAATTTCAGGTGATGATACAGAAGATGTAGAACACATTCAAATCTGGATATATACTTTAAAAAGCCTTTGGGAGTGGATTCAGTATCTGGGCTCAGTCTTGTATATAACTTGTAAATTATAGCAGTGTGCAGCAAAATTCAAAAATATATAATAAATGTTCATCAAAATAACACTATGCTTGTGTCTTGCTATGAAGTTTATTCCATACCAAGGTAATAATGTCCACATGGTGAAAACCATGTACTCTAAAGTTTTCAGCAAAATATTTGAATTACCAAAAGAGCCTGGAAGACCAGAGGCAGAGTTTGAGAACAGAAAAATCCTGAGCAAGACTAAACTGGAATAAGAAACTAATGTGTGTTGTGTTGCCTAATGTGAATGCCCAGCTGCTACCTTTCCCCATTCACCCTGAACTGGGAGGCAGGCGTTGCTTTTGTATTTGTTTGATGGAGCCATTAGCATATGAAACAACAGCATTCATTAAAGATGTTTGGTGGAGGTGCAGTTCCTTTGTAGGAACCGTAGTACAGGCCAGTAGAAGAGAGAACTTATATTTACATAGTATAACACTTTTCCTGGCTCCCTGAAATTAGCAGCTGTTTGTTGTGTCAGAATGATTTTATGCCTAAGGTCATCTATACTGGCCAAAGAAGGAAATTTCTTCTAGTTTGTTGTGCATAAACTCAATATTAATGTAATTAATTGCTAGCTACAACTCACTTCTGTAATAAGTGTGAGCAGGAAGATGATTAGGCCTGAAAGAAGCTATAAAGGATCTCTTGAGGATACTGGGATTTGCTAGATACTACTTGTAACAAGACGTGCATAACAGTACATATCTTGCTTTAGGTAAGCATGAAAACATCTTGTTCAAACTTCTAATGAATTTTGCTATAAGACTTTTTTTATTGGCAGGTTTAGGCCTTATACTTACCTTCAAATGCGTCACAATAGAAACTTACAGTGTTTATTCGGAAGTGTGAGAATGCCTTGTGATAGTGATTCAGTTTCTCTTTTTGAGACCAGTAAATAACGGGCTAATTAGAAAAGCTGACGTGTAAAAATAGCACTTTTGATATAAAATGAACTTCAGTGTTGGGAGAAGTATATGTTGTACGGTTGCATGGTGGGCAAGAACAATGGAAACTGTTCTCCCCTAAGTTCTGTGAAAAGTCTGAAGCTTATAAGGGATAAAGCCTTTTCTAGAAAGCTGTCACAAGCTGTCAAGCTAGAGATTATAACTGTGATAACCAGGGGTTTATTATACTTGACCTTAAGGGTGTGACCAAGTTCTGTTCTTTTCAGGTACTGTGAATGCTAGTTCAGATTAATTGTAACTGAATAGCTTAACAGTTCTTGGAAACATGCAGAGCACAATTTGAACCAGCAGGATGCTGTCCAACTTACAGAACGAGCAGAGGTGAAAGTAACTACTGTAGTATGGTACTCAGTGGGGATTTGCAGTTTGATTGAAAACAGTGGGTTCTTACGCTGGAAATTCAGAGAAGGATGGTGGTTATTAACCTTTATAAGATTTGTTTGGAGTTTGTAGGACTAGAGAACTAGCTAGCTAGTATTCTTGCATTTCATAGGTTCTTCAGCTGCCAACTCATCCTGCTTTCAACATGCTGAAAATGTTACTAAAGAGACCAGAAATAATTTGTGCTGTATATGTAACAGATAGACACTTCAATGTCATCTCATTTAGGTATCCGCAGTGGGACAGACACTCAGCATCAACATGTACAAAATCTCTTACTTTCATCTCCAGAGTTAACACACTATGTTACTGTAATTCACTTTGATTTTTCACTTGATACCTAAGACTACCATTCCAGATGCGAAAGTGCCAATCTTTCAAAGACATATTAAAGATGTATCAATAACTGGTTATGGCTAATTACTATTTTTAGTTGCAAGGGGGGGGACTTTAATTCTACAACACCCAGAAAGCAGATGTCATTTAATACTGTCTATCTGCTCCTATCAGCTGAATTCATAGTTCCTTTAATTTTTGAAGACAATTAGAACCTGACGGTCATGTATGTTCCAATCAGATGCTGACCCTCTTGGCAAAGCACTCCATGTTAAATATATATAAATAAGCAAGGTAATGTATTTGTCAAATAACCACACAGAAAATAAATTTGTTCATTCTGTTAATAAATGCTCCTATTAAAAACATTGAATACAGGTGTGTAATTTTCACTGATTTCTGCAACTGTTCACTAAAAATAGTATTATTACTCAGACAGCAGTAATGTTTACATTTTACTAAAACAACTGTTTCAGTAATGTACTGGCTATAGTTGAGCTGCTAAGCATGGCTAGAGCTCAGGCACCAAAACTTGAAAAAACACAGTCAGCCCTAACTGGATAGATTTCTATAAAAAGGCTGCTGTTAGATAGTACAGAATGAGAAAACCCACAATGTTTAAGAATGCTCTTTAGAATCCTTTAATTTTATTAAAAAAGCCCTCAATAGGTCTGTTAGAAAAAGAACAATAATTTCTAGTGACGATTTAGACTTCACCTAATAGCAGTGTCCATAGGACTACTCAGATTGTAGAAATTTCTAACCAAGAATGTAGTTTACAAAGACAGGAGCTGGAGAAATGATGTCAGACACTTCCTTTACCATTTTATGATGATGGTATCAGAGACATTGACAATCTCCTGCTTAAGTTATTCACAGCTGTCCCAAATGCATTAGCATGAGGGTGTTCTGAAGGGATTGTGTAGTACTTCGGGTCTCAACAGGACAGTGTCTTCCTGTTAATTCTGATAATGCTGTTTGTACTATGGCAATGCAAAACTGGATGTTTTCAAAACAGCCTAGGAAGGCTCGTCAGCCAGGTCACGTTGATCAAAGTACCTAGGAATGAAGTGGAATATGGTAAGAAACCTCCAAGGCAACATATTCCTTACTTCAAGTTACCAGACCTATTGCTTTCTAGATCGTCTTTAGTGTTTCTATCATAATTATGGCTTTGTGGTTCACGGGGCTCATCTGAGGAAAGGAATAAGCTTACTTTACTCTTAGGTTTATCTTAAGTTTTTTTAGCTAAGTATATTTGCTACATTGGCCCAGGGTACTTTCACTGACTTTCACTTCTAAGAGGATCTAAGTTAGTATGAGTAATAATAGATTTATGCTGGACATACTTTACTGTTTTATGTGTATAAATTGCATTACCTGCTAACTAAGCAGATTATCAAGTTCAGAGCTGATATTTGTTCTTCCTTCTTGTTCTCCTGAAAAAGAGATAAATATTAGAACAGTTCTTTTGTTATCTGTGTCAAATAGAAAAGCTGTTATGTGCCATGTTACGCGTTTTTGTAGTCTTCCCTTTGCTCTTGAGCAAATTTAGGACATGAAAAATTAACTACTAAGACTTCAAGATCTGAAAAATCATTTTCCTAATCTGCTAAATTCACCAACTCCTTTGCACAATTATATTAAATCTTACCTCTAGTACCCTGACTTCTGAACATCGTCTTGCCAGCTGTCGAATAAGTGAGTGAGCTTCAGGTAGCAAAGGTTTTTCAAGGCATGCCAACAGTGCATAAAGCCATCTACCCTGTGAGGATTCAAATAACAAAGTATTAATTATAAGCATTTCCTTGAAGATTCAAGCAGTTCATGTTATACAGAGCAGAACTGGAGTGTAGGTCTCAAAATAAAATTGCATTCAAGTGCTACATGCTATAATTGAATTTTGAAAACCAAATTAGACACTATATGGTAGAGAGTTTTGTGTCCCTAGATACGATTTTTGTAAGCAGTACTCCTGGGTTTCCTGGCATTTTTTTGAATACTGGCCAAGATATAAATGAATACAGCTTACACTATTACAGTCTGAGGGAAGGATTATTTTAGTAATATCTAAACATTATTAATTGGCTATTAATTTTTAACTTCAGAATCTGTGAAGAAACATTCCTGAAGAGTGAATGTATGAACTCAGATATTTGTGGAATTAGTGCTTGGATCTGTGTTGCTTTAAGATCTGCACCACTATAAAACATGTCCTTTGAGTTTTCCTTCACTGAATTCTACTGCATTCTTACAAACTTAATTTCTGCTACCAGTCTAACTTCATAGTTTAGTTCCAGTGTCTAGTGGCTTTCATTGTGGGACTAACCGAGAAGTCAAAGCGCACATTCTCTGCAACATACTGGTTAAAAAGAAAACCGTCTTATACAGGAAAGGACAGAACATGAAAGGCTTTTAAGTGACTGAAAAATAGTGAAACTGTGTTAAGCATCATGTAAGTAATTTTTCATTACTCTTTTGCTTTGTGGTACTGAAGGAGATGAGATACATACACCAAGGTCTTCTGTACATATGATGCCATTACATAGCTGGTCAGTCTAGTTGTGGCCAAATTCCATGCCAATGTACCCCTGTCAATCAGGATTTCTTAACATGTTTGTCACCACATGAATGCAGCTAAGCTTTCTGCTCTGTGCTGCATGTGGAAAGATTAAATGTATCTTTGCCAGCACACTGCAATGCACCTCCAAACTAAATTGGAGGTGCTGGTAAATAGTGTGCAGCACCCTGACAGACCGAAAGGTGCTGCAGTTGCTCTGCTCTCCTCAAGGTTTATGCTTATCAAGCCTTGTGGCTTAAGTTGGTGTGGGGACTGAGTGATACAAAGAGCAGGGGGTTTTGGCAGTACTTGATATGTATCTATCTGTTATGCTTTGTAATTAGCCTTCCAAAAACTTCTGTGAATACTCATTTTAGTGTCTAACCAACAAAGTTTTGAAAGTAACAATATGATACAATCATCTAGAGAATTCTTTAGAAATTAAAATAATTTAATAGAAAACTGTAAGCAATGTATTCTTTGTTTAATGCATTCATGTGCAAGCAGTTAGAAGAAATTAAAAATTACCAGTTCTGGAGTAAATTTTTTCTCTCCAAACCAGCTTATCAGGTATTCTAAGACACTGGTTACTGTTGCCTTCAAAAGAGGAACAGAAAGAGATAATACAGTACCTGCAATGTTTTGTTTTGCTGCCCTTCTACCTCTGAAGGATTTTATTATATAAAAAGTATTTCTACTCCACAGTATTTATTCCAGATTGAGGTTACATATAAGGGTAAAGTAAGTGTTTACCACTTTTTGGAAAGAATTTTATATGAAATGAAGTAATCTTCTGTGTTAATGAAAAGTTATGGTTAAGTAGCTACAGATTAGGAAAGAGGCATCACACTCACTGGTTGTTTGTGTATAAAGGTGGCAAGTGGGAAGTGTAGTAAAGGAAGGGTAAGTGTGATCCTTCTATCCTTGCAATGTACATAAATGTTTTATGATGTACGTAAATGTACATCAAATTGAAGGACTGCACTTAAAACACTAAATGAGAAATCTTAAAACATTGTCAAGCACCTATTGGGGAATTCAGCAAAACTGCAAACATTAAATGTTCTATACAGAAATTACAACAACAAAATACTCTCAGAACTAGTCATGAAAGATCTTAGCTAGTAAAGTTATTTGTAGTTGAAGGCAACATAATGATTACATGTTTTCCTTCTAAGTGTACAATGAGTAGAAGTTGTAATAAACAATTGCCTGCTTTAGGCATAGAAAAATAGAGACGCCTTCAGCCACAGCATCATATAGAGACATTGCCTAAATCACTGTTTCTCATATTCTAAGAGGTAGGCTTACCTGATTCATCCTGCTTACAATACTTAGCAAAGGGGGAAAGCCCACCTGAAAAAAATCAAGTTGAAAAATGTAAACATTATCACAAACATTTTTGTTCTAAGTTAGAACATACTAAGATTTTAATTTGATGTTCAGACACTTGTAGTGATTTGAAAGTCTGTTCTGAGCTTGGAAATCTATTAAAAAAGTACCTTCAAGAAAGTTGAAGGTCCAGTAAAATTTGGTACAGAGAACCTTGCTTCTACTGTTATTTGTAAAGTTTTGTTTTTTCAAAACGATGCAGTGAAGGGCATGTTTGTAGGATAACACGTATGGGGAGCATAACCACATTAGCACTATGCAACAAAACACTAAAGCAGTCTATGAAGAAAGCTTTCCATTCAGTCCAGTGAGAACAAGGTAGTGCACTTTAGCTGGTAACAGATGAAGGAACTCTTCAAATTTTGACTGAAGAGCTAGACTTGTTTTCTGCTTTACCTAGTTCTGCTTAAAAGGAACGAAAAATGGGACTTTCTGGGCTCACCAGAGCATCTACTTTCTATTTAGAACAAAGTGGTAATCAACAGTAGGATTGTCTCTGGCAGCTAGTCTAGAAAATAGCTGCTGAAAATAAGATAGAAGTCCTGTACTCACCTTCACGTAATCAATTCCTAAATTTTCATTATCAGATAGTGCATCTGTTTCTGAGTATACTCTTTCACCCAGGCAGAACTTCTTCCAGCCTTCTTCATCTTCTGACTTTGGCTGAAGTAAATAAAAATAAATGAAAACTGTGTAATACTGTTATCTTGAAGACACTGGAGAAAAGACTTGATAATATTCATAAATTGTTGCATGAAACTATAAAGCAAGATGAACCGCAGATTTAATAACCAGGAAAACAAACCACATAGCACTGCTACGAATTCTACTCACCATAGTAACATTGCTGTCCAAATGTTGTGACCGCCAGTGATTCCTGTGCTTGTTCAGGCTCTGAGTAATTAAAACAAAGCCAAATCACAGTTTAACTCTGCAGTTATTTTATCCTAGCCATTAGGGCTCTTCATTATTCTTAAAATGTATGAAAAGTATATTTTATGACTGTCTCTAAATCAGTAGATTTACAGCCAGCACAACTGGCTAAATATTTCCCATGCCTCTTAGCAGAAATGTAATTAAGATGCTCATGCTGTGTTTTTAGAAGTAATGTTAAAGCTAAAGGAATTTTGAAGTCTATTACATAGAGTTAAGCTGAGGTAGTGAGCTTTAATAGTCTTCTAGACTTTTCTTGTTAGAACAGTCTTAAGAAAAAACCCACTTTGATTTAATCCAAAAGGACACATAAAGCCAATACTGTATTTCCAACAGTGGTTTGTATCTGTATCAAAGGTCTAAAAAATTGAAAGAAGGCAAGTGTGCTTTCTTAGCACATTTCTTCTACCTGAGAGGAATCCCATGTAAGACAAATTGGCCTGCTTGACAGTTACTTCTAGAGATGTAAACGTTCTGTAGCAGGAGAAATTTGTCTCCCAATTCGGTTGTTACTGTAGTTGTATAAAAGACCACTAAAAATGCTTTAAGTAATGCTGTAAGCAGATGATGCAGTGGTTGAATAAGTGAATTCTGATGCTCTTCTCTGGTTTTAAATACTTTTTAGGATAATCTCATTCTTCACAGTGTTAATTCTGGCACAGATGAGAAGACAATTGATTTGAGCATAAAAGAAATACCTATACAGTGAATAATCCTTTAGATGTCAGTTTCCTTAGTTATGCTAAACCCTTAGATTATGCCTAATACATAGGTGGCAATGTGATCCCTCGTAGAAACGGGCTAGCTCAGTTACTGTTTACAATGTAGATGCAGTAGATCTCCACCTTCACTGATTTTCCTCCCTGAAAAAAACACGGTACATGAGCTCATGCAGAGTTCAGTGCTAGAGCAGCTCCAGCTCAATTGGTCACATATCAGTACTTGAGGTACTCCTACAATGCAGCATCAATGCTCTGTAAACATACTGCTGCAGCACTGGAGCCACAAATGATCTCTACCTACATCTTTTTTATATTTTCCATTTCACCCTGTTTGAACTGTGCATGAAGAATAGTAGAATTATAGAAATATTTGGATTGGAAGGGACATTTACAGGCCATCTAGTCCAATCCCTCTGCCATGGGCAGGGACATCTTCAACTAGATCAGGCTCAGAGCCCCATCCAACTTGACCTTCAGTGTTTCCGGGGATGGGGCATCCACTACCTCTCTGGGCAACCTGTGCCAGTGTTTCACTACCCTCATTGTAAAAAAATTCTTCCTGATATCTAATCTAAATCGACCCTCCTTCAGTTTAAAACTTTAGTAAAGCTTAGCTGAATTTACAACCTTTATTCTTTGAGACTGCTTAATTTCCTGTTTTTGTTGTGTTATTTTGAGCAGGGTGCAAATGTCATAGGAAGATTAAAGTCTGTGCTAGCACTACAGCCTTACAAGTATGTTTTACCAAATCAGTATTTCTCCTCATAATGGGTGCCACCACTGTCAACAGATTCCTAAATGGACTGCACAAATGGATTTTATGAATCTTCTGATGAGTTAGAATCCACTTGGTTTTTAGTTAATGTTGAGTTCTGCAGAACATTTCCTGCTAGCCCTAGGTTTTAATATAACTGTAAAACACAGGGGTTTTTGTCCTTCTTCAACTACTCCATATAATTTAATCTAAATACTGACATATTTTTGTTGAATTTGTTCAATAAATGCAGAATTTCTCAAACGTGACTCTCAAGTGTTTTATAAGAGATTTAAAAGTTACATAGTATATGCTCAAGTAGCTGTCAAGAACTTAAAATACTTGCTTATAAACATCTATCCTGCTACACATTAATCATAACATTTCTATACTAGATGTAAATTTGTCCACTGTAAAGCACAGGCATGTTCCATCTAGACTGTGCAAGACCCCTCACACACTATCTTGTACCTGACGAACAGCTGAGAAATTGGCTACTTGCTGCTGCTGCCACTTGAGTGTTGGAGAGTATCCTTCAGGAGCAGGCTGACATCCGGAAATCTGAGAAAACACTGGCGATAATTATAATGTAAAGAGAGCTTTATAAGAATAATACTTAAGAACAAGAGAATCAGTAAATGTTTACTGTTAGATAAACAATATCCTTTAAATCTTCATGTAAGAAAGGTAATTTCATGACCACATCCAAAAAACTGACTTAAGAATTTGGTTTAGACAAAATTTCTTCTGTTTGACTTTTCTCATATGTACATAAGAAGGAAAACTAAGTGTTCAAAGTACATTGTCAAAGAATTATTTAAGGTCTTCCTCTCAGCAATTGTTCTGCTTTAACCTTCCCGCTCATAAGTAGCAGGATGCTGTTTCTTTATCTGGGACAGGTGTTATCAATCATAGCATTCTACTTGTCAAGACACTAAGTAAAGGAAGACGGAAGACGAAAAAAACATATAGGAAATTAAGTCTGACAGTTAACTAGATAAAAGCTCTTTAAAGAGTAGCATGAAAGAGTTATTAAAAAAATTAAAATCTTTCTGCAAGTGTTTAAGAATGCCTCTACATGCAGATGAGACAGATGAAGAGACTGGCTACAGAAGTTACAAGGTCATCTCAGTACTAGAAACTTTCCTTGAGCAATCTAGTAGTGAAATTTCAGATTACATAATTTTCACTGGAGAAAGGCAAACTTGGTCTCTTGAACTATTTGAAAGTAGATTAAAAGCCAAGCTGGCAGGGCAATGCAACAACAGAAAAATCCGCTTCAGCAGTAAGGAAAAGTTCCAATAAAATATTCTTTCCGAAAGGAAAGAAGTGATGCTAGAATTTCATCTAACTTTAGTAAAGCTTAGCTGCACTTACTACCTGTATTCTAGATATACTTAAACCCAAAGACAAGTATAGAGATATCTTTCTTCTAAAATTTATGCAGGTTTTATGATTAAATACTTGCAACATTTAATGCAACGTTTGATTTCCTCAGACAGTAAAAGTCTGCTGCGTGTCAAATAGTAAGGGTATTATCAATTTAATCAGTTATAAATACTGCTGTTACCCAGCAGTTGAGTAGGTATTTCTTCAAACCCAGACATTTCATTCTGTAGATGCTTTTAAAATCTAGCAGTACTATTTAGTTATGCCAACGACTCCCCAAAATTAATACAAACATCATTATAATAACATATTTCCCCTTTATTTTTGTCCCCTCTCAAAACATGTAAAAACTTACCGAAATGTTTACTGTCTGCTTCTTTTTCAATTTTCTGGGATCTATTTGTGCCACGACCACATCAGGACATCGAGCTGCTTCAATCCTACAAAATAGAATCAAGTGGGCTACGTTTTTTCTTTCCTGTAAGAGGTGGATATATGCCAGATGTCTCTGAAATACTCAAAAAATCATGGAGGGACCATCAGGATCATTGAGTTCAACTCCCCGCACAGGACACCCCAAGAATCACACCACGTGCCTGAGAGCGCTGTCCAAATGCTTCTCGAAGTCTGTCAGGCTTGGTGCTGTGACCACTGCCCTGGGGAGCCTATTCCAGTGCCCAACCACCCTCCGGGTAAAAAAACCTTTTCCTGATATCCAACCTAAACCTCCCCTGTCACAGCTTCATGCCGTTTCCTCGAGTCCTGTCAGTGGTCACGAGAGGGAAGAGATCGGTATCTGCCCCTCCTGCAGGTGTGTGAAACACCGACTACAACGGCGAAGGGCAGCACCGCGCGGCCGCCCTGACCCGCCCCGACAGAAGCCCGGCCGGGCAGCACCGGCGACCGCGCCACTCTCGCGGGAAGGTGACGGACCCGCCCCGGCCCATCCGCCCCGCCACTCACTGGACGCGCTTCAGATACTCTTGGGGCGTCCTGGGAGGCACGGTGGGGTCGAAGTCCTCGGCCAGGTCGCAGTCACCCACGGGCAGCAACCGCGGCATCAGCTCTTCCACACCCGGCTCCATGGCCGCGCCGCCCCGGCGGCAATGCCCGCCCGCTGCCGCAGCTCTCGCGAGAGCGGCGGGGTGGGGCCGCCCGATGACGCGCGCCGCGACAGAGGAGCCTTGACCTTGCCTGTGATGTGTCGCGACCTCCTCTGGGCGTCTTGGCTCTCCTGGAAACCCCGGGAGCGGAATAAAAGGAAATTTGGCAGGAAAGGAAAAAAGGACAGTGGCAGAAAGGGATTTGCCAATTTACTGCCCATCAAATTAGACCTATTTTTGTGGTGAATAGGTGTAATCCTCTAATATTAAATTTCTTTCATTAGGCCCTATGCCATTATTCTAATACACTGTAGTTTTTGCAAGGGGTTCTTTAAAGCTCACCCATTAGTATTCTCTTATTTTACCTGTGAACACCCAGTATTCATAATACTTGTCCCTTCGTTGAAATGCTTTGAGATCTGTGGTTAAAGTCAGTTACATAAAAGTTAATGGTTATAAATTTACACAGACGTCTCATTCTGGAATGGTCAATGCCTAACGTGTTGCTGTATGGTTTTATCTGAAGACTTATGTGGGAGCACCCACATGCCTGAAAGCAAGGTAGCATTTACACAAAGGGGCATTGGTCGTCAGGTAAGATAAATAGCAGAAGGATGATGCTGTAATCATTTACATTGTGTATTATGAAATTTCTGTTACAGAAAATGTCAATCTGCATATTATTTTCCTATTAGTTCCGTATGCAAAGTCAGTTTAGTGCTACCCACAGCCCATCTAGTAGATCAGAGTAGATTTAGATACTTCCAATAGAAGTTAAAAAAAGAGCAATGTCTTTTTTTTTTTAATCTGCAAATCTGTATTTTAGCAGTTCTAAATAAACATCTACCTTAACTCCTCCTCTCTGATGGCTTTTGTTTGTTCTAAGGTGTTTCCAAAAGCACCTACGTGTACAAAGGAGTTTTATTTCTGAAACCCGGATCTAGCGTCCTAGTTGAATATGCAACAATTGCAGTCACCACTAGAAATAAAACCTGCTTAGCTAAGACTACTCTGGAAAGGCTGACTGATGATCAAGACAAAAACTTTGGTGAGTTCAGCTATAAAAAGTTCATTTCTAATACTTTGGTAATATTCAGAACTTATTTTTCCTATTTATTGTAAAGTCAAGAACTATGAACAGAATCTACAGATAGAAATACACTTTAAATATACTTTCTATCTTCAGATTACTTTTTCTAGAACTTTCTGTTTATACTTTTTAAACAAAGCAACATATTTTTAATTATTACAGATAGTCTTCCACAGGTAATAAAATTGTTCCTAACATGTTTTTACCAACAATGCTGATGCAATGGCTAGCAAATATGACTCAGTGGAGGAAGAGGAAAATGAAACTGGAAATGTATATTCTTTCTCCTCAACTGTTTAGGTATTATGGAAGAGTACTTTTCCAAAGAAAGGGTCAGCTGCATTAATGGATATGCCCTGTTGGCTAAAAAAGAAATTTAAGATATAAGTTCTGCATTATGAAAAATTAAATGCTTTCAATCTACATTCTAAAATGGGGAGCTAATAAAATATTTTCTTATAATGAGTATATACCTATTTTCTGTTCTATGTTTTTTCTTTCTCCTTGACTTTCTCTGTGGTTTGCACCATCATAACAGCTGCAAGACTTTTCTTGAAGTTTAGAGTATTGGATTGAGTTATTACGTAATGAAATTTAATTGTGCCAATGACTAATTAAAAATACTGTTTATCTTTTATTTGTAGTGACCTTTCAGAGTAGTATACTTTCCTGTTTTCCCTTCTTGCCTTTTAAGTGTCTTTAACTGTCAGTTGCCTCTTTTTCTCTTGTTTACAGAGTTCCTCCTGCAGTTTAGACTTCGGGACTTGCCGCTTTTTAAGGTAATTTTCTGAAAATGTTTCACAAGGTATTTGAGTACTTTTGAAATTATAACGCTGAATCGCTTTCTGTGCATGTGTGTGAAGTTCACCCTGTTGTGAGGTTTTGGGTTTGATCTTTTGTGTGTGTGTTCAAAGTGACATTACTTGTCATTGGCAAGCTCCTGCTTAATACTCCCACAAATGGCAGTGAGATTTGTGGATGAGGAAATTTAAAATCCCTCCTGTTAATTCTGCTGTTGTTTACCTGTTCCTGTTTTTAGAGTGAAGAGGACTGGTAAACTGTATAGGAGATAGTAATAGCGAAGAAATTTTGCTGTAATCACATTTGACATATAAGAAAAGAGGTTGTTTTAGTCATTTATATTTGGTTGGTGGTCACAGAACATTTTCTGAGTTGCAATGAAGGAGGATATGGTAGTCAGTCATCAGAATGTTTTTCAGTCCTCCCCCATGTGTGGATTAGTTGCACTGAGATATCTCAGGAAAGACAGAAGTTACTGTTCTGGCCTTTCATGAAGGGCTTGTTAAAAACAATTCCTGAAACCGAAGTGTCACTATAACTCGGGTTTGGGGATAAAATGATGATCACACTAAAAAAAACCCCAAACAAACCCATACAGTTATGGCTATCTGAAAGTTATTGTGCAGGTAGTAAACAAACATGTATTAAATATTTATAAATATGAGATAAAGGATTGTTTCACCTAAAACACACCAGGAATATAATTTCAATTTTTTTTCCCCAGGCACTCCGAAGAAACATGTAAACAATCTTCCATATTAAACAGTTGCCATAAGTACACATGGTGGAAGATGGGCAACAAGCAGCGTCAGCTCAAGGACTCCCGGAAGCCCGGCTGTCTCGGTCCCGAGAGATTCCCCGCCAGACAGAGCATAGCAGCGCATCCACCGGCAGGACTGTGGGCGGCCCCGGTACCTGCGGGCACAGGGCAGCACGAGGGACTCGGGCGCTGCCGGTGGGGAGAGAAGGCAAAACTGCCCCTGGTGGTCGGGATGCCTCCTTTCCTGAAGTGATTTGGGATCGAGATGGAGACGACCGACATTAAGAAGAATCTGAAAGCCGAACAGGGCAGAGAACACACACGCGAGCAGGAGCAGTCAGAGCAGCGAAGCGACGCTCACAGCCGTGGGATGGCTGAGGCCCGGCCCCGCTGTGCTGACCAGGGAGGCCCAGGGGCTGCCCCGGGGGCGGGGAAGCGGCGGAGCTCAGCCCGCCCCCGCTCTCTGCCCCTTGACGTGGCGCGGACTCTCCCATCAGCCATGTTGATGCGTCGGCAGCGCCGGGGCGGCTGCGAGCGAGGAGAGCGGGCACGGCGAGAGCAGCGGCGGCGGCCGGGACGCGGGGTGAGCGGGTAGGGCGGGACTGAGGGGGCAGCGCAGGGCGCGGGGAGGCCGAACCGGTGGAGCTGGGGGTGGCGCGGGGAGGAGACGAGGCAGCCCCGCTCCCCGCGCTGAGGG
>VZRJ01003718.1:744435-858560 GCA_013397565.1 Ptilonorhynchus violaceus
GGCCGGCGGGGCACGGCCTTCGCGCGGCCGCCGCTGCACCGGGGATAAAGGGTGGCTCTCTCCGGCAGCGGCTGTGGTGCTTCTGTCCCGGAGCTCTGCTATACCCGCGCCACTGTGCCGCTGACAGGGGTGCCTTGCGGTACAGATAAAGCTACACAAAATGCAGGCCCTGCTGCCTTCGAATATGTGTTTCTTTTTTAATTTAAGTGGGTTATCACGTACCCTAATTGTTTATTAAAAAAAAGAAAGTTCTCAGTGAGAGGCCTGGGAGAGCAGGTTTGGAGGATGACTCTGAGTAGTGAAAATGTCAGCTTGACAGCTTACTTTAGATAGCTACTTAAACCTTTCTCCTCCTATATTTTAGTTCTTCCTTGGAACTGAAATTTCTATCTGATATGCGATTTGGGCATAAAAATTGATTAACGGTTTATTATTAATCTCTTTTACCGGCTTGTTAGTGCATAATAAACTGAAAGAATAGGAATGTTGTAAGAAAAGTGCACAGTGAACTGTACTCTATTAGTGATATTTAAACACATGGTCCTGTGAGGGACTTCGATATGTGTATGCTGGAACTCTTACAGTGCTGTAGAGAGAAATGTTTTGATCTTGTTTGTATATGCATCCAAGGATTATTGGATATTATTTTGGGGATATTCTGTATTGGGACACATTTACCTGTGACGTGTAAATGTTTAAAATGCTGAGAGTCAACCGGTAACTCTCAATGCAATTCAAGTGTGGCTTCTTTTGTGACACAGAGTTGAGATTGTCATGGTGCAGGGATGTGAGGTATGTTCAAGTGGGAGGCAGGAAGCAAGTCAGAAAGGACTTCTGTTTTTTTCTGGGTATCCTAATCTGCAGCAAAGCTAAAGTGGTGATACCCCAACATGGGAACTGTTACTATTCAGCTGTTCTGAAAGTCCCTTCTGTGTGATTTTCTGAGGTGAACAGTGTGTATTTTGTGGTATTCGGGTGTCCAAAGTTTGATGTGTAACCTGTAGGTCAGGAGGGTTTGCTGTTCTTGTATAATACATCTCCACACCTATCTCAGAAAATGTGTCTGTGTAGCTGTGACGATGGTACTGAATGTAACTTGTCAGACCAAGAGTTCCACATTTGATGAATGATGAAATAGGTAAGTATTACTGGCTCTTGAAAAGGAAGAAAAGGTGGAGGACTTTATTATTAGCCAGTTTTGCTGTCTGAATAGAATACATGCTTTACTAGAAAGTAACAGTATTTAACTCGGTAGATCCAACAAATCGTTTAAGTATGTATGTGTACGTTATCAGTTACTGCACACTGGTGTTTGTACATTGCCCTCTAAGGAGCAGTAACTAAGTGGTAAAAGTACAGCCATTTCAAACATAGCTAGAGCAAAATGTGGAGAAAACGCTTTGAAGTCCAGTACAGAAAGTGTGATGTGTTGCAGTGTTTGGAGCTGGAGTTGGTGGACTCTGTAGGCAATGCCAGTAAATGGCTGAAATAGTCTTTAAGTTGCAATTTTCTCTGTCTTCTCAGGAGATCCCTTTTAAACAGAGAGATTGTTCAGTTTGTGGTTAAAGCGGAGACAGTTGCCTCATGCAGATTCTCGCATCAGTACCCCGTTTTCAGAGATAATGTTTCTTCAGCTTTTTTACAAAACATTGATGGATTTTGATTTATTAGGGGAGAAATTTCTTCAATTCTATATCCTCTTCAAATGCCAGGCTGTTCTTTCCTCTCTTAGCTGAGTTAACTTCTGTCTCTGATTTCTGTGTAGTAATTACAACTTCTAGATATTCTCTCTTTTGCTCAGTTTTGTCCCCGATGGCCTTGCAGCAATTTGAGTAAAACCAATAGTAGAAGTGCTCTTATGCTCAAAGTCCCTCATGTTCCCTGTGTTGTAATTGCCATGACATCTCTAGATAGGAGCAGATTTGCTACTGATATCAGTATGACATGCTCAGTAAAATATTGACAGTTGATTTTATTTCCTAAGGATATTAACTGTGAAATGTGGCACTTCTCTTTGTTTTATGTGTTTTGTTAATCTGTTTTCTTTAAAGTCAGTGTTAGAGTAAACCCATTAAGTTAGGTTATAATTTAAAATAACTTGACAAGTTTTTAGCTGTCATAGAAACTAAAGGTGCAATGCCACTATAATTTTGGTAGAGGTAGGTTTTGATAAATTGAGAGTTTCTAGGAGTCTCCCATAGTGTAATGTAATGGCAGGACTAAGAATGTCATTGTGCTTGTGGAAACTCCTGATTTGAATCCCAATTCAGGAGGGTTCCAGCATTTCTAATAGCTGTTCATTAACTTTATACGGTATAAATTGAGACCTAGGAGTATTTCTGCTTCCTCTTAGGTGGTAGGCTTTTATGGTAAAACCTTAATTTTTAGGCAGAATCCTAGTTCCTGGAAAAACTTGTGCTATGTGTACTATAAAAGGTACTGTGAAGCATGCAGCAGATATTCAGCAACAGTGTGTATATAGCTGAGATTTTTTGGGTTGGGTGGAGGGAGTGCTCCTTGTTGGTTTTCCCAGATGTTCACAGGTACCTCTTGAGCTTTTCAGATGTGTCGGGGTTCCCCAGTGTTCCAGCTTCTGAGTAATCATAGCTGAAAATTTTGAAAGCCTTAGTCATGCTCCATGAAATGGTAAATTTGAATTCAAAGAATTGTTGAAAAGTGGTTCTTGGTAGATAATATATTGGAATATGGCACTTGTATTTCTTTCAAGGTTATTTCCTAGCATTGCTGTAGGAATGTACTCTTGTGGAATATCATGTTGTTATTCCTTTATGTTTGCGTCATGAGATATTGAGAATATGATTAGAAAACTCTTACGAAATTTTATACAGCAGTATTTTGTTTCCCGTTAGAATTCTGTGCACTGCTTTTAGGATTTAAGAAACACTACTCAGTGTTTTTTTGATTGTAACTCAGTTACAGTATTTGAATGTGTGACTGTCAATAAGTGCATTCAGCATTTAGTGGTTAAAAATGTTTGCATTTCAACATTCTGCTAATGGTTATCTTTTTATTTTAGTGATAAAGAGAGAAGTTGACCATGACAACCTTCCTGGAATTTATCCAGCAGAATGAGGACAGAGATGGAGTTAGATTCAGCTGGAATGTTTGGCCTTCAAGTCGTCTTGAAGCTACAAGAATGGTAGTGCCGGTGGCTTCCCTCTTCACGCCACTGAAGGAACGGCCAGACTTGCCTCCTATTCAGTATGAGCCAGTGTTGTGCAGTAGGACCACGTGTCGAGCTGTTCTGAATCCCTTATGGTAAACCTAATGCACATGTTATTCCAGTCTGATGCTTACAGTCTTGAGAATAGTGCTAGTTGAACTGTGTAAAAAATCTGGTGTATGGAAGTTCAAGTAATCCTCACATGAGTTTACAGCTCAGATTTAACAGATCTAAGAAGGTTCTGCACATAGATTTGCACGTGTAACGTACATACTTAAAACATAGCTTTCATTCAGTGAGTTGTTTCAATGTAGCTATGATTGATTAGGTATGTTATTTTTCTGGAACTATACGTCTTGAGAGTTAGTATACTCCTGCATTTTGCCTCTGGAAAATGACTTGGGGTAAAAAGCTACAATGCTGTATCTTTTGAACTGTTGGGCCCTGATATAGTTTAATTTCCAAGTGAAATAAACTGCATTTATTACTGTCCTTAGTTCATTTGTAGACCAAAGCAGGTTAGCTGGTTTAGTTTACCAAAACAGGAGGGGATAGAAAGATAGATAACATCAGAAGTAGGTGTGATAGAGGGTGGAAAGCTGTTAAAGCTAAAGGGTGATATTGGCACAAGCTCAAATGATTGTGGACTAGTCATGGATGAGTTTGGGTTGGAAGCAGAGGAGGTGTTTCATAGGTCATTCCTGTCATAGAAGTATGAAAAAGAAAGAACGATTTCTAAGTTGGAGTTTGATAGGCATGGGAAAGATCCTGAATGCTAGTGAGAGATTAGACGTGATGTCAGAGAACCTGTAGAACACATGTAATTTTATGAATGACTTGTTCCTGCTTGGGAGAAAAGACAGCTTCAAAGTAAATTTAAAATTGTGTTTCAGTATTAAACAGCCACAGTGACTGATTATACTGGAAGTCAGACTTAGTTGAAGTTAACTTTTTCAGAAGCATCTTTTATTGAGGACTGGAAGAAAAACATTGAAAAGACAAAGTTGTAGAGGATGAGTCAGATGCTAACATTACAGTGAGCTATATGTGTTTTTCTTGTGTTGTGTGTGCAAGTCATGACTGGATTTTTTTTTCCCCAAAGTGTGATTAGAGACTTAGTTTGGGGAGACTTTCTGAAGTCTGTGTTGCACTTTGGGCTAGGTAATTTGCAGGCTAGGTAATTTTCCCTGTAACTGGTGTAGATAATTTGATAACAATGGAGCTGTGTTTTGTTTACAGTGTGCTGGGACTTATCTGAAGATTTAATGATATTTTAAAAAGATTTTTGCTCTTGTAGACAGGAGACGATGTAATAGCAGAAAGTGTACATTGAGAATTATAAAGTTTATTTTCACTTAAGGTGGGATTAGGGCTTTAAGACATCTCTGTGGCATGAAGATAGAATTTTCATTTTTTATTTTAACTATCTGAATACTAATAAAAATGTAGATAAAAGGAGGTAGGCTCATCAATTCAAAAAAATGTTATTTTCGTTATAGAGATAGCTGTTATATTTGAACGTGTTTTTTTAGGGCATAATGTATATTCAGGGTAGTCCCAGACTCTGACAGCTAATAGACAGAGGCAGAAAAAGATGAAAAATGCAAAGGTAGGGAGAGTTAAAAAGATTTCCTAAAACTATGGAGAAAGGCTCTAATATAGGTGCTAAGTCTATATTTTTTAATTTCTTATTTGCATCTTTTCCTTGAAGACCATTCTTTCTCCCTTAGCACAATAATTTGCCTGATATATCCGTGTAAGACTACACTTATTTTGAGTTTGTTATGTGGGTATTTAGGAGAAAGTATATTAGAAGGAAGCTTTGTCAAAGTCAATGTATTTTTGAAAAATTTAAAGAAAAGTATTCTAGGAACAGTGGAGGAAAATGAATTGTTCATGCTATATAAACTTTTCTTACTGTCTTTTTATAGCCAAGTGGATTATCGAGCAAAACTCTGGGCTTGCAACTTCTGTTACCAGAGAAACCAGGTAAGAAAGTGAAACATTCAGCATATAGAAAATGTTTTTTATAAGGTAAAATGAAATCTTGATTTTTCAAATTATAGTTGCAAACTGAAATTGATGGCAAGAGCAGGAGTGTGCAACTATATCTTCAGACATTGCATTGAGATTGTTTTCAAAGCAGCAATAGCGAACATCTGTTGCAAAGTAGTCCGTATTTTTTTTTGCTTTTGTAGAAATTATAATCTTTTATTTATACTTAGTTTCTTGTGTTTTTATTTCCAGTTTCCTCCTACCTATGCTGGCATATCTGAAATGAATCAGCCAGCTGAACTTTTGCCTCAGTTCTCCAGCATTGAATATGTAGTACAGGTAAAATCATTAAATAAAATCTTTAACATCTGTTGCCTTGCAATATACAAAAAGAATTAATTTCAATTTTACTTCTCCACTGTATTTTAATGACTCTGAGTATATATGTGCTCGTTAGTAGATTGAACATTGAAGCCATGAATTGGAAAAGGAAAACCTTTTATAAGAGCATTAGGGTGGCTAATTAGACTGGTTTTGAAAAGAAAAAGAGAGTTCTGTTCTAAAGGTGATACTTCTATTAGATCTGTTTGTTTATGAGGAGTTTAATTTGTGTTTGTGTCAGGAGATTGCTTACTGCTGTTGTTTGCTGAAGTAATTTTGGTTCAGATTGACTATTGATTCACCTCTCATTAATCATTTGAATTGAAGTTGGTGTTTGAATGATGAGTAGTTAGTTTTAGTGCTGTCTGGTTTAGAGATGACAGCTAATACATATTCAATTCAGGTGTTTAAATTTTAATATTAATCCTTTTTCGGGTTGGAGGTTACTTGACTAGAAATAAAAAATGGACCTAAACCTCTAAATTGCAAACATTCGCAATTGCAAATTTGTAATTTCTAAATTCCATTTTTGAGGATTAAAATTTGTAAGACTTCAGTGAGGCAGATCATAATCTGAATCCTCACTGAGGTCTTATAAATTTTAATTGAAAGAAGAGTGAATACTGAACAGAATCTGTACTTTTTGCCAACTCTTGTAGTATAAAGTAAATGGAATGTTTGCTCATAGTAAAGCAAAATTAGTTTAGATAGAACAAAAAGAACTGATGATGTCTAGAGTAAAATTATGAGGTGAAATGCCATGGAATGTCATCAGGTTAGAATATTTTATAATTGTGAATACCTTTATAACTGTTACGTTCACTTGGAGCAATAAAAGCTTGTTGTGTATTGAAAGATGTATGTAATTGGCTCATGCTTCAAAACTATGTGATATCTTGAGAGGATTTTTTCTTTTCTTCTATAGTAAGCATTTTCTTTTTGTGCAGAGTTTACTGTGGTAGGGGTTTTGTTCTGGATCCTGATTACTAACTGCGAGGGAGTTAAGTTAGATGGAATATTGACATTAATGATAGGGTTAAAATTAAAACTTTTGCAAGATGTATCTTACTTGTTCATTTTTGATCCTTTAAATATTGCAAGATTTGTTTTTCATGTGATTATAATTGTGTTTCTCAAAGCGGGGTCCTCAGATGCCATTGATATTTCTTTATGTTGTGGATACATGCATGGAAGATGAAGATTTGCAAGCTTTGAAGGAATCCATGCAAATGTCACTTAGTCTCCTGCCACCAACTGCATTAGTAGGTCTCATTACCTTTGGCCGAATGGTGCAAGTCCATGAACTTGGCTGTGAAGGAATTTCCAAAAGTTATGTCTTCAGAGGAACAAAGGACCTATCTGCAAAACAGCTTCAGGTAATGAACAGAAGCAAACAAAAAGAAATCATCAAGGTATTTCATCATAATGGTGAAATAATCTGTAAACAAATTTTGTAATAAAATCTTATTTATTTGGCAACAGGAAATGCTAGGGCTTACAAAAGTAGCTGTTTCACAAGTCGGTCGAGGTCCTCAAGTGCAGCAGCCACCACCTTCTAACAGGTAATCTACTTAAAATGTCTAAAACACATACCTTAACTACACTGATATACTGGAAAACCTATGTTTTATGGCAATGAAAACAATCAACTGACAGCCAAGCCTCTTGGTCAGGCATGAATTTACTAGTAGACTAATTGTTATAGCCTGTTTCTTTCCTACAGTTTGTACTGGGAAGAAAAGACTCGATGGGTAATAGTAATGTTACTCGAATGATGCTTTAGAAGTGTTCTGAGAGACATGTTATAAATACGTAAATAATGATGCTTCTGTTGGTTGATGTGCTGGAAAGTGTTAATAGCTGCTTTAGTGCCCCTTTCTTATGTGGATATCCAGTTGTGCCTTCCCTTTTTCTCCCTCTTCTGTTCCTCTTCCCTCCCTTTTGGTCTCTCATTTGGAAATTGCAGGCAGGTGTTTGATTTTTCTGTGCGTTTCACTTTGACGTAGAAGAAATTTATGAAATGATAAAAGACAGTTTTGCTGTGTCTGCCCTGCAAAAAATAGCTGTATTTGTAGACTGCCTGCAGCAGCACGAAAGATATTTTATATGTTAATTTTTCTCCTGGTCTTTGATTGTCACTGAAGTAGTGAAATGTGAGTTTGAGATTCATAGGTTGTCAACTGCTCTGTTCTTTCGACTAGGTAGGGTTCTTTCTGGATAGTGATGGTATCTCTAAGTCAACAAGTTTTAGTTTTGCAAACTCTTTGCTGAACTTCTTAAGCTGCGTGTGTATGTAGTAATTCCAAACTGCTTTATCTTGGTGAGACAGAGACATTGTTCTAAATCCAGACTACAATCTAGAAACAGACATTGCTGATATATGCCTAATATATTGCTCGTGAGCAAATGATAAAATTTTTATTTAATAATTTGAATCTAAACTACTTCCATGTATTTGTTTCCAGATTTTTGCAACCAGTGCAGAAAATTGATATGAATCTTACTGATCTTTTGGGTGAATTGCAACGGGATCCTTGGCCTGTTCCACAAGGAAAACGACCCTTACGTTCTTCTGGAGTGGCTCTTTCTATAGCTGTGGGACTCCTTGAGGTAATAGCTTTAACTACAGCTGTGCTAATGTGTAGATAATTTTCTTGCAGAAAAGCTGCTGCAATCAATATGTAAAAACCTTACTAGTAGGTGTGTATTAGATTTGTAGGATGATTCTGATGGATATCATCCCTTACATGCATAGAATATTGTAGATGTTTACACATTTTAATAAGGCAAAATTGAGACTTTGAATTACCAGATTTAACTTTTGGGAGTGAAAAAATGCAGTTACTGTTACAATGTGATAAATACCCACATAGCTATTTCTTTTGTTCAATTTGTAGCAAAACCTGATAGTTTTATTTGTCTTTTATTTCCTGCAGTGCACTTTTCCTAATACTGGTGCGCGTATAATGATGTTCATTGGAGGACCAGCTACACAGGGACCTGGCATGGTTGTAGGGGATGAATTGAAGTTACCTATAAGATCATGGCATGACATTGAAAAAGACAATGCAAAATATGTTAAAAAGGGTACTAAGGTAAGAGATGATCATGGATGATGATCTTCCCAGGATGTAAACATTTGAATCTCTTGGCACTGTAAAATGCTGTTAGTAGTAGCAAATGTATAAAGAGGTGGGAATTGTGTAGTTTTGTTTTCCTGGCTCTGAATAGTGGTGTGCTTTTAGAATTTCTTCAGGAGTTTCTGTATATTGAATTAGGACTTGTGAAGCTCACATTAAAGTCACAGAAAAAATTTATGTGACCAAATGGTATATCTAGTGTAGTAGGGCTGGTACTTCTAAAACAGGTACTCAAAACTGTCTCTGTACTTGGGGGTGGGTTAGGCTGTAGAGTTTAGTCATAGCTAATTTAATTTAACATTGGGCTACGTTAATTTAATTTAACATTTGGGCTGGTGAACTGCATCCAAATGTTTAATTCATCTTGACTGATTATAATGGGAGCTTAAACAATTAGCTCAGTTGCAGGCACCTCTTGATTCGCGGGAAAAACTCTATAACCTGAAAGTTATAAAGTAGATATCTTTAATCAGCATGCTGGGCTCATGAGGGATAGCTCCTCTTAAGGCATGTGCAACATTTACAACAAAGCTCTCTATATTTATTTCCTAAAATATTACATATGTATTGAAGTTCCCCGATATGCCTATACATATGCATAACTTATTCCCGCTTCCCATGATAATGAGCCCATACGCTTGGGCTTGCGCGGTGCCTCCTGGTGGTCGTGGGCAGGGGTCGCAGGGGTCTCAGGATGAAGTAAGCCCTCGGAGTTGAACTTTTCACCTTGCCTCCTTGCACATGCTCTCTGGTCCCTTGGTCTCTGTCCAAACTTTATGGCTAGTTCCAACCAGTTCAGAGGTCCAGGAGCAGGAAACTGAGTCACGGTTCCTTCATTCTATCAATAGTTTGGCATCGTCCCTCGTTCTGCGTTAGCAAACACAATTAAGCGAAGCGAACGATATATTGTCTAACAAACAGCACAGCTCCTGCAGGTGGATATGGTTCTGCAGGTGAGCCCTTAATCCCTTAATTTCCTTATATCACTCTCATTATAGACCCTTGAGATTAGAATGGTAAATTCACTTCTGTGCTGGATCTAGTACTAAATGCAAAGTTTAAAAAGAAAAAGATCAAGGTAATTTTCTAGTTTAAATAGCAACCACTGTTCTCTTTAGTGTGAGTCAGGCTCTCAGCTGATCAGAAAAAAACCTGAAGTGCTGAAAATTCCAGTCTTTGTTTTAACGTCAAGGAAAAATATGCTTTTATGTGAATAAAGTCTAATAATGTTGTTTTAGAAAAATTTTGTGAGTTTAGGATTTAATACAAAGATGAGGAGAGTTCATGTTGTAAATTGCAATGAACTGTATTTTCATCTTGGATTTAGCATTTTGAAGCACTGGCTAATCGGGCTGCAACAAATGGTCATGTTATTGACATATATGCATGTGCACTGGATCAGACTGGTCTGCTGGAGATGAAGTGTTGTCCCAACTACACTGGGTATGTGTCTATTCATTTTTAAGTAGTATATGAAGATGCAGTTTTCTAGTTTTTAAAATTGTTTAACAGGAAGCACTTGCAAAAAGACATTCTGCTATTTTTTTAATAAAAAGCACAAACACACTGATATACTGTGGTGGTTGCATTTGTACTGGAATTTTGGAATTTCTCAGCCTCTGGCAAATTTGTCACCACAATTTTGGGTTTGATCAGAAGGGTGTTTGCTGTTTTTCTTTTAATGTGATCTTTTTGAGGCTTGAATAACATGGATATCTTTTAAATAAACAATTTATCAGATGCACCGTTTCTGTTTTTCAGTGTGTATATATGTAAGCAGCAGGTTTAAGTAAAGATAAGGATCTGTCATCCTTATTTTTCTTGTTCTTCAGAGTGGCACAAAACTCTCTGTTATTCTTTCTGTCTTGTTTATGCTGTTCTTTTATATATTACTGTTTATAGGTTCAGCTAGTGGTTTAGGTGACTATCAGGTACAGCTCCTGATTTTTCCTCCCCCATCCAGATCTGCATTTCAGACATGGTCTTATATTCCTTCCAGCTTGTCTTGCCATCAGTTCACTTTGATATGATCAAAGCAAGTTCTAGGCTTTCTCGTGAAACCACTCCCCTCTTGTGTGATTGACACCCTTGCCCTTCCTGTTATGCAGTTCTACAGTCTGGTATAGCTTTTGACTCTTGCTTGCATGTTAAGTACCTCATTAATTTTGTAAATTCTGCCCATGTTTCCTCCATTTTTTTTCAAATACTGTCTTTTCTTTCTCTTTCTGAAAGCGTATTCTACACTTAAAATACTTTATCTTTTCTGGTATAGCCATCTGCTTTATGTACCACTTGAGTTTTAGGTTAGGCATCTGTATTCAGTCTGGATTCTTGTGCTGAGCTCATTTCTCTTGCTTGTTAGCTTGGTCAATATGAAGTGCAGGTAAAATTAAATGAAGCTTCTTTGCTTGTCAGTTTAATAACTGTTGTATCTGTGAGTAACAGGCCTTCTTATGTGCCTGTCAGTATCTTTATATGACAGGATCCTAAGCACATGCTACATATCTAGGCATGCCAAGAAGTATGAGAGGTGCAGCCACAGTCTGTGTTGCATATGTGCCACTGAGTTTCGAGCAAGCTTTACCATGCTAATCACTGCTGGATTGCTTCTCTTCAGAGCTGTGTGTATAGCCTTAGCTTGGGAGCTTTCACTGTTCAGGATATTTATGTTTAAATTTGATTTTACCTGCATATTTGACACCTATTCCTTTTCTGTATCAAACTCGAGCTGTTTTTCTGTATATTGTTTTGCTCTTTCTGTCTGCTCTTGTGACTCACCTTACCCTATTTCCATAGCCTTAATGTATAGTTTGTTTTTTTCTCCTACAGCTGTTCCTGTTTTGTTTTTGGTTACATCGTGAAGACAGGGAGGAATTTCTGATTCTATCCATGTCTATTTTCTTCTGTCTTTGAGTATCCACCTGAAAACTTCTTTTGAGTGTAATGTTTGACCTATTGACATTAATTACTAAAAGGATTTAATTAATATTTTTTAGTGAATGAAAAGAACATCTCCCATTACTGTTTTCTAAATGCAGTGTATGATATTTCATGACAAATGGCAACTGTTGCAGTTACATCCACAGAATATTGCTAAGCATAAAGCGTAAAAATAAATCATGCTTCTTGAGCATAGATTTAAGCCTGAAATAATGAACTACACGAAATACTAGAGTTTGGGTCTTGAGACATCTGTACTGTTGAAGTCTAGTATACTATTTTCCCAGTGAAAGATTTTTTTACATATTACAGTCATAATGACTTTAAGATGCATAAGGCAAGAAGCTCACCTAAAAATTGCATCCTTAACATTGTAGCAAAATATTAATTTAATGTTAGTCTATTTTAAGAAGATAAAAACGTGTCTCACAATGAACTGTCTAGTTTTAGTCTTTAATAAAAATAAGCTATATAAATAATCTATTTTAACTCAAGGGCTTTTTTTGTTTGTTTTGTTGTTGTCTAGAGGCTACATGGTAATGGGAGACTCTTTCAATACATCTTTATTCAAGCAAACTTTTCAGAGAGTATTCACTAAAGATATGCAAGGGCAATTTAAAATGGGATTTGGTGGCACATTAGAAATAAAGGTAAGCGTATGGAAATGCAGTCTGTTAGTTAAACCGTTGAACAGGATGGCTACAAATGGTGGAATCTTTGCCTTTTTAAGGAATTTTTAGGAACATGCTGAACAGATGTGTTAAGATAGGCTTGTACATAGCTGACACTGCCTACCTATCTTTCTACAGTTCTGTGATTCTGTAAATATGAATTAGGTATAATGGTAGTTCCTTCTTGCTTTACATTCAGTGACAGCTGAAAGAGAGACTAAGGTAAAATAAATGTCTCTGTTAGAAACTGATAATACTGTGTGCTTGGATGTTGTTATCAGTGGTTTCTTAGTTTTAGGTAGGTCCAGCTTCTCTATGTAGTCCAGGACAAGTTTTCTTTGATTTTCCATCCTTAGAAGAATCCACTTTGGCACTTTGACAATGTTCTTTTTTACCTCCGCCATTGTGAGAAGCTTAGAGCTGAATATGCCGTAGGTTGAGGTACTGTCTTCCGTGATGTTTCTTGAAAAATATTACAATCCCACCTTGTAGAAGAACATAAGGGTATTTTCATTTTCAGTAAAATTCTGTTTAAATTTTTACTACTAGGGCAAATAGTTGAATCCTCTTTTTTTCATATACATATTCATGTGAATTTTGTTGAAAAGTCCTGGAAAATGTAAAAAGGGAGCCCCAGTTCTAGAGGGATGTACAAATCACTTCAAGCAGGAAAATGATGTTGGAAGACTGTAAATAAATGGATCTTGCTTTTACGCTAAATATGTTTAGGAGATAGAGTGTAAATTCCTTGTCAGGTATCTGTAGGCTTATCTTACTACTCTTCAGTTTTAATCCTACCTTTGAATATTTTAATCATTTGGTTAAAAAGGAAACATCACCCAGTGTGCTTTATATGCTCACATGTTTATCAATAAAGTAGCTTTTCTCCACGTTTTAATTTATGTTCATGGTGTTGTTTAAGATATACTAATTGGTATAGCAAACAAACATAATTAAGTGTAGAGAGTGAGCACATGAAAAGTTTCTCTAAATTTATCAAGCGTTACTATATGTATAATCTTCCTAAAGGTACCAGTAACCTGATATGCATTGAGGTTTTAATTATCTAATGATAAAATGGGACTGAATTGTTTAGCTTGGCGTGTTAATGTGTATTTTTATTTGAAATATTAAGACTTCAAGAGAAGTAAAGATTTCTGGAGCGATTGGACCCTGTGTCTCTCTCAACTCTAAGGGACCGTGTGTCTCTGAAAATGTAAGTAAACTTTGCTGAAAATGAAGGTAATATCCTACTTATGGAAAAAGAGGATTTAAGATTTCTGGATATGAAGAGAGGCTGAAACTTTTCCATAAATGGAACAAATAGTGTTCACTTTCTACCAATTTTAAATTAAATACATGCAAGCTCACATTCATCACTAGATCAAATTCAATTGTATTAGACCTTGCAGATCCCTTGTTACTTGTTTAGATTTGTGCACTTGTTTAGATTTTTTAGATTTGGTTGCTTTAAAATTATTACGTGGAAGTTTGTGCTGATGTGGCAGAAACCAAGTAGAAAGTGAGTTAGAATGCTTTATTGTTAAAATTAGAGCTGTGTGCTTTTTATCCAAAGTGAACCATAAAAATACATTTGTTAGAAAGACTTGACAGTACAAGAGGGCACAAGACTTGAAAACATCCCCTTTATCTTGACACTTTCTTCTCATTTCTATAGCTGTTTCACCAAATGCACTTTTAATTAATTGATTGGAAGATTCAACTATTGCAGGCTCTTGAAGTAAAACCTTTAAATTACATTAGACTTAAGTAATCACTTATTTTTCTTATCAAATAATATTATTATTTGATTACCAATAAAAAACAATTCCTGCAAGTAACTGAAATGTCTTACATTTGAGAAGTGAAAATGAAAATTCTCACAAATGGCCTGCTTTATAATCAAGCATTTTTATTCCTTAAATTTTCCTTGTATTTATAATTGCATCCTTGTAAATATAAAAATTTCAATATAAGCAGCATTTTTTTTTTCTCAGTGATCTGGTACAGATTTTCCTTTTTTCATTGCCTGAAGGGATTGCATATATTACAATAAAAGTTAAAAACCCTAAGAATAAATTAAAGGTACATCTGCTTACTTAAGCTACATATCTATTTCATAGGAGGTAATAGGAAATCCAGTTGTGAGTTCATGTGTGTTGCCTTGCAATTATGTAAGAATTAATTTATATTCCAAACCTCTTTTTGTTGAAATTACCTGAATTAAAATTTGAATATGAATAAAATGACAATGCATGCAGCTCATTTCAGTAGCAACTGGACAATTCCTCTAGCTATAATGCTTTCAAGTGAATGCAAGCACAGTGACAATATTGCCAGCATAATTTTCCTCAAATGTTTTATTTGGTTTAACTGTGTCCATTATGGATGATGGATGACTTTAATGGGTTTTGCTGGATATTTATGTTGCTTTGATGACAGAAAGGAATTGTCAGTTGAAATAGGTCACTATCTGTCAACAGTTACCTTGTTAGTTACTAGAGACTATGTAACTGCATCGTTTACACATACACTGTTTAAACCATCTGCTTGAAGTTTTAGTGCTGTGCCTTAGAAGAGTCATTCTACTTACATGTGCTTTTTGCCTCTTCTTTCTGGACTGTTTAAGCAAAGTCTGGTATTTTTTCCTGCTTCTGACTTGCTTTTTCATTTTTTTCTAATGCCAGCTCCTGGTCTTTCTAATGTTTTAATATTTAAAACAGCAATCTCTTTTTTTTTTTTTTTTGTTATTCTTACATCCAGCGCTGCAGTTGCTCTGCAGGAGTGTTTGTCTGAGAAGGTGACAGAGTGAGCAGGGAGAAAGCTGTGACAGAGTAGTCGTAAACAGTTACCTATAATGGCTAGATGCTGTATTTCACAAACTAGGAAATACTTGTGGTTTATAAAAGTACTACATAATCTTTCTGCAGGAGATTGGAACAGGAGGCACTTGTCAGTGGAAGATTTGTGGTCTTAATCCTACTACAACACTTGCACTGTACTTTGAGGTGGTAAACCAGGTAATAAATATTTGTCTACTTGTCTACTAAACGCAGCAATTTTGTTTTATGGGATTGTTGAAGCCTGTATTTTTGTGTGATTCCCCCAAGCACAGTAGCAGGGATAAAAATGATGTTGCCATTTTGTGTTGTCAAAGTTTAGAGGTGGACACTAACTGCTTAATGATGGGCTGATCATCTTCTTGTATTTGATAACGAGAACTAAAGAATTCTACAAATTTTGCATAGAGTTCGTAATCTCTAATTCCTATTTGTCCTTTCAGTGTGTTACTTATTTAATGTATTTTAATTGCTTTATATGTAAACGCTGTAATCTGTGTGTTTAAAAGTGCTTTTCAGTATTTGTCTGATGTTTTAGTTACAAGGTAATTACTACATAGTGTTACATTTTAATTTATGCTTTAATTGCTCAGTATTTGCAAACAAGGATTGGTTTCATTGAAGTGCATCAGGGGCATATAGTCTGGTTTCCTGTTTCCCTGAGGGGCTACCAGAAAAAGAGGATAAAAATATGAGGAGCAAATGTGCTACTCATTCTCATATCGTTTCTTCTTCCAAGAAGCAGCAGCAGCTCAGGAACTATGTGAGCTGACTGTAGTTTCTGTATATTTAGTATGCTGTATTTCATAGTTTATTATCTATGCAAAGGTTTGAAAACTTTAACTTACCTTAGCCATTTTTTGCTTTTACTTTTTTTTATATTTATTTTGGGCTCATTTGATTAGTAGCTCTAAAATCAGCCTAGTCATGGTGTGTAATAGTTGATTTCAACTCTCCTTCTCTTTTGAATTGCTTGCATATTGTGTAAACCTGTATTTTCACTGAGCAGAGTTTTGAAATTTCAATTTACACCTAGGGTCCAATCTCTGTTTTGATGGCACTATTGGAGATTCATTAATCAACATTTTAGAGTCAACATAATAAAAGCACCAGCCAATGCATTTGTATAACTCAGGCTGCCTATTGCAAAAAATTTTATGATTTTTCTAGTAATTAGTTATCCTTTTTCAAATTACACTGTAAATCATCTGTACTGATCATGAGATCTTTCATTTTTTTTTCCTCCTGTACTTACAGCACAATGCTCCCATTCCTCAAGGAGGACGTGGTGCAATCCAGTTTGTGACTCAGTACCAGCATTCCAGTGGACAGAGACGTATCAGAGTGACCACAGTTGCTAGAAAGTATGTTTTACTTGTGATTAATCATTTTTGAAAAATTAGGATAGATATCTATATATGGATATATACACATATATATGCCTTTTACTCTGTAGATTTTGTAACCAGTCTCTCGTTTGAGACAGTTGCTGCTCTTGTTTGGTGGACTGGTTTTTCTCTGAGGGGTTGCAGTGGCTGTATAATGTTGTTATAGGAGTGCTCTGAAGGAAGCCAAGTGATTTTAGATGAAGGGGTAGCTTTTAGTGAAATTCTGTGGCCTAAACTGAGGAGGTGGTTGGACTTAGGGAATGACTACAATCACTTCATAACTTGAGAGTGCTCACTGGAGTTCAGGGGGACATAAATAGCCTTTTACCTGCGGTTTCCTTGATTCAAAATACTTCACAGTTTCAGGAAATGATGTTTAATAATATGAAGACATTTTTCAATGTCCGATGACTTTCATTGACTCTAAGCTGAAGGAGATCATTGCTTGGTTAATTCGATGGAAAATTCAGTTTATTGAAAAAAACATTGCCCTAACAGTTGATGTGACTTTGCTGTTAACTTAATTAGTTGTATTAGTAAAATCTGAACAACTAATAAAAGGTCTGATTAACAGTTCACCTTGTAAATCAAAAAGAATAGGCAAAGTGCACAAGAAAGTTGCTCATGAGGGAATGTGTGATTAGCTTTGTGGACAGTGTTTTGTGTAACTTAACCTTTCGTCATTAATTTTTTTAAAAATATGATAGCTGTTCTATTGGTGACATTAAATTTTATTTCGCTGGTTGCATGGCATCTGTACAAATAAGGAACATTTGTAATTAAAGAACGGTTAACTGAAAGGCTGCTCATTTAGAGCCAGTAGATTTTTTTGAAGGTTCAGCATGAGTTTGTTAAACTGCTAACAGTACTTTCTTTGCCTTAGTTTTGAAGGGATATTTTGAGGTTGGAATCTTTCCTCTTACTGTGATGCAAATCCTTGTATTTTTATTTTGCAGCTGGGCAGATGCACAGACTCAGATTCAAAACATTGCTGCATCTTTTGACCAGGAAGCTGCTGCAATTCTCATGGCTAGATTGGCAGTGTACAGGGCAGAGACAGAGGAGGGGCCTGATGTGCTTAGGTGGCTGGACAGACAACTTATACGACTGGTAAAATGAGCTATATTGAAAGAGTCAGATTGGTTTCTTGTTTGCAGACACATAATTCTTAAGTGACTACTGTTCAGTGATAGTTTCTTTTAAAATAAGTGCAAAAAATTAACTGAATGCTTAATTTCCACACGAGAGTATACAGAATCAGCTAAGATTTTCTATTTTAAATTAACAAAAAGAGCAGGTATGTTTTCAGTTGATTTATTAATACTTCCTCAACATATGGTAATTGCCAGAAATTGAGATAAATTATAGCATGAGATTAACAGAAATCAAAGTTTTTTCTACTTTCTGCTGCCTGTAATGATATTGTAAATTAAATATTTTTAGCAAAAAAAAAAAGAGGCAAATTATCTAGAAAACCATATGGAATTTTTTTTTATTTTCAAAAGATCAATTTTCTTTTTTTTTTTAAATTTATTTTATTTTATTTTTTATTTGTAAGTAAGTAGTTATTAATAATTTAATTTTAAACATGTTCTTTGGGGCTGTTTAATCATCTAGCTCTCTGTAATGATCTTAGAGGAAAAAAAGCAACACCAAAAAGCCATGGGAGGCCCATATGCAAGAAAATCACTTCTTGTTAAAAAGAGAACTTATGTCAGTGTTTTTGCTAAGTTTCTGTTTGTTTACAAAGTTGTAAGCACCACAAGTCATGTGTCTGTTAAAAACAAACTTACAGTAATGGCATGACCAAGCAAGTATACTTCTTAATATATTTTTTTGTTTTACTCCAGTGTCAGAAATTTGGAGAATATCACAAGGATGATCCAAGCTCTTTCAGATTTTCAGAAACATTTTCACTTTACCCACAGGTGAGTTTGTCTATAGGAAGGTTTGTCTATAGGGATAAAAAGAGAATGCTCAGTGAAGAAAGAGTCCTGGTAGAACAGAGTACAGAAAGGCATATCAGGATGAACAGCCCCCCTTGCCCCCAGCTACTGCCTGGCATGTGACATTACACAGATCACTTCTGTTGTCTGTGCTGCTGTGTCCCCTTTTGTGCTCTGCCCTTACTATTGAACGTCATCTAACTGTGTATATTTTTGGTTTCTCCTATAATGAAATCTTTATCTTACCTGGATTTGTAATTCATATAATGACACTTTTTTAAGGGCAGTTTTAATGAAGAAATTCAGAAAATGTAAGAAAATAAATGAATTTGCTTTGTTGTTTCTCTCCCATATGATTTATGATACTGACCAGAAAAGAAACACTTCTCTGTAAAATGAACTTTACCTTGACTGTATTAAATTTTAAATAGTTTATTTGTTAATAATCCATTTTGGTAAATTCCTCCATTCTGATAGCTCCAGATATGTCACTTTTGGACTCTTCGTAGACTTCTGTGGTATTTCTGTTTGAGTTGCTTACTAGTCTGTCTCTAGGCATTAAGTGCTGTGTAGAGATTGATTCAGCATGTGGACAATTTGTTTCGGCAATGAAAGTATACGCTTTTTCCGTTTTACTAGCAGAGTTTGACTGCTATGGTTAATGTTCTTTTTTCTGTTCACATGCTATAACTTACTTTGTTCCAAAACAGCAACCTCCCTCATAGGAACAGTAGAACTTACAGTAAAGGAGGGATTTCAAAGCAGCTTTGTATGTTTATCTATTTTGATACCTCTCTTATTGTCATGAGAGTATATAAAAACTGGCAAAGGTGCATATACAAGTTAGAAATGTTAAAGGAGTTGGAATTCAACTTTGTTGTGGCATTGGTCTCATGGAGTTTGTGGAAAATATTTCTCTCCTTGTAGAACTGTCCTTTTTATCTGTCAAAGTTCAAACCAATGGTTCTTGTTTTGCAGTTCATGTTTCACTTGAGAAGATCTCCTTTCTTACAAGTTTTTAACAACAGTCCAGATGAGAGCTCCTACTATCGTCATCATTTTATGCGTCAAGACCTAACACAGTCACTTATCATGGTTCAGCCAATTCTTTATGCCTACTCTTTCAATGGACCTCCAGAGGTAACAGTAAATGTAACCTCATAGTGAGTTAAAAGGTGCTTTGTTGAGAGAGAGGTGATTGGTGTCCTCACTGTTACATGTTACAAAATGTACTGGTTTAAAATTTATTGTATGAGAAAGAATATCCATTTAGTATAAACAACTATGAACAAGGCATATCTCAGAGTTCTGATTTAGCAGTCTTGAGAAGAAAAGTCACTTTGTGAAAAGGTTATGTTTTAAACTAAGGAACGGTACTTTTTTGTTCATTTTTGAGAGCTGTAGCAATTTTGCTTTTGTTTTTGTGGTGCCAGAATGTAAACATAAACAAAAATGGTTTTATTTTAAAATGTACTATCTGTGTTGCCTAAAAGAAAAGCTGAGGGTTTTTTAAGTGTACAAAATTTCCTCTATTTTAACACCTTAATCCAAAGCTTCTAATTTTGATGTTGTTCCCATTATGTGTAGATTTGGTACAGAACCTTCCAGCTGACCTTGTCATGGCACATTCTGTATAAACCTGAAATAAAAAGCTGGTCTTCCAAGAAGCTTATGAAAGAAGTGTAAGATAGCAGACAACAAAAGTAGTCTTGTTACATAAAAGAGAATGAGACAGTGAAAACTAACATAGTAGTCAAGGATCTCGGCAGGTTGGATTTCTAAATTTTGTTAGGATTTTTCTTTTTAGACTATTCATGGGGATATTAAAAAAAGACTTTTAGAAGTGGAGTTTAAATGAGAGTAATAAGGTGGTTTGTGAAGAACAGCTTGCGAGTCTAAGATCACTCTCCCATGTGTGAAAAGCAAGTAGTTCCATTGGTGATTAAAGGAGAGATACGATTAAGCAAGAGCTCATGTCTCAGTGTAGAATGAGTAATATTTTTTTTGATTCTTGGAATAGTTAATATTTTTGGTATCTCTAGTAATACTGATTCAGTTAAATCATAGAGGGTTTCACTACCCTTAAAAAGGTGACTTAAAATCTTAAATATCACATTAAATTTCGTAAATTATGAATATTTACTGTATACAGTATTGGTGGATATATATGCACAGTAATAATAGCTGCAAGAACAAGAGTAAAAAAAAAAACCCCAAACAACCCACAAACCCCAAATCTTATACTTGAATAACTGCTGAATCCTTATACACTGAAATACAATTCAAATTAATGGCATTGTATAGGTAAATACAGAGGTACTTGTAAGACTGGAAAAGTGCATAATAATGAAAGGGGTTTCAGCTCTTGAATACATTTTTTATTACTTTCATGAAGTTATATATAGAGAATCAGGCAGGATAACTTCAGAATGAGATTGTGTGGGCTGCAGATGCGTAACATGAAAAGGAGCAAATATGGAGCTTCACTAAGTGATTGAAAAAGTTCCTAAGATTCAGTTACTGATTTAAAAATCTGGCAATGCCATCTTATTGCTCAATTCTGCATCAGTGGATAATTTTTTTGTTTATTTTTAAATCTTAGCCTGTTCTCCTGGATAGCAGCAGCATTTTACCAGATCGCATTCTCCTTATGGATACCTTTTTCCAAATCCTTATTTATCATGGAGAGGTAAGAGTTGTAATTTCTTACATAAATGCTCTTTTCTTGTAGGAGTGCTACATTATTGAAATCAATGGAAGTCAGACTCCAGTTCTAATGCATTTGAGTGCTTGACCCTCTCATCTGCATGGCTGACAGCAGAGTCCTATTCATGTTTGTAGTTTGGTAGTTTAACACGTCTATGTGCAAATACCTGACATTGGTATTGGTATTGGACTTGGTCTTTTGGGCCTGTTTCTTGTGATGAGTTTGAGATGAATTAGCTTCAATATGCTAATTTGTTATAGAGTATTTGTTTTAGATCAGTATTTTCCTACTTTAGGGAGTGTTATACCCTGCCCCCCGCCTCCTCCCCACTTTTCAGTCATTTATTTTAGACCTTTAAATTGGTTCTTCAGGGACAGAGAATCAGAACACCAAGTTTTATAGTCACCGTTCATCTGCACTGTCCTGGAGGAATGGAACTGCTCCTGGCAGTTAGGTAGATAGACATTCCTTAGTAATATAAATTAAAGTGCTTATGACTTGCTAGGGCTCTGCCTCCCTGGAGGAATTTAGCTGCTGCTTTTTACTACTTTGCAACTGTAAATGGTTCCCAGCTGATAGTTTGAAAAATACTGTTCTGGATCATGTTCTTGTAGCTGCACTGATAGAAATATTTACTGAACTTCAACACTTCTTAAGTAGTGAAATGTTAGCTCATTTTTGTAAGGTGCTATCAGTATGCAGCAGTAGCGGGGAAGGGGAACAGGGAACTGAGCATCCTTGCAAGGCAGGCAGGGAGGACCTGGCCCCACTGTACCTGAGCAAGGCTAGCAGAGCAGTTGTGGGCAGTAGCCAGACTCAGTCTTCAGTCCACATCACCAGATAAGTTGATGGGGAAGAGGCAGGTCCAAGCTTTAGCCAGGTAGTCCAGTACCTGGAAGGGAGTTGGAATGAGTAGGGTACATGATCAGGTATAGGCGTGGCTGTCATGTAGCTCAGACAGGAGCCAGGAATGAGACTCTCAGTTTAAAAGCAGCTGCCAAGCAGAGGAGGGAGGAACCCCTGCTGAGGGTCCCTCCAGGTCTTTGGTAACAACTGCCTCTGTCAGTCAGCTGACCTTGAGCAGCCAGCTTCACTCCTAGAGGGTGGGGAGGTTGTGCTACAGGCTCTGAAAGATATCAGTATAAATACTTCTTTCTTATGTGTCATGGACATGCTTACTAGAGAAGCATAAATAATATTGTTGACCTCCTAAACTAAGTATTTAGCATACAAAAGATGACAAAAAAAAGGAAATACAGATGGACCACAAATTAAGAGTTTGAAAAAAAAAATGTAGTGGCATGTTACTTGCACATCTTGGCTTCTAAAAATTAACTTGCATACTATAGGGAAGAAAAGGGTGAGTGATAGAAAAGAGGCCAGCAATGGCACATTCTCCTCTGAAAAGTCCTATGTATCCTCTAAGAAAGTTTGGTGAATCATTTCTAAACTTCTTTCTTTCCCCTGTCCCCAGACCATAGCTCAGTGGCGTAAGTCAGGGTACCAAGATATGCCAGAATATGAAAATTTTCACCACTTGCTACAAGCTCCAGTAGATGATGCCCAAGAAATTCTCCATTCCAGATTTCCAATGCCCAGATACATTGATACAGAGCATGGAGGAAGCCAGGTATGGTGAAGTATATATTATATAGTCTGGGAAATGATGTGTTAGTAATGTTGTGAGAATTTTTTGGTAGTAAACATGCATTTATGTGCTAAAATATATATAATTTGCGAGTCAATATTTTGAATCTTAAAGCTTTTACAGAGCCAGATATTTAATAGTAGCTTTTTCCCTAGTTTGTGAATCCTGTTATTTATTATTGTTTTTACTGTACTGACTTGGACTCTCAGATTCTTTGTGTAATGTGTGTGGGGCAGAAAAGACAGTACTTGTTTGGGTCTCTGAACCAATGCCAGAATTATTCTTTGTGTTACTTTTTAAAAACTTATTAATTAATTGCTTGTTGATAATTCACATTTGCTTTGCTAGTGCTTAGAAAAAGACAAAAGCTTACTTTCAGCTGCATCCAAAAGTTGTTACTTCTGCATTATAGCTGTCATGTCCAGTGAGTGGCTTTACTTACAGAGGTGCTGTTTGTGGTGTCTGCACCTCCAAGTAATAGAAATGACATATTTCATACATAAGTGACTTTTTTCTGAGTGCAGGAACATTCTATTTGAAAATATTAATGTTTTGTCTTTGTTTTGTTTTTTAAAGGCTCGTTTCCTGCTTTCAAAAGTAAATCCCTCTCAGACTCATAACAATATGTATGCATGGGGACAGGTGAGTATGAATCTGCTGATGAAGCTTGTACGCATGATTTCTTTTTTCTCCTGTTTCAGAAGTCAAGTGACATATTGTGTACATATAAGTATAATGCGAAGTTTTGAAACTGAGAAAGAAATACAATTTTGGTCTAATGTGACCAAAATTGCCAAAGTTAAGAAAAATGGGCTTTATTTCTTCAGACAAAAGTGATCTGGTTTGCTATTTTAAGCTTCTGTTAGGTTGCTTTTCATGTCTAGCCACCTTTATTAGAGAGTGTTGTCTTAAGACTGTCGGTTTGATGTTTGCCTGACAGAGCCCCCCCAGGGACTTTCATTGAAACAGTTTTCCAAAGTCAAAAGTAGATAGTTCATTGAGGCAGCAGATATAAAGATTTGGAACAGTCACTGATAAATGCACTTCTGCTTAGCACCAAATATGCTAAGGCTAAGCAATGATTGATTAAGCTAAATTTAGAATTTACAATTCATTAAGCTTAATTTCACCAGTAATTAAGTTTAGTTTCATCTGGTTATTATCTGCTAAGTAGCAGAGATGCCAATCTTACCAAAGAGAGTTCCTGCTTTGGAAGGAGAGAGGAGCAAACCCATCAGCCTGTCTGAGAGGTAGAATCATATCCTTGTCCATACCGTGGAGGACTTAAAATACCAATTTTATACCTGCTGTAGTCAAATAGGATTGGTTCCCTGTTGCTGCCGTAAAAGATGGTAGAAGGGCAGCCACTTTATCATTTTCATTTTGGTGGGTGTGTTTTTTCATATATAAATGAGGGACAATGATGGTTTAGGTAGCTTTGGTCAGGCTGAGCTGTGTGGCTTGTGGATGAAAACGAGCATATCTTGCTCAAGGGCAGAACAAAACTGTAACACTTCGGTATCACTTCTTCCTCCACCTGGCTGAGCCATTAGTAAGGCTGCTTGACCTTTGCCTGGTAGCCTCCTCTTCCATCAGCATGTTGCAGCCTCATATTATTATCTCTTTGGCCGCCTGTCTCACAGATCTTTAGACCTCATCCCTATAAATATCTTCAAAATACTGGAAATGAGAGCACTTACCACACGTAAAGGCTAAGGGACTTCCTTGCAATAGGGGAAGTAAGTGTTGAAGGTAGTTACAAGCAAGAACTGGAAAATACACTAGTGCCAGTGTGTTGCGGTGGCTGAGCCTGCAGCAGGAGAGGCTGCAGTGGTAGGGCCAGCCACAAGAGTGACGGAGGAGCCAGAGGACCCAGATGCAGTAGGAGACTGCTGGTGGGAAGGCTCCGAAGTCTGAGATCTCCCCCGTAGTCATGGTGAGGAGGAAAGTCTCCCCCATCTGGCCTAGCAACACTATGTTAATGTTCCACTATTCGGTTGGCTTATTGGCCTGTCAGTCTCTGTACCCTTTTATGGTTATATTCCAGAACCTTCTCCCTTACTCAACGCCCCATTTGTCCCTGTCCCGTGCTCCTCCCCTTGCCCTTCCCTATTGGTTGCACTTGTATAGCCCCACCTTCTCTCTGCCCCCTGGCCCTCAACCCCTTGGTCCCTGTTGTTCTCTCCGCCCCTAGTACATAACCCTGGACCTTCCATTGTTCTGTGCTGCTTCTTCCCTGAATCCTTCATGGAATAAACCTGTTTCGTGGAATACCATAAGAAGAGCCCCTCCGACTCTTTGCCTCTGGTTGTATGTTCTTGTGTGTGAGTGCCTGCGCGTCCGCCTGTGCGGGTGAGATAGGGTGTTGGCTGTGCAGCTGCACTGCCCAGCAGCTCCTGAGAGGGATGCTCGGGGACGACCACGGCATTCTTGTTCCACCGACCACTGCACACCGTGTCACAGTACCACCGAACGCAGGATGCTTTTGGGAAGGTTGCGGCATCCACCATCTAGCCCTGCTGCAACACCAGTGTACTGATGTTTTCCAGAATTTTTGTGGCCTGGGTGATCAGGAACCAGTTTTCTAATCTTGTCTTGAGGAAGGAAGTTATGTTCAGAAGTTAAACATTCTGTAGCAGCTTCTATTCTTGAATGTTGCATTTCTGTTCCATGTTGTCCGTCCACATTCAGCTTCTGTAATGGGAAGAGAAACACTGGGGTGGGTTGATGCTAGTGCAGTGTCATTTTGTCATGCAAATATAATGGCATCAGACAGTTGAAACTACATATTAATTGTGCTCTTAGAGTATTTTGCTGAAGGGCGTACAAAGTCATGAGTGAGAAAGCTCTGTAGCAATTTTATGGCAGTGATCTTTGTCAAGTAAGTTTCAACAGGGTACATTTCCACAGGGATGAATTGGTTCTAGTGAAGCTTCTGGCAGTGAAGAGCACTGGGGTCCGCAGTGAAGAGCACTGAGGTCCAGAGTGAAGATACTTGAAAACTCTGTACTGAGTCAGGTCCAGCACTGTTTGAGCACAAATTCCAAATTCTCTTGCCTCCAAAGTCGATAACCTAACCAGGAGTCTGTTAGTGCCTCTCTTCATCATGTTTCCCCCACAACATACACACAAATACTGTAGTTTGGAAGGTCTTGTTTTTATCTAAACATTACCTGGAATTTCTTGAAGTTTCCACATTTCCAGCAGTACGGGACAACTGTTTTCTGCTTGGTTAATTAATAAGCAAGTGAAACAGTATTCCAAATGTCAATTAAAAAAAAATTCTTTAACTGATCTCTAAGAAAATTTTTCATGCTAGACAGGTAAGATTCTGATACATCTTGCAAAAGATACCTGTCCCTTTTAGTGCTGAAAGGAATTCGGTTCTAGAGTAACATAAGAAATGGTGTATTAATCTCCCCAGGGGCATTGTAGTGCATGTGCTCAAGATAATATGCTCTTGTATTTGCAGGTTTTTTGTGAAAAAAGTTGACTCTAGTAATAATTATGAAAAGAGAAATGTAACTCTTGGGAGAAATTGAAAACTGATTTGCATCTTGCCCTTTTTTTCTCATGACCTTCCTGGATTGTTTCATGTTTTATTTTGTGCACAACTGAAAGTCCGGATTGACCTGAAGAGGGCACCCACACACCACTGAAAAACTGTTTCAGGAGGTGATGAATTGCCTAGTTTGGTTTTTAATATTCTAAGTAAAGATTTTTCTTTAAACTTTAGCGGGCAAGTGCTGTAATAGCATAGAAAGCATTTTCAGAAAATAACGATAAACTTTTCATGCATTTCTGTTATGTGGTTGGTCTTTGAAGATGCAGTTGAAATTTTCAAAAAGGACCTGAGGATGCTGATTAACAGCTGCTGAAGATGAGCCAGTGTGTGTGCCCAAAAGGCCAGTAGCACTCTGGCTTGGATCAAGAATAGTGTGGCCAGCAGGACTAGGGAAGGGATCGTCCCCCTGTACTCGGTGAGGCCGCACCTCGAGTTCTGTGTCCAGTTTTGGGCCCCTCATTACAAGAAGGACATTGAGGTGCTGGATCGTGTCCAGAGAAGGGAAATGGAGCTGGAGAAGGGTCTGGAGCACTAGTCCTCCGAGGAGCGGCTGAGGAAGCTGTGGGTGTTTAGTCTGGAGAAGAAGAGGTTTAGGGGGGACCTTATCACTCCCTACAACTACCTGAAAGCAGCCAGGTGGGAGTTGGTCTCTTCTCCCAGGTAACAAGCAGTAGGAGAAGAGACAATGGCCTCAAGATGCCAGAGGAGGTTTAGATTGGATATTAGGAAAAATTTCTTTGCAGGAAGGGTTGTCAAGCTGTGGAATAGGCTGCCCAGGGAAGTGGTGGAGTCATCATTCCTGGAGGTATTTAAAAGACATATAGATGGGGCACTTAGGGACATGGTTTAGCAGTAGGTTTGGCAGTGCTGGGTTAATGGTTGGAATCGATGACTTTAGAACCTTTTCTACCTAAATGATTCTGTGATTCTTGAGTAAAAGAGCTCAGACTTAGTATTTGACAGGCTTGGAAGCAGAGCATCCTTTAATCTCATCTTGCTGCCATCAGCTGATAGATAATTTAGTGTGCCTTCCCTGAGAGTGGCTGTGTCTTGTAGTGATCCAAGAAGTCTTACTGCACTTGGATTTTTCCCTTGACCATTAACTGAGAACTGTTTTTGGCCAGTTGTCAGAAAATAGCACCAGTTCTAAGCGTCCTTGTTAAGACTTTTATGTCTGTTTTGGAAGACTTTGCAAGAGTTCAGACAGCTCTGGTTTAATTTGGAAATATGGATGCTTAGTACCTTTGAAAAGGTTGAATTGTTAAGATTTATAGGAATTCTTCCTACATCTGTAAATGGAAGTAGTGGCAGACTGGTCTCAAAAGACGAGTTACTATGTAACATTTGCAGAGTTGCCAACTGCTGGTTTATCTTGACTGTAAAGTTGTTCAAAAATAGTACTTAAAACATGACCATTTTGAACTTCTTCGATTTGTGAAAATACTTCTGAGGTCAAAAAGTAAATTGTAAGAATCCACCCAAAAGGATTTTTCAAATCTTTTGTGATCTGATTTTTCATGACTTTCAGATGCATTTGGTCTTTCTGAGGTGGTACAGAGCTAAAGGAGACCACAGGCCCACCTCTTTTTGGGAAAACCAGTTGACCTTCACTCGGTGTCAAATCAGACCCTTAGGGGATTTGTTTCCTCCTGTCATCGTTTTGATATGTCTGAGCTTCACTGACAGATACTGATTTGTTGGTTGTATGACTTGAGTGTTACTGTTTGTCTCCCTTTTTGCTCTGCTGAGGTAGGAATGGTGCAGGAACTGTGCCATGGAAATTTTATTTACATTTAAAAGTTTGTAAGTTAATATTTGGCAGCTGCCAAGAACTCTTGAGTTTTGTGTGGCTGATGTAAAGATCTTGCTGTACAGGAACTCATTGCTGCATGCATTAATATGGAAGAGAATGTAGTTGTGGTTTATGCCTGAATTCATGTAAAAGTATGAAAATTTGTGTAAATGTACAGTCTGCTGGGTTTTTTTGTTAGAGAATTTCAGCAATGATATGTTTCTAAGATCTTTCTAAATTTATAAAATGTTTATTCAATGGAACATATTGTGCCTTAAAATGCTTTTTCTTCACAATGTATATAACCAGTTCTTTTTTCCCTTATTTCATAGGAGTCTGGAGCACCCATTCTTACTGATGATGTCAGCTTACAAGTATTTATGGATCATCTAAAGAAACTTGCTGTTTCTAGTGCTGCTTGAGATTCTGCAGTACATTAAAGGCACAGATAAACTGCAGCCATATTTCAGCTTTTTTTCCTTTACCTTTTTTCATGTCTCTCTTGACAGAATGCTCTGACATGCACAAGCTGCCTGACTACACATAAAGCAGTGTTGTTTTCAAAGAAAAGCTTTTGTTATCAGTAAATGTTTTAATGTGAACTTCAGTTTGTAAAATTACAGGTAGTAGATTAAGTTACGAGCAGAGGAAAAAGAACAGTCATTTTGATTACTGTGATACTATAATTACTTTGAGATCATTTGCAACAGCTTTGGGATGTGATTTCAGTTTCTTGTTTAAATGGTTGGGGTTGATTATGCTCTGCAGCACAAAGGCCCATTGAACAATAAAGGAAATCTTTGGTGGTGTCGGACTTTCCAGACTGCCATATGATTACTTTTGCTTACTCGATTTGAGCATGAAGTGAACAAAGCAACAACAAAAAGCATATAAGAATAGTATTAACTCAGTCTTTTGACTTAGGCTATGAACTTTTATTTGCTACAGAGATATTATTGTTCATGTATTGTTTATTTTAGGGATATTTAATTTCATGTATTTCTTCCCATTTACTCTATTTGATTCTTTGGGAACAGAGTTTTTCTTTATTTCAACATAAAGAATTTGAACTGAAAGAGTATAAAATCCACAGTTGCACAAAATTTAAATCTGCACGTATTTTGACCAAAGTATCTATTATCGAACACAGTAACGGGTGAATATGCTCAAAAGTTAACACTTTCAGCTTGAGCTAAGAAGAAATCCTACACTACCAAAATGAACTAAGAGTACAGCCTTGATTTTTGTCTTGGTGAGTATACTTAAGAATAAAATTTACCTTTTTTATTATTGCCTTATAATGTTATTACACTAATGCATGACACTGCACATCTGCTTTTTGTTTCTGCGTCCTTTTTGTTATGAATTGAACAGGCTATGGTTCTTGTTGAAACAGTATTACATAGAATATGATATAATTAATTTGATATTTAGTTCATACTTGATTTTTTTTTGGTGGATAAATTAGTAGGCTTTTGCATTTACTTGTTGAAGTTTACACATAAAACAGATGTTTACATAGGTAATACAACATTTTGACAAGCAAAGATGTGAAGTGTGGTAATGGGCAATAAAAGATTGTGCCAAGTCTAAGGGAATAGAGAGTTTTCACATAGGAAATTCAGTTGTTTACTGGTGTGATAAACATGAGGGTGGTTTTTCTGTTTTCTGTAAATTCTTAAAAACTTAATTAAATCAATTCTTCTCCATTTCTTTAATCTAAATGAGATGAACTCCTTTTGCCTCAAAACAAATAAAATACTTGTTTTTCTCTCACTTTTTGTATTTATTGTGCTGATTTCTGTCTGTTGTGAAATGTGGAAATAAAGGTAGTAGTGATAAAACTTATAATAACTTCACCACTTTTATTCATGTGATAATTGGTATCAAATGTGTTTAACTTCCAGAGGTACTGAATGGTTTCTGCTAGTGGCAGTTTAGAAGATAATTCAGTAGCCTTTTTGACTTTCTCTTGCTTTAGTTAATAAACAGCTTAAATTTTCTTGTAACACCGAATATGTCCAATTTATTTGGTAGTTAAGTACTGTTTGCCTAATAAACCAATTCATCACCAAGTCATGATAATGAATGGGGTTTTTTGTGCTTTCCTTCCTACCTTTTAACCAGCTTTCACCTTGTAATAGTTTTTTTAATCCAATTTCTTAGCAACATTAACTTATCAAGTATTTAACATTGTCATAGACTTTTTCGAAATCCAGATATGTCTGATATATTACCTTTATCCTTCTGCTTATTCACCTCTTCCAAAGACTCTGTGGTTAGTGAGAGAGGATTTTCCTTCCTAAGAAGCATGCTGATTCTTTCCAAAAAGTCCATAGGCTCATAAGTCTTACTACAGCCTCTGCCATTTTACCAGGGATTGAGATCAGGCTCGTAAGCCTGTAATTTGCAGGATTCCCTCAACAGCCGTTTTTGTGGATGAGAGTGGCATGGGCAGCTGTCTGCCAGTCATCTGGCACAGTGACTGTCTGTAATGGTAGTTAAAAAAATTCCCTGGCACGTCTGCCCTTCCATGTCTCATTTCCTTCATTAGTGAAGGCCATCCAGCCCTGGTAACTTGTAACATCTCAACTGTGTACTTGATCTAATACTTCTTGCACATTGGCACAGGTCAGGTGAGCTACAGCAGGGTGAGGAAGCCATTTGTTCACTGAGAATTGTTCAACATTTAAAATAATGTGTTGTAGGGTTGTTCTACAGAGGAATTGGTTTAAAAAAGATAAATTGCTACAGTTTGAAGTCCTTGCTAGTGTCTGTATTAGTGCATTTCTTGGTGAAGAGATGCTACCGACCTGCAATATCTATGACACTCAAGGTTGATCTATTTATGATTGCTTCGAACATTTGCTTTTGGCTGGAAATAGTTTGAAAATGAGAGGAAGAGTTGGTCAAATGCTTTTGAGAAAAAGACTGGAAAGATGTAGCCTTCTGCAGAACAAGGGATAAAACAGTTGCTGACTGTTCTGTTAAGGACTGGCAAGTTAAAGACTGAAAATTATCCATGGGAAGTCAGAGGTAGGGGAACAAGCAGTCAGGTGCTGCTTTTTCCACAGTTAGGCAGGCTGTGACTTTTAGAACAGTGCAAGATCTGTTCTTAATCTAAAGTTCCTCACTGGACACATATAGGCCTGAAGCATTGCTATCTGGGAAATATATCTGTCTGAGAGAGCAGTATGGGTGAATCTGAAGTTAAAGTTTTGCCAGGATCGTAAAATCCGATGGAGCTCATAGCAATGCAACAGTTGTTCATGTTCTTTGATATTCATGTTCTTGTGTCTGGTGTTAGGACATACAGAAAAGTGCATTGTGATTGACAGTGCTTACATAGTGCCTGGTCTGTAAGGTGTGTAGTTCTAGCCTGCTGCCTTTTTCTCTGCATACCTTTACAGGCTGTACATGATACACAACCATCTAAATTTTTCTTCTCTTTCCAGTGCCTTAAGTCATGAACTTGAGTCCATTTATTATATACACATGGCATTCATGTGTTTAGATCAGCCCACAATACAAGGCTTTTACTGTCAGTGTATTAAAGTTAGGTAAAAGTTTGCTGGACTTTGTAAGCATGGGAGCTGCCCTTCATACAGGAAGAGAAATAGTGGTGAATCTGTTTTGAAACAAGCCATTTAGCGCAATAGAAGCCATCATCTAAAATGTGGATGATGACTGAATATGTATAAAAACTTTGAAACTCTTAAGGATTTCTGACTGGACCTCCAAACCACAATCATTACCATCCACACAGAGATATAAATATGCTGGAAGGAAGGTCAGACCATCCTTGACAGTGCTCTGCTTTTTCACCAGTGAGACATCAAGCCTCTGCTGTTTGGTTTCTTGCTGACTGAGCTGTTGTGGTAAAGTGCCCTGGCTTGGCATCTCGGCTGCCCTTGCTTCACAGGGCTGGGACTGGCACAGTCAGTTTATTAAGAACCTTTGGAAACACTTGACAGTAATCTAATCTTTTACAATACAGCTTCAGGATCTCCTTTTTTGGAGAGTTTAGGATTGGGTGTTTTAAACTACTCTTAGTTTCATATTTTCTGGGTTTTTTTAATGCCAACTGTTAATATTTTGCTTTCCTCTTCCTTGGAAAAGGTAGTGGATTGTTAACTTTAGACTATCTTCTCCTACTTGGATGGGATAACTCTCAGGTTTAGACACAGATTTAACGAGCTTAACCAAAAGTTGAAGTTAAGTTGCTTAAAGGCATGTGGAGTTGCCTAGAAATACAAGTACTGTCAAATTCCTGGAACTTCACATCTTGGTATGTGAGACTGTGACATCAATGAGTGGTCCTATGGCTGCCATCAGTGTTAGGAAAATTGCATTTCCCAATGTTCCCTCTTTTCCTTGGTTAAATAGAATTAGTTGATGAACAGTGATGAGAAGCCTATCCTGTTCTTTTACCAAATATGGGGCAAATTGACTATATTACCCCCTGTCAGATTGTGAAGCACAATAGAATTGAGCTCAGTTTAGCTTTTGGCATTTTGTGTTCATATAAAAGTTAAATGTTACATGAAAGCCAACAAGCCTGAACAGAACAGATGGAAAAATTAATGAAGCTGTTGCTCTGCTCTGAATTTAATGTAAAATCTTGTTTAAAATACCAGATTGTTCCTAATAGTGTAAGCTTTGTCTGAAGAAAGAACTAATGCTAAAAGATAAACAATTAAATCAATGTCTATAAATTGATTTTTGGCAAAAATTGAGCAAAATAATCGCTGCATACTGAAACAAGGGAGGCTGTCCCCAGTTCCTGCAGATTGTCCATTTTGTGTGTCTTCCTCCCCTCTTTTGTGACTGCCTGGAGGTATCCGGCTGTGTGGTATGCTTGCCATGAAGAGGGGTAAGACTTTGCTTGCAAGCTAATGTGTGTGGAACAAGCAGTAGGCTGCTCTTTGGCTTTCTTGGGGACAAATATCTATGTTGTGTCATGATCTGCAGTCAGCTTAATGCATTGGAACTGCGCACATTTAGGGGATATCTCTCTGTCTAAAGAATGGCCAAAGACAAATATTCCTTATTAGAAAATCCTTATTAGAAAAAGAACCTGTATCTCACAAAGTCCAAGCATGGCAGCTCTGTCATATTCTCTGTTCCCTAATACTGGGAACAGACAACTGTTTTAGGTTCTGTGAATAGTTTCCCATGCTCTGTTCTGTAAACACAGCAATTGTTATTGTAACCGGTCTAATGTTTTGAATTCTTGTAGTCTGTATGATAGACGATTCTGCTAACCAGTGAACAGTAGGAGGTGGTATTCTCTCCCTCCAATCCTGGCTGTTTTCTAAAAACATATAAATAAAGACCAAGGGCAGAGGTCAGCCCCTTTTTTTGGCCCTTCCTTTCCTCCATTGCTCCTTGGCCTCTGCCCTGGCTGGTGAACCCTGAAAACTGCGACTCACATGCTTATTTGTGTCCGAGAGCAACAGACAACCACTCAAGGGATTAACCTCTTTCAAAGCATGTATATAAATTATGTGATCAAGGTGGAAGGAACCATAATGGTTGTTGAAGTGGGGTCAAAATAATATTGGGACAGCCTCTGAAGTCCCTGAACATGCACTTCCTCCTGGGCTAGAATTCCCCTCTTTGTGGTTGCCAACCTTTGAACCTCAGGAGAAATGCCAGTGACTCATATACCAAAGTTCATAGTCTACAGATAGCATGTGGAACTGCATTGCTTTTATGGGGTTATTAGTAAAAGATTAACAAGGGAGCATAGCCATGTGTGAAAAATTGAAGCTAGGTGGAAACCCAGAAAAGCTTAGGTGGCACTAGATTGGTATGAAGTAGCCCATGTAATTAGTAAGTACCAAAGAACAGGATTTTATGTTTTTAGCATTCAATGTGAGCTCCTTTTCAGCTGCATACCAGGAGCTGGTGTGGATTTCACTGTTTTCTGTAGCAGCACAGACATGTTTGAGTCTTGGCTGTGGATTGTGGCAAACCTTTTAAGGCCCTATCCTGTGTGGTCTGAAGTAAGTGCTCCTGTGGAAGATGGATTTTTTTTTTTTCCCTTTTTTATTTTATTTCTTCTTCCTTGATATGTCAGCATTACAGGATAGCTTGAATTACTAATTGAAACATGAACAGCTTAAACTGAGCTATCCTAATCTGCAGACATGTCACACCTGCCTAATGAAGTAGCTTTATAAAGAATTTGTAGCACTGCTGGTCTTTATTCATGCTTTAGAATATTTTTGCTAGCGCTCTTTTTTAAAAGGACTTGTATTGAATTTTTTTCTAGAAAATTCAAGGGAAGTTTATAGGTGGGCAAAATACTTCTTGCTGCTTTTTTCTGGTGTGCTGTGAAATAGCCAAATGAGCAGTGAATGTCTCCCAGATCTCTTCTTGCTACCACAGTTGCTGTCTACATGGAAGCCCAGCTGCTGAGCCCCACTCCTGTTTGTCTAAGAGCAGATGTGAAAGACAATCTGCAAGGGGAGGTACTGACAGCTGGCCAAGCTGGCTCTCAAGGGCCAAGCTGGGGCTATGAGATGTGGCTCATGGTTTCAGGCAATGCTGTCGGTCTACTTAGGATCAAAATATGACCCTCCCATACAAGTTGCTGTAATACTTCTTCCCACTCTAGGTTTACACACTGCACTGAGGGGGAAAATAGCCCAGAGGTGGCATGAGCAGTGCTTGACCATGAGGGGATATAACTTCTCGTTTCAGACTTGCTCCCACTCCCCTACTAGAGGAGTGGGTAAATGGAGATGATAGCCTTTAAATGATAGCACTGAACCAGACAATGGAATGGTTCTCTGTTTTTGGCCCTGTAAAAGCAGAAAATGAGAAAGCTAACTTGTTGCAGAACTCAGAAGACTGTATATTTTGTCATTTAGAAGCTGAGGATTTTATCACAGTCTACTTGAAGTTAAAACTGTTTGAAGAACATCCAGTGTTTTCTCACTGGAGTGCAGACAGGCCTGGAAAGAGAGATTGCCATCAGCTAAGTCCCCTGTTGTGTAACAGAGACTTTGCTCAGGTGGGTCTGTTTTGCTGTTTCCTCTGTGAATGAGATGTCAGCCACAAAAGATACTTTAACATCTATTGAAAAGCTAAATTTTCTCAAAAATTGTAAGATGAAATTTGCTCTGTGATATGGGAGAAAAAGCAGCATGTGACAATGTCTGGAGTTCTCTGCACCAGCAAAGAATTTTAAGTGAAATGCCCGGGTGATGGGATAAGTCAGCCATGTGAAATGCAGTACCTTGGAGGTCCCTGCCAATCTAACCAGAGCAGAAAAATCCTTACTATGTTCCAAAAAGGAAGCTAATTTAATGTGAAATGCTAACAAGACACCCTGGAGCTTTCATTTGATTATGAGCACCAGTTTGGCATCCTGGAGCAAGGCAGTGGTTAGTGGTTGTTTCCAAGGAAGGCAAAAAGGCCCCGGGAGCACAGCTGTGCTGTGGATGGGTGGTGGAGCAGACTACTGCAGCCCTTGCAGAATAGGTTATACAGTATGTTCATGCTAAAAAGATCTTTGCTCAGTTTTGTTTTCTGATTTTTGGCCCATCAAAAGCAAATCAAGCCAAGTACACTGTGATTGCTATTTTTATTACTTGTCTGACTACAATGAAAAAGATGGTCACGGTGAAATTTTAGTGCATAAATGTTCTGCTCTTACTTCCCTTCCTTTGTGAATAACTGAAATAGCTTTACTTTGTACTTATGAGATGTGTTAGTCACATGTTGACAGGATACTTTTTATCACAGGTGTGCAAACTGATGGCTGCAGCTTCCAGATTGAAGTGATTAAGTGACTTACTAACCTAATATCCTCTTTCTGGCTAAGGGATATGAAGGAATTTTCCTTGAGAAGGGACGAATACAACCCTGATAGATAACTGTAGAAAATGGATGGATTTGGTAATTACATGTGATCTACTGCAGGATAGAGAGTCCCTTTACTGTATATGCTACTTTTCACAGAATCACAGGAAGGTGGCTGTTGGAAAGGACCTTTGGAAACAACCTTCTTGTCCAGCCTGTTCAAGCAGGCCCACCTACAGCTGGTTGCCCAGGACCTTGTATGGATGGCTTTTTTTTGGCTTGAAAAGGAGTTGAAAATTTACAAATTTAAAGACAGGTCCTTGCACTGGCTCCGTGTTATCCAACATAATTGTAGCCCAAATGAAAATAGTCCCATAAACTGCAGGAGGTGAACCAAAAGGGTCTCTGCTCCCTGTGTTCTTTTTGGCATGGTGCAAAACTACATATATAAACACACGGGGAGTATTTTTTGAGAGATGATTTTAACTGAAAAGGTAACATGTCGGCAGGAGAGTTTCAAAGGCTTAATCCACTTTAATCAGTAGACTGAATGCAGATTAAACAAAAAACTAAATTGTTCCCTGTGTGTAAGTATCTGAAATCCATGAAGTGACAAGTCCTGAGAGTAGGCCAGTTGCATCTGTATGCAAACTGTACTTTGTCCTAGTTAAGTAATGTATATAAATAAGTCTGGATTCATTTTTTGAGTTGCTATATTTGGTAATGTATGACATAATGCCATTCAAAGCAGAGCTTGAAATAACTTGGAATTAAGTAGAACAGAATAAACTGAACAACTATTTTAGTCAGATTTCTGCAACATGTTAATCTTAGATGCAACCATTTCATTTGCTGATAGAGCTATAGATCAAAAAGATATAATATTTGAAATACTGCTTTGCACATTGCAATTGACCATTCCCATGTCCTTACAAGAAGCAAAGAATACTCTTACAGCTTCCACCTCCAGTCTCACAAAGAAATGGAATAATTTTCTTTTGCAACTTTTGATCCCAATGGAATAAGTGGTTACTTTGCTTTGTGTGTGGATCAAATATGTGTTCTAATCTGCAGGATCAAAGCTTTGGTTAAAAGAAAATGTTATCTTCTGAGTTGAGTATCAGTACTTACTGCTAACGGATAAGCCCTTTCCACCACAGTCTGGCTGCTATTTCATGTTTTTGTAGGATTGCAGTAGCAGGCCAACTGCAGAGAAAATAGTAATATGGATTTGCAGCTTCCCAGTGAGTAGGAGTACTTTCATCACTGCATTACCTTTAGCAAACCTCGAGACAGCAGTAGCTACATGAAGCTTCTGGCCTGATTCTGGTTCCGGTTAGTTACTGATGTAATCAGGTGTCTTTGATTGTTCCTCTTTTACATCCCGTCGTGGTTTAAATCCAGTCAGCAACTAAGTACCACTCAGCAGTTGTTCACTGCCCACTCTGCCTCTGGTAGTTGGAAAAAAGTAGAACCCGTGGTTTGAGATAAGAACAGCTTAATAATTGAAAAAATATTAAATGAAAGTTGGCCTGCTCCAGAAGTCCCACTAAAACACAGAATGCAAATGGCAGGGCTTATCTGTTAGCATTAAGTACTGGTACCTGTCTCACAAGCAACATCTTTCTTTAACCAATAATAACAGTAACAACAATGACAATAAGAATAGTAATGAAAAGGAGAGGGAGAGAAAGGAACAAACCCCAAGAACAGCAAGTAATGCACAATGCCATTGCTCACCACCTGCTAAATGATGTCCAGTCCATCCCTGAGCACCAGACAGCAGCTCTTGGCCAGATCCCCCTGGTTTATATACTGGGCATGGCATTCTATGGTATGGAATATCCCTTTGGCAAGTTCAGTCAGCTGTCCTGGCCATGCTCCCTCCTGGGTTCTCGTGCACCAGGAAATGTCCTTTGGCTAACCACTACTTAGCAACAACTAAAACGCTGGTGTGTTATCAAACATTATTCTCATACTGAATGCAAAACACAACACTGTACCACCTACTAAGAAGAAATCTAACTCCATCCCAGTCGAAACCAGGACACATCCATATAAGTGTGAGCCCAATCAGTGTAGAATTTTAGTTAAATTCACCTTCACTTAGAAAAACACAGCAATATTTTCTTCCTTACTTTTTTTAGTTTGAACTTTTATGATAAAAATAAACAACCTGTCATAATAATTTTTGATGTTTTAAGAAATAATATAAAAAGAGCTACAAAGAACTGATTTAAAGCTGAAACTCCCCCAGGTGTAACAAAGCATATTCTTTTAAAAAGGTGAACTTTTAAGATGCTTACAAATAAACATGAGAGAATTCAGCACAATGATCTTGTTTTGATCCTCATCTTCTAACAAGTATACAAAATAAGAAGAAACTGAATACGCAGGTACTGATTTGGTGCATATTTTTCTTTTATGTTTGTGGAAAGAGGGAAACAGGCTGTGATTGACTAAAGGAAATGAGATGTGTTGTGTCTATGGGCTGGACAAAGTCTTGCCCAAAATGTTCACCCAAATGGAACTAATATAAGAAGACAATTATCTCCGAGGTATAAAATGACCAGAAGAAAACTTGTTAAGATAGGATTTTTAGTATTGAATGAATGCTTCTAATAACTCCAGGTTCATTTTTGGGAAAAAACCCCTGTGGAATGAATTATTAGTTCAGAGAACAAGAGGACCATGACACCTAATAACTGTCCTAAGTCTTGTACAAATGAGTTAAACAGCTCTGCAGAATACTCAGCTGGGGGCTGTCTTATGGCAGCCTTATGAAAGAGGTAAAACTAGAGTCTAGTTGGAGGCCTGTTACTAACCTTGGTGTCCCCCAAGGTTCAATACTGGGCCTTGTACTGTTTAACTAGTTCATCCATGACTTGGATGAGGGGGCAGATGCCTCCTCAGCAAGTTTGCTGATGACACAAAGCTGGGAGAAGTGGCTGGTACTCCTGGGAGGGTGTCAAGAGGACGCATCCAGGCTCTTCTCTGTTGTGCTGAGCAATAGGACAGAAGGCAATGGGCAGAAACTGATGCACAGGAAGTTCCACCTGAACCTGAGGAAGAACTTTACTGTGTGGGTGACCATGCACTGTAACAGATTGCCCAGAGAGGGTGTGGAGTCTCTCTCACTGGAGATATGCGAGAGCTGTGTGGGTACAACCTTGTGCCATGTGCTCTAGGATGATCCTGCAGGGAGATTGGACCAGATGACCCACTGTGGTCCTTCCAATCTTATCTATTCTGTGGTTTTGTGAAACCTCAGGCAAACCTGAGGCAGGAGGTTCAAAGTGCCAGGAAAGAGAAGCAAGTGGTTGTGGAAGGCTGGAGCAGCCACAGGTGTCTCTACAGCTGAGGCATGGTACTTGTGACTTGTAGGCATTATGGGAGAAGTTCTTATAATGATAAAACTGGTGGCTTTGATGCATGGAGTCACTGTGGCATGCATATCCTAATCACCACTACCCCCTTGTCCACACAGCAAGTAATTTCATTAGAGAAAGCAAATTGTTAGGGCTGATCTGCCCTTTGTAAATTCACACTTTTCCTCACTGCCTACTTGTCTTTCAGTTGTTTGGAAACAGATTCTGAAGAGTTGTGCCGCATGGTCTTTCTAGGCACTGAGTTGAAGCTGGCCAGCATTTAGTTTCTCAGATCCTTTGCAGCCTTCTTAAAGATGACTGTAATATTTATTCCCTTTCCATGGACCTCCCTGGATCATCACATGTCCTTATGATGATGTGGCTTCACAATCACATCACCCAGGTTTTTCATCATCCTTCCGTGTGTCCCATCTATCTCTGCAGCCATGAGATATACCCCATGTCTCTAAATAGTCCTTAACTCTCTTACTTTTGTGTTTCCTCCTTTCTCAAACTGCATGTGTCTATGGAGGTCTGGAAATTTTTGAAGACTGAGGCAAAAGAATCATGCAGTATTTCCCCATTAAACACCAGTTCCACATTTCCTTTGAACTTCAGTTTGCTACTAGGCTGCTTACAGAATTCTTTTCCTTTTACCTTTTATGCCCCTAAGCAGCTTGAGCTTTAACTGGGCTCTGTCTTTACTGAGACCATCCCTGATTGCCTAAGCAATATTTTATACTCCTCCTTTGCTGCCTGTCCTTGTTTCTGCTTCTTGGATGCTTTTTTCTTTTTTTTTTTTTCATTTTAATTCAGTAGCTGCTCCTTGCTTTGTTAGTTGGGCTTTCTGCCAAAGTTTTTGGTTATATACAAATTTAGCCTTTAATTAGAATTCAAGGTATTTTGTTTGTACATCTATCCATTTATTATTTTTAGACTAAGTTCTGCCATTGGCCAACTCACAGATCTTGTGACCCAGTTTTTATGACAATCCTGCCCTGCAGGAGCCACTTTAAATCTGAATTATTCCCCTCTGTTTCTTCATTCAGTAATTGAGTGTTTTTGCCTTAATGCAATGCAGATGTAGTTAAGGTGACATTCACTTGTAATCTTTGCGAGAAACAAATGTAGCTCAGATCCGGCTGACCTATCTTCATCCAGATTGCTACTGCATACTTCAATATTTCTGTGATGTCATACATCATGGAATGTCTTTATTGTACATGTATTTTGCATAAGGGCATGGCTTTTGGTGAACTCAGCTTTTGATAAAACAATGCTTTTATCTTTGAACATAATACTCAACGTACACAAACTGAGAAAATGAAACCTTTGTTCCACAAATATCAGAGCCTCTATTGTTAGTTTGAAAGGCTCAGGTCACAAGAACTTCATTTTGATAGAAGGTTTTATGTATGTAAGAACCACAGAGACCTTAAGTTCTTCCCATGTCAAAGAGAATTGAAGATTTTTCTGGGGGGAAAAAGAGACATTGAAGGTCAGCATATCGAGAAGTGTGAAGTCAAGACTTGTTCCATACCATGAATAATAAGGGAGAGTGGGCTCTGCAGTGGGAAAAAAGGTGGTTTTGACTGTAGGAAAAATCGATATGAACAAGGTGATTGTGGTAACTCGTGATCACTGAATGAACTTTCAGATTTATTACTAGTACTAAGAATATGTTGACTCTGTTTCAGGAAATAGTGCTTGCTTCCCCCCACCCCCCCCCACCTATTTTTTCCCCTCTTTTTTTTTTTTCTTCTTTCCATTCAAAAGAGAAAAAATGATATAATAAAAAAACTACCCAGAACCAGGCAATGTAAAATTACCTTCTACTACAGGATCCAATTATGGCTTTGGTGAGGGCAGGATTTGATTTCAATTTCCGAGCAGCTGTTGCATACAAAGATTAGGCTGCAGACAGGAGCTGCTGCATCATGAAGCAGCAGTTCTCCCTGTGTGATTGGATTAGCTGATTTCATGAGCTGTGGCTGCAGATGTAGAGGCCCAGGCTTGACTTACAGTGTGAAACATCTGTTGGAGGGAGTGAGCTGTGAACCCACAGAGCTCTGGGAACAGGCGCTAAGACACTTGCTTTGCGTAACACCTCATTTCTGTTCATTGTATTGGATCCAGAGCCTGCCCTGCACCTGGCCTGGCCTTGTCCTCGCTGCCCACCCTCCTCTCTCCTGTGAGGGCAGCACAGCCTGGCTGCTCTAGCTTCAGTTTCAGGTGAAAGAAGCATTTGTCAGGGCATCCTGTCAGAAACAGAGGTATTTGGCTTCTTCAGTCTCCAGTGAAGTGCAGGAAATCCCATTCCTGCCGCACACCCTGTGGTGGGTTCACCCCTGCTGTGAGGCGAGTCCTGGGCTCCACAACAGACACCTCAAGCACAAAAATGCCCTCCCTGTTGGAAAGCTATTGGAGTGCCATGACAGGGGCTAAACACAGTCCACTGTGCGCTCTGGGAGCACATCTCCAGGCACAGGGTTCCTCACTGGGGATGGGCTGGCACAGCCGTTTCACCCTGGAGTGCAGTCACCAGACAGCCTGCCCAGGCCTCAGGTGCCACGTGTGTGGTAACATGGTGAATGTCAAACATGTGAGGAAATGCGGGGTGGCTGTACATTCCTGGTGATTCCCTTAAATGTACCAGCACGACCTGTGAGAAGAATTTATTTAAAGCTGCCTCATGGCTTTATAGTGAGGGGCAGCTTAGAGAGCACATCTGCAAGGTCTGCATATGGTGCTGCTCTTATGTTGATGCCATCATTACTCACCCAAGCACCAGGCAGAACCCGGCTCCACTCTTCACGGTGATTTTTTTATTATGGAAAAGAGCACTCATTTTGCTGTTTTCTGGAAATAAGGGCAGTTTTTTACATTATCCTGTAACCTGAGAAGGAAGAAAGGAAGTAACTTGGAGAGAATTTCTTGCTTTCTAAAGTACCAATGGCCTAACTCTGTAGTTTTTTTACTGCTGTAAAATACTTCACAACTGTGGTCTGAAGTAGTACAGCTGATTTCTGTGCAGCATTGCTCCCTTATTCAGCGTGACTGCGTCCTCAAATGGGATTAGATGAGAGTGTGCTTGAAGTGCAGTGCTGATTAAAATCAAAACTGTCTACTTCCTTAAGTATTGAGTACCTGGCTTTTGGAACATAGCATGACCTATCTTTAAATTAAATGAAAAGCATAGTCATTCATGGAGGTCTGAACTGCCATTATCTAAGGTTTTCACCAGTCATAAATGACAGGAATTAAGATGCTTTTGCAATAAATAGAACAAAACATACAAAAACCAAATAAAAACATCTTGGATTACAGACCTCTTTTCTGCCTAGAGCTACTGCCCTAAGCAGGCTATGAGCTGGACATAGAGATAGATGATCAAAAAATATAGAAGTAAATGATGCTATGTTGCCTGCATATTATTTCATGGTAAAAGATAGAGACAACTGAAAACTCACAAGGTCTCAGATAGAGATGGGTCAGGGCAACTGATATGTTGCTCCTTGATTACTTTTCTTCTTTTAAGCATTTCAAGTAATTGGGGTTACACAGTCTATGAAGTGATGCATTATTCTTTTTGCTTTTCCAGGTGTGCAAACACCAGAGGCAGCTGTAGCTGGAAAGCCCTCGTTGTTGACTTTGTTGGGCAGCACTGTGCAGGTAAATTTTTCAACAGAATTCTGCAAAATTGTGTTGGGCAAAGCTGGCAGTAGACTTGGTTTTGTGACCTGAACTGTTTTCCCAAGGCAGAGCTGGAAAAAGTTTATGAGTTTGCGTTTTTTATTTTATAACAGGCCAAAGCTTGTAATCGTGAGAACTCTGGCTTGTAGAGGCTAAATATCTTAGTAGATTGGCATTGCAGTCTCTAGGCCTAACCTGGATATTTGTTTGTTGTGGTGGTATAGTGCTTTACTGAAATGGTGAAAGGACTAAAGCTCAGCAGTATAGGATCGGTTTGTTGGTTGTGTAATTACATTTGGTCAGAAATATTTTGGGAGAAAGTACTAACGAATGTTCTTTTTTGGAGGACAAACTTTATTCAAAGTTTCTGATTTAGGGAATTACACCAATCCTTTAATTAAGACTAGCTGAATAACAAAGGGGACTACATTGTCATTGGGCATCTGTTAATGGTCTAATGACATGGTTTTTGTTTTAGTAAGGAGTAGATGCTAGCTTGAAAAATTGTATACTGCTACTGATTTTCTTTCTTTAAATTAAATGGAGCTTTACAACAAGGTTCAAGTTGCAGAATGTTTTAAAGCAGTTCCACATTGGAATAACTGCTCAAGGGATGGATTTTGTGGTGGGGTTTTTTGTTTGTTTGTTTTGTTTTTTGTTTGTTTTGGGTTATGTTTTGGTTTTTTGTTTGTTTTGCTTTTTGTTTGGTTTGGGTTATGTTTTGGTTTTTGGTTTTTTTTTGGTATGTTTTTGTTTGTTTTGTTTGTTTTTGTTTTAATTTTATCATTATGAGTTGAAACAGTCTAAATCTTTAAAATGTGTATGACATATTTATTAAATACATTCTTTCACCTGCTTGTAGGTAGAAGTATTTTATATGCTTAAATGAGGGAATGCTAGGGCTTACGGTGTTGCCTTCTGTATTGCATGTCTTCTTTTTTCTTTTTTTTCATGGTGAATATATGTTCTAGAACCTATCACAAACCTGTTAAACATGTCTCTGTTATCACTCTTTTATTTTACACAATAAAAGCTGTTGCAGAAGGAAAAAAATCCACCCTAAATTTGATTAAAGCAAAAGCTGATTATATATAGGCTTAATTTATGTTTCATTTTCCCCAATAGATTGTGCAAAATGATGGTAGCCCAGTCATTTCTGTAATGCAGTAATCCTGTGCTTTAATAGCAAAAGCTATGAGTTTAGGTGAGGCTAAATAAAATAATGAAAGGTAGAGATATTAGGAAAAACTATAGTTGTTCTCTGAATAATTTCCACTGCTTTCTGCCTGGCTGAGTGCTCACAGAAACGACATTTTGCAAGAGACCCATTGCTGGATTGTTTGCACTGTCAACATTTTCACCTAAGGAATACTTTTGAGTTAAATGAAGTTACAGGATAGTAAGATTAGCAAAAGGACCAGGGGAATAAACACCTAAAATCATGGCTGTTATGTCTCAGTATTTTTGTATTTGCTGTTTTGTTTTCACTTGTAAATAACGTTTAGATATGGTGTTTTGAGAATTTCTGTCTTAGTCACCAAATGACACTAGAAAGACAAAAGGGAGACTCCTGAGCTGTCTCACAGATTCAACACCCAGCTGAAATACATCGTGAGACTACAGCTTCCAGTTATCACGAAATCGTAGAATCGTAGAATGGCTTAGGTTGGTGTTAAGGTCCGGTTATTAAAATAATTTAGAAATTTCTCTGCCCGAATAAAAGTGCAAACGAGACCATATGCCAGTGTTAATAATATGGATTTTATTTGACAGTAGATAAGAAAGAAAGAGAGAAAAAGGAAGAGAAAGAAATAGAAAAAAAGAGGTGGGGGGATGGAAAGAGCGATTAAAGAAAATATCACCACTCCATGGATCCCAATTGATGTTCCGTTGATCTTCTCCATCTTTGTGGTGGTGAAGGTCCCCCATGAAATGTATAATTCCATGGATTAATACACGTTCAGGCTAGGTAGGAAAATCCAGGCACCCCCTCCCTGTGGGGGACAGGGGTGGAAAGTTTGCCATTGTCTTTTGCAGCAGACTTTGGATCTGTTGCATCACTTTGCATCACATGTAGTCCTGTCATGCAAGACCTCAGGAATGAGTCTGGGGGGCAATTCGGGGGGGTCTGTGATGGATTAAGACACCTCCTCAGCTGCCTCTCACGTGAATGTCCTGTGGTTGTGGTACTCCTGGGGTTGGGGTTCCATAGCCAGTTTGCATAAGGGAGGATGGGTTCACTGCCTCTGAGCAGAGGTTGCGACACACCGAAACCTGCTCCCCCAACATCAGTTGGGGGGGAAATCTGTGCAAACCTGCTCCCAGCAAACGGGTCTGTGGGCTATGGCCTCCCTCACTCCCAGCCAGGGTTCTCATTCTTTTCCTCCAGCCTTGTTTTACTTCTCCACAGGCCTGAGATGATTGAACCATGGGTTTCCCTTTATCTAATCTCAGCACCTTAACTCTCAGTCTAAAGTTCCAATCAGGCATCTTCAGGGGCGTTTCTTTGGTTGTAGCTTCTTTATATGGTTTTTGTTATAATGAGCAGAACTTTATATCAATGTTTGGGACATGAACTATTTCTGTCTCCGACAGTTGGAAGGAACCTTAATGTTCAGTGAGCAGAAAATAATGTCAGCATTTGAAGATATTACAAACATGGAAGTATGTGTTGTGGCTTCTTTCTGCCTTCCTTATTTTATAGATAGTGATACAGAGGTTAATAGGCTTAACCAGGAGTCTATGTCCAGTCATGGTATCACCAGACTCGGCTTTTTCATCTCTTTGAGTATTAATTTGGCTCCTAAAGAGAATTGTCTTTTCTGTATGCTCCTGTGACCCAGTTGAAAGGTTGCAAGCAATCCAATTCAACATGTTGATCTGAGGAGTCATTCCCCTATAGTGTAAAAAGGTCAGTGTCTCAGCTTAATTCTGGGTCAGCACTGATTCTCTGGCTGCATTCAGTCTAAGTAGAACTAATCATGAATACATTTTTGCAGATGTGATATTTCTTGGAAATATGGCTCTTGTTATGCTGCCTTGTTTTCAGGTTAGGACAGAGTAATAATCTCATCTCCAAATAATGGTAAAGGAAGGAAAATATTCTAAAATCTTTCTTCAGACAACTGAATATCTGCCACCAAAAGCCATCAGGTACTAACTTCTCAAGGGTATGCTGGATTCCTCTGCAGTCACTGGAAGGTAAGAGTGGATACTACTTTCAGTGAGGCCTTTGGGTTTTGATAGTTTCAGCATGCACTACACAGAAGCCTCTATTAATGCCTGAAGTCCACACACTGTAATATGAGCAGTCTCATGGCACAATTGAATAAAAACAGGTGGATAACTGAGATTCTTAGTCTGAAACAATGTAGATAGATCTCTTCACATAAAGTGTTTTAAGAAAATTGCCTCATTTATAAACATAAGGATATAAACCTGTGATTTAATTGTCTCCTTCACATTGTACAAGTATTTTTCATGGTGATTTCTCACACTGAATCTTTATTAACTATTTAATATGCAACTTTTATGGACTGCCTTGAATGCGTTTTCCTTGTTCTTCTATGTTAGCAATGATTTGTGCCCAGTTTATTCAGAGACTATTGACTGTGCATACTAAGCTGAAAGAATCTGTCATAGACAGTTTTCCTGTAAGTCATGAAATAAAAAAAAAATTGAAAGCTTCTGTAAATGAAATATAAAAACGTAAGCGAGTAGCTATACAGGTAGGCTGTCTTTTGTAGTATTTTGTAAATGACAATAAATTACTTGTATGAATATATCTATAGTGTTGTCACCATTATAATTTTCAATGGATATGTTTTTATTAGACTTTTTTTCCCTAGGTTTTAAAAAAAGATTATAAAACAGGTAGTGATGCTCTTTGTGATGATACAATAGCTTAGTAACATAGTAGTATTAGCAAATCCAATGATCTTCATACTAGAAGAGAGGAACAAGCTCAAATAAATGGCCTATTAATAAGAATTAGCTAAAAGGGTTTGTAATCTATTTCGTAAAGGAAATTTTTAAAAGCTTTCTGGAAAAAGTTACCCTAGTCTTGGCAATAGGTGTGATGCTAAAGACAGACTGCAAAAAGACAGTGATGTAAAGGACAAAATCTTGTCCGTTCTGACAATAGCACAAGATGTACTGAACCCAGTTTCTCTTACGTTGCTCAGAGATTGAAAAGTTAAGTTGATTTTGACTTTCTTGAGTAGCTGACCACTTCAGGAATATAAGGGAACAAACGCTGGTGTCTTTTTATGTCTTGGACAATGAGTCTGAAGGGCATAGTACCTCCTTAAGGTGTTAAGAGTATGCTCTCAACTGCTGTACTCAGCAGTCTCTGGCAGCTCAGGAGCTACAGAAATCCTGTGACTATTAGTGTAATACACATTGTAGACATGGAGGGAGGTGAAAAAAATTGTAAGGCTCTGCAGAATTTGAGTACAATGGATTTTTTCCCCTCTACCATCAAAGAGTACAACAAAAGCTACTGGTTCACAATTGCAGTACTGCAAGAACAAGGAGTGAGACTGAGGTAGCTAGGGAAAAAGAGTCTCTGTGGAGTTGGTGAAACATGCATGAATATATGGGAAATATGTGTCAAATAATTTCATCTACTCAAGGAGGCTGGGAGTCTTTCCAGTTTAAACAGGCTCAGTGTTCAGAATCAGAAAACGGTCTGTTTTAACATTAGCAACTAACTGTCTTAGATGCCTTTTTGTTTAGTAACTTTATGTTTGTAGAATGGAAGGTGGATGGTGCTTTATTAACAACGGAGTTTGAAAACGGTGTAAGAGAACAGGGATTGGCTTAAAATTTCTTGAATGTTAGAAATTTTCTGACTTTTTTAAAGTCCCAAGCTTTTGCTACTCTTTGAAGTCTAGGGCTCTTTAATGTCAAGAGGGGCCATTGTTTAAATATGTTTTATGTACCTTGAGTTACACTTGCTCTTCAGTCCTTGAGTTTGCTGATATGTGTGTGAGTCCAGAAAATAGCACAAATTCAACTCACCGTGTGGGGTGAATGGAGTAATTGTCCCCACTGTGACACTGAAAAAGGCACAGAAGACCCTTTGGGGACAGAAGACTCTTTGGACATGAAACTCCTCAGACATTTTCTTTGCTCATGTCAGTGTACAGCCTGCAGTTAGGGATGGTGAATATTTTCAGCCTTGTTACCCTTAGAACAAACCTCCAAGAGAACAGACTGAAATAGCATGATAAGCCTCTGGTGGTCCAACTGCAAATCTGAACTTTGGTGGTTAGGGAAATTCTTGCCCCTCCTGCACCATTCCCATCCCTACTTGCTCTCTCTCCCCTCCCTTGCCTTTTCTGTTTCAAAGTTTTTGGGGAGGTTCATCTTAGTTGAAATCCTCTTCAAGGAAAATTTAAGCAAAGTCTAAACAGCCCTTACCTGTCTCAAAAAGGCTGCAAGTAAAAATAATCAGACGGTGTGGAAGGGAACCAATACTACTTATCAACTAAAAAAGTAGAATAGCAAGTGGTAGATGCTGCTGCTTACAGCAGAAACAGAAATAGCTTGATGAAATACAGTGTAACATTTTTGTTAAGGAAATGTACTGCACTGATAATCTTTCATATGAAATGAAAAGTCCACTATCTCAGCTGTGGTTAGAAATCCACCACATGTGTTTTGTGCAAGTTGCCTCCAGCTTGGTTGTGCAGACTGTTGTGCAGTCGCTGAGAAATTCCTCTGAGAATGGTATGATGTGGTAGGCTGCAGGGACAGTTTTGTTTGTGCCACTGTAGATATTTCCTGACTCAAGGGAAGGATGGTATGTGGATGCAGCCAGGAAAAAAATTGGAGCAGCTGCCACTTAGTGCTGGCAAGTAATTCCTTGAGGAATTTCTCGTATGACTGCATGGTCTTTATGCCTGACTTGATAAGAGGAGAGAAATCTTTATCGGTCTCTTTGGGTATCTTAATCTTGGAAAAGGAAAACAAAACTGAGCTGGTTAACTCAATTTTCCGCAGCACTACAGTTTTAATGTTCAGAAGAAGATAATCTGATCCCAAGTGAATGCTGCCCACCTTCTCAAGGGGAAAGTGTGACACCTCGACATTCTGGCCTGATACACACGGCAGTGTAGTAATGATCTTCAAATGCACGAAATCAAAGCTGATAGTCATTCTCTGTAGTGCTTCCTGTCTAAATGCAATGCTCTCATAGGGTTATTGCTGATACATTTTACACTACTCTCCTCAGATCCACAGTAACTAAGGTTGCCTTCTGATGTTTTTTGGACAATGGACTAAATTCCACTGCTGCTTGAAATTGTAGTCTAGAGTATGTCCACTGCAGTTAGGGATCTATCTCAAATGATGCCACTGATTGAACTGCATAAAGTTTAAGGAATTAACTTGTCTGTTCTCAAAATGGCTCTGTAGCTCGTGCCTAGGCCTTAAATAGTGTTGTGGTAATAGTTTTTGTGATAATAATTTAGACGTATCGGGGCTCAAGCTTTAAATTTATTTTAGGCTCCTCTTTTTTTAAATTTTCAGCTGTATTGCTAAAATTGTTTTGAGAAACTTTTGATTTGCCTGCAATTTGGTTTACGATGAGGTGACCACTGTCTCAACTGCGGTAGCAAAATCACTCTGTGTGTGTGTTTCTTATCCGGTGTTTTTTGGCTTGTTTCAGTGAATTTTTTCACAAGGTTAGTTATGCAATGATTGTTTAGGTTTAATTGGTCTTATCCATGTATAAAATGTAACTGTCTCATATAATAGCACTGGACATGTGTGAAATCTTCAGACTCCTCTTAGAGCTTGAAAATATCATGTCATACCTGTATAGGCATTCCTGTTAAAGGAAAAAAATAGTTCTAAATAACTCAATCATTATGATGGGATTTTTTGTATGCTTGGAAAAGCATAAGACCTTGAACAGAAAACAGATAAAATAGAAAAAGCTGACTTTCAGAACACACCAACAAAATTGTTTCTTTAAAAACATTTATTACAAATACAGCTATGCAACAGCAGACACGAAATGGTCTTTCAAACATATGGAGATTTAAGTTACCTCTAAGAGTAACAGATTTTCTATCCCAGTATCTTTCAATCTTGAGCACACTAATTTCAGCTTTCCAGATGACCTTTCCTGAGTGAGAGTTCACATATGTTACTGTACACGATGGGCAAGGATCCTCAATTGGAATGCCGTTCTACTGGTACTAGCTAAAAAATGCTAAGCCTACTTCAACTTGTGGAGGAATTCCTTGAGCCGGGAGGCTGGACCAGATGACCCACTCTGGTCTGTGCCAACTGAACCAATTCTGTGATTCAGCCTGCGCTTTTCTTTCGCTAGCTGTCAGAGATAACACAAGGTGAGGTTTGTCACCATTCATACCAACAAATCTTCCAGGACCACTCTGTTGCTGCAATGTTCCTAAAGACTTATTCTTGGTGTATTATGCAAGAGTTGCATTGCTGATAAATGCTGATAAAATGAAGACCTGTAATTACTGTGTTCAAATATAGCCCACTTTTCTTAAGCTCACCAGACTCAACTATTTTCCTACCAGGGCATAGCTGATTTGCTATTTAACATTTTTATTAGTGCTCAATATCCACAAAGGGTTTTCAGTGACATGACATATGGATAAATATCTGTGCATGACTCCCGAATCTTACACCGAATTTCTGGCTATGACTTAAAATATTAGAATAAGTTCTGAAACTGCTTATAGTAGCAACACTGTTTCGTGACCACCTCTCTGCTATATAAGCTGTTCTGTGGAATTTTCAGTCTAAAGCTTTAGTGAGTGAAGTAGACCTGTTTATCAGCTAACCCTATAATAAACTGCAATAAAGATAGGAAATATTCATGACTGGGTAAAATTTTCATGTAAATGCAGTATTATGCAACTTCCATTATAAGAATGCATCTAGGTCTAGGATAATCTTGTTACAATAAATAGCAGAAAGTTATTATTTCTGCCCTTGTAACTCTTTCATTCTTCAGCCAAGTCCCTGAAAAAGTTACCATTTGTTTTTTTCCTTTCAGTTGGCTTATGCAGGACAGATTTCTGACCATCTTGGTAGCTTGAACTGATTCTCTCACATGAGGAATATGGGAAAATCTCATTTCTTAGATGATGTCAGTAAAACAACATTACCAGACAAGATATACAAGGTATCTCTTCTACAGTAGTTGCCCATGTGCAAGTTCCCACAGGAAAAAAGACAGCAATCTTTCCTGTGTGCTGATCAGACTGAGATTTAATAGGTTAGGTTTTAAGTTTACTATATTGACTGAACTGCTTTAATAATGTTCTTTTCACTCTTTTTCCTCTTTCTATCAGCTCTTCTTTGTATCCTTAGAAATGGGAACATGCTTTCAGTCACGAAGTACACAGAGTCAGACATTTCTCAACTATGCTGTTGAATGGAAGCTAATATGTTTGACTGGAGCTAATTACAATGGTTGGGAGATGGCCCAGTGATGGGCCCAGAACTAGAGAAGTTATTTTGTCAAGTAGATTGGTGTTGGAAGTGATGGCTTATCTATGCTAATTAATTTACAAATGATGTGTGTTAGAATGAATTCTGTTCCAGTAATAGGAAGGATTTTAATTCTCCAATTAGTTTCATTTTGGCTAACACAATGGTGTGTTTTGTTTGGCACTAGTTAAGGACATTCATGAGGAGTGAAATAGAAACACTTTTTATTCTTGGAAGTGCTCTGTAATGCTTATAAATATTCCTTTGACTTTTATTTTAATAAATTAATTTCAGATATATTGGAGTGGAGTATCAAGTTAAATAATCAAAAAGGCACATTGTTTTTCCGTCAGTTTTCAGTGTATACACACACAGAGCATTACACAGCTTTCTAAAGAATGAGCCTTGCAGCTATGGTATTCTTTATACAACTAGTATCTGTGTGTTTTGATGGTTGACTCCTTCTTAGGAGGGTTCTGAACAGACCTCTGTGGACTGATTCAGAAGCTGGAAGACTTCCAGAGGTGAGGTCAGACTTGGCACCTCCAGCACCTTGAACTTCTTTGTAGATGTTGTGTCATTCACCTTGGATTTTTAAATTAGTACTTCCTGACTCACCTCATCAAAGGAGGCCAGTTGGCCCTGCTTATATGTATGACTGGTTTCTCCCTGCTTGCCCCCCTAACCCCTGCCCCCAGTTCCAGTACTTCCTCTTAAGAAGGAAAACGACCTTTTAATTCTTACCTTTTCTTCTTCTATTAGAGTTAGCCCTCTCAGCAACTTTCACATGTGGATACAGTAAATATGTTTGCAGAGTAATAAAAGTGATCACAGTTTTCCTGGTGACTTGAGATAAATCACTTGAAACACATCTCTACCCCTGAATGCACCCCTGTGCAGAGTGACTTAAGAGCAATAAAAACCAGGTAGCACTAATTCTGTAGGTGTCTGTTTTGCCATTTTGAGATGAAAAATGGAATTCTATGTTTATTTCACTCACTAACCATGCAAAGTGTGAATGTTTTATTTCTAGCTTATTAACCTTCAGGACAGTTATAGGTTCTGTTTCCTGACAGGAGGGGAGGTGTTTGCATTTAGCTATACAAAGTTTTATTAATATTTTTTTGAGCAGTAAGTAGCAAGGGGGAAGTGGAAAGAGAGTGGAAATAATCTCTGTGTGCAGGTTTAACTTCAAAGTAAGGTAGCTGGCACAAGAAGAGACAAACCTCTTGAACTGAAGGAAAAGAAAAGGAAGTGTTTAATTTCTCCGTCTATTAGTATAAAAATGTTGAAACTACATTACTTATATTTTAATTTTAGGGAGTTTTTAATTTACTTTTTAGCATAAACTCTCTTTAAGGATGATTTTCCAAGGTAGCTGCAAAGTATCAATGTGATATAGCCATATTTTATATTTTTTTTGGTGGAAGGGAAGTACATATAGGACTTGATAACAGAAGAATTTCCATGAGTGAGAGATTTCTTCTAATAGACTGGTGACACCAGGCAAAATGGCAAGCAGAAGGACAGTGGGGGAGTGCTTAAACTTTGAGAACACAGGAGAAAAGTTAAATATGAAACACTAAGAGAACTAGTAAAGAAATGTGGGCTGGAGTATATTTAAAAAATTATTAATCCCATCTCAATACAGATGGTGTTGGGAAGAAACCGGAGCATATTCTAGGGCTTACTCACAGGTTTTTAATCACATCTAAATGGGCACCCACTTATTGCTGATTTAGTACATCCTTTGGAAGCAGAAAAGATCATTTGATAAAACTGCTTAAGCAAACTATTAAGGAATGTGCTGAGGTTCTTGGCTTCATAGTGACAGGGTGTTTTCTTACTTGCTCTACTCATTATTTCTTCTAGATTATAATTTTTATATGCATATGTGATCGCCAGATTCATGACTTGTGGTCTAAATATTAGAGACCTTATTAAATGTTAAATTTGAGGCTTCACCACAGATTACTAGGAAAGTTAATGCTGAAAGCTGCAGCCTCCCAGATAACACATCCAATCTATCCTTGCTGACCTCCACTAGCTAGCTGGGAATTTCTAAAATTAGTATAGGAATGATCTGTAAAGGAATTTTTCTTCATGACACTTATGCTGAAATATTTAGGTGTCTCTCTAGAAAACCTGAAATTATATATTTAATTGGACTACCAGCTTTGTATAGATGCAATGTAGTGGTTAATGACAAAAAGTTCCACAGTTCTTCTACAGAGTGGTAACATATGTCCTTATGCCTTTTACTAATGCCCTGTGTTCTCCCTTGGAGGGATGAGCCTTGTGCTTTGTCACCTGTGCAGCACCTTGTGCTGCAGTGCATTATAGTGCATTATGGGAAACTGGGCCTGCTTGAAAGGTTTGACCCATAGAAGTGACTGAGGATATGAAGTACCTGGAAGACAAGTGTTATGAGATGTTATGAACTGTATGTAAGAGACAGACCTGCTGAGTAGTCTGCCATTCGCTGGAATTGTGTCTTGATCAGGCACACCTACCTTAAGACCTCGAGACTTTCTGAGCTGGAATCTGACTCCTGAGCGGTGCAAGGCAATTGATGAAACTTGCTCATCCAAGCCTTTTTCATTAGAGCAATTGTGGCAAAACTCTTCATGGAAAGGGAAGAAGCGGGTCACTGTAAAGTTAATTCCTCAGGTCTGCCCAGGCCAATGGAAAACCTTAGCACTGAGTTAGAAGAAAAAAGCTCCACCCCAAACTGCCTTCTCCAGAACCAGCAGAAAAGCAATTTCATTGCAATTGAAAGATTTTGCTGTGTAGGGTGTCAACAGACAGGAAAGCCAGGCACTAATGTTCTAGCTCATGCCAGATTGGATTGCAATTTAACATTTAAATGTGTTAGTCTGTCTATAAATCTATTTGTGGCTATTTCTGATCTTCCCCTGAGAAAAGCAAGGGAAAGTGATCTATAAATCATGCTGTTACAAACATCTTTTGTTTTCCTGGTTTCATGAAGAGAAAAGGTTTCTTCTTTCCCCTTCACTTATGCTTAAAAAACAGCTTTGGTTTTATCTTTGTTAAACAGAAATGACCTTTCTGTTCGTAACTAAGCTGATAATGTCGTGTAAGCATTTGGCAATGACTGTGTGCTCTGCGGTTTATGTCAGAAGCGGGTAGGTCTCTGCTGTCAAAGCACCAGTGGAAGCGTAACTGCACATTCATGTACACCATGTGAGAAAAATCGTGCAGACTTATTACTCTGCCTTCTCAGCAGTGATGTGTCTGTGCTGCTGCTGGGGAGATTTGGGGTTCAGGTTTCTGGGATGTTAGGTATGACTGCCATTTGTATTCTCTAACAGCTGCCCTCTGACTTTCTGGTAAAATGGGCTGGTTTGTGTTTTCTGGCCGTGCCCATTCCTCTCCTGGCATTTAGTTACACATTAGAGACAGGATGAGAGGACATGGCTTCAAGCTGTGCCAGGGGAGGTTCAGGTTGGACATCAGATGAATTTCTTCATGGAAAGAGTTCTTAAACATTGGAATGGACTGGCCAGGGAGCTAATGGAGTCACCATCCCTGGACGTGTTCAAGAAACTGCTGGATGTGGCACTCAGTGCCATGGTCTAGTTGACACGGTAGGGATCAGTCAAAGGTTAGACTCAATGATCTTAGGCGTCTTTTCCAACCTAAATGATTCTGTGATTATTCCTTCTTCCTTTTACAGGGACCAGTGTCAAGAACCTGTATTATTATGGGATACTGTTATAAAACTGCTTAATTTAGAAAGCAGAGCCGTGCACTTGCAGAACCCAGGGAAACAAGACCTTGAGTGGAGCTGTGAAAAATGGAATAAAATCAATATTAATTTGTTTCAATCAGTCAATGCCTCAGTAATGCTGAACTGTGCCAGGTTCAGTCAGCTGTGCTAGAAGTAGTGGAGTCAGTACATCTTCCCCAGTTTCACTAAGACCAGGCAGAAATATCTAAGTCCAGGAAAATTTACATCATTAGCTGGTGGTGGGTGGAGAAGAGCTTCTTTTCTAAGCTAACACTGAAGAGGTTTTCATTTAAATATATGTTCCCCAAACATATTTTTCTTTAAGTTACAGGCTTTATTTACAGTTTTTTAAAGATGGATGGCAGGTTTTCTCTTCCATGAGTGTTTGGGGTTTACCCCCCTTTGTTTTGGGACATCAGATACTGGTGGGAGGAAAAAGCAAAACATTTCTCTTAAAATCTCCTGGTAAAAAGAGTACTCTAACTTTTTATGCACTTTTCATACTGGCATTTTAATATTGGTTTGCCAGTGGCTGTACTTAATCTCAGTAGAAGAAGGTAACTGGAGTTTACTATGGTTTTTTTCTTTGGTACAATAGATACTTCTGTTTCGGCAGTGTTGTTGCCTGTTTTACAGGTGGTGAATCTGTTTTCTTATGAGCAGGTTTCTTTTGTATGCTGAGATTGTGCCTTAAGGGTTTTGGTGAATTAATTCAGTTTGTAATATGTGGTTTTAGGAGCGCTTCAACAGGTAAAAACCCAATCGATGGAGAAAAGGACAAAACAAAAGTATAACTTTGTTCCTTTAGGGGATGAATAGCTGAAGACTGCAGTAAAGGCAATTGCATTGGTCAATGCAAAACTGCAACAGTTCACCTGAGACTTCACAAAGAAGTTCATGACACAGATGAAGAAGGAGGGAATATAAGGGACAACAAAACATAGAGTCTGTTGTCCTTCATGAATGTTGAGAGTGTAGGTGAAAATTGGTGTGTGTAATGAGGGGAGCTTCTCTGAAAGAGGGGGAAATCTTGCTAACTTTCTTGCCTTTCTGTTACAAGGCTGAAGAAATCTGAGTCTCTGCCTGTTCCAGGTGAAATGGAGCCAGGAACTGTGCTAGGGAACTGAGGCCAAGTACCACAGTGCATTTGTAGTAGTTGCCATAAATCTCCTGCAACCCCCATGCAGAGCCTCAGTCCCACTCAAACATAATCCAGGGTAGAAGTGATGGATTCAAAACCTGTGAAATGACACATGTCTTTGTACCATGAAAACCTGGGACTTGGCACAAGGACATGTGAGTATGCTTTAGTGTGACAAGCTGTCTGGGATAGTCTTAGAGGATGGGAGGAAGCCAAACCTAGTGCAACCTGTCCGTTCTGCCAGCTGGGAGTGGATCTTGGCATTGATGTGTCAGATCTGAGTTATATTTGTGTATTTCACTGGGATACACCAGCTCTAATTTACCAGAATTGTGCCAGGTTGACAGCAAGCTGCAGTCCTGTAGAAGAGCTTGTCCTGTGCACTTTTTTAGGACTCTATAACTTTGCTTCTGAAACAGACTTGCAGAATGTCCTCTGCAAGGACATCAGGCCTTCAGAAATGGTCCACAGCTCCTGAGGCTTTTATCTTGGCTGTGATGTATCAAGCAGCTCTGTTATGGAGCAAAAGTGCAGTGTGGTTATGGGAAAAACTGAGCCTGTGTTGAGAAACAGGCTTTGATTAGCTTTTGGGGAGTGCTGCTTGTATGTATTTCTTTATAGAAGCAAACATTTGCCATATCTAGAAGGGATCTTGTAAAATATCAATAAATACCAAGTGGCTGAGAGAGGGAAAATTGGAAAATTGGTCTAGGCTGCCAATGGGAGGCTCATCTTTTCACAGATATGATTTAGCTTTTGCTCTGTAGAAATTCAGTCAATACTGAATACTACAAATACTACAAAATATATGGCATGCTCCATAGCAGAAATGTGTTACTTTGAGTCTTGTTGTTCATATTTTCTAGGACATCTATGAAATTTCAGTGTTTTTCTTCTGAATTATTCCTCCATTAAATCATCTGATGGCTTTTTAGAAAAAAAAACCAAACCGAAAAACCAAACCAAACCAACAACAACAAAATCAGCATTCCATGTTCCTAGGTTTTCTTTTAGTTTGCATGGAGTTTCTAGACACAGCTGCAACTTGAAAATTTAGGCTCATATTATAAACAAAAGTGCAACGAAGCAGAAGAAACTCAATGCACCATGAGGATTTCAGCTTACAACAGATGTTAAATGAACTTGTTGGTTACAAGAATGTTTAATAAGCTGATAAGTTCCCAGTAGTTCTCATACAACCTTCTTGGGATCAAGTGAGTTCTGAATTCACTGCCAATATTTCCTTGGTGAAATTCAAATAGGTAATGAACATGATGCATTTGTTATCTAAAAACATGGTGGGTCGGTGTCCATTCTCTAACCTGAGTTTCCAAAACTGGATTATTTATGTCAACTTACAACTGATCTGTATCTCACTTGGCTCTCCTATCTATTTTCTTTCAGTTAGTGCTGTTAGCTGTTGTCGTGTTTTTGTGTGTGTGGCCAGATTAATTTTTCTATTACAATGAATAGGAGAGTAAATAGTCTATAAGGTCATGCCTTAAATTCATAGCATAAGCTTCTGTTGCCCAGGGATCTGTGAAAAGTTTGAAAATCCTGCTGAATGAGTTAGATACTATGAAACCAGGGAATAATTATTTCTCTAGTCTAGATTCCCTACAACTTTTTTTTTCTTGTGTGTCTTATATAAATTTTCTTTCACCTGGGGAAGATTTTTTTTTTAATAAAGCCAAACTTGTATAGATATAAAAGAGGGAAAAAAGCTTGATGATTTCTAACTATGAGATTGCATATTTCAAGTTGTACAATGAGACCCATGATGAAAACTATGTACTAAGCCGAAGAAGTTTACAATAAATTAAATTGCCTAAAATTGTAGTGGGAACTGAAAGCAACAGAACTTCTGAAAGAGTATCATAGCTGTGATAGTTTTTGGTATTAGGGAACAAATATTATAGGTGAGTTTTGATTTATTACTTTAGTTTTTTCTTTCATGGTCTTCTTGCTTCTTTAACTCTGGAAAGATTAGTAAATGCATGACTTGGACTTCTTCATTTTTATAACGTGATGACTCATCTGTCAAAGAGTTTAGCTGCATTATGGCAAGTTGTGTCGTTCTGATTTCTTCTCAGAGAACTAGTTTACAAAGCTGAACAACAACAGGATATAATAATTAGTATCATTGTCTTCTTAGATCTCCCTGAAATTAATTTTTTCTTCTAAAATAATAACTGAGGGTCTGGGAGGAGAAATGAATGGAACATTTTACCATTGAAACAGGATATTTTGACTTGATATTAGTTTGAACTGATATCTTCAGAACCTGTTCAGGTTGCATTTTTTTTTTTTCTTAAGTAGAACATTGCTTTAAAAATGAATTATATCTTCTTTCTTTTGGTGGAGAGAGTGCTTGCCAATGATCTTGACTCAGAAGTCCTAAGGGCTAGTCTGTTTTCCCTATACTCGAGGCCGTGCATTGGAAACACTTGAAGTGTTCTCAGGACCTAATGGTTGGATAGAAGAGGACTAGGCAGTCTTGGATGGCCTTGGTAAATGTCAGGGATCTGTAGTTTAACAACTGACAAATATTTGACTTACAGTTTAATGAGTAAAACATCTGCTGTTGCTGGAGAATTGATAAATGGGAATTCATATCTCTTTTAATAATGGTTGCAATAATATAGGAAACCGTACACATTTTTCAAGTCACTTCAAGGTATTTTGCTAAAAGAAACTTTTACACAGATGTTTGATAGCTTACAACTGCAAGAAACTTAATGGTACCAAACATGGAACACACATTTTTCAGAAAGAGCTGGGTTGTGGCTCTAGACTAATAGGTACTTCTAAATATCAATCTTCTTGTCCTTGAACCAGAACATATAGTGCAACAGTCATGTTCCCATTACTTCATAGTGGCAACAAAAGGTCCATGCTCCTGCTGCAATGCAAGCAGTAAGACTTATGATTAGCTGTTCTATGCTAATGTACAAATAATACCTAAGTCATGAGTTTGTTGCTAGAGTAACTGGCAGAGGATGCAGCTGAATTTTTTATCTTCCTCTACTTGCGCTAGTTTCATACTAAGTCTAAAAAGCTTTGTTATCCTCACTTATAAATCTAACACAAAAATTCTAAATAATTATTGGAGGTTGTTTTTGGTTTTTTTGGGGCAAAAGATGTCAAAGTCAGCATGTGCAAATGTTGTCTTTTGCCAAATATGGTGGGAAAATACTATTTTTCCTTAAAGAGAATCAAGTTCCTCTTAAATTACATGTGCCACTGCTTAGCTGTGACATGGTCAGACACTTCAGAAAGTGGGGCTGTATAGGCAGAGGCACCTTGCTGTAAGAAGGTGTAAGAAAATGTGGAATAACAAAGGAAAGGAAAAAATTTAAAATATACCTACAGAATACAGAATCTCTGAAAGAAATTTTGGGTTTCAATGTTGAGGCTTAGGTACTGACTAATAGAAAAAAGATGAAGATGTGAGAAAAGACGTTTTGTTTCCTCAAGTTCTCTGACACACTGAAGAAACAGGATTTTGTATGTTCCTTCTAAGCAAAGACACCCAACTTCATTATGTTTTATCTTCATTAAAATCAATAATCTTTGTTACTTTGGTCTGTTTGGGTCAGATAAATTACAATAATTGTGGCTATTTGCTCAGAAAAGCTCCTTTGCTTGCATTTGTCCTACCGTTCCAATGTGCCCCCTTGTTATTCTGGAAGACATTAACAGAAACCATTAGTGACTTCAAGTAGTCACTTCAGTCTCTGAAAATGTTATGAACACTAATATATATTGTGAGAAACCTGAACAAAGAATCCCCAATATTCAAGTCAACTACATAATGAAATATTGATGTAAATGTATTATCTCAGAGGAAAATATGAATATAGGGCCAAATTTTCAGCATTATTAAAAGAAAAAATAGATTAGAACAAGGGAGAATCTGCTTTCTTTTTCAGCAGAAAATGTAATCAGGAATCCATTTTGTGGATAGTTTTTCATAAAAAATAGAAATATGCAGTTATTAGCTGGAAAAAATTAACATCAATGAATCACAGAAAAAAGTGGTTAATGGCATAGTGAAAGAGGCAGCTGTGTGAAGGAGGCCTTAGGCTGACAAAGGAAGAATGTATAAAGGAAGGGAAAAGCAAATGTCACAGAGAACAAGAAAGTAAACACATAAAATTTACAATGCAACAGCAGATTGAATATTTAAGTGTATTGACTGTATTGAAAGATGAAGGCCATAAAAAGGGTTGGAATGCAGATACCTGGCTGAATGGTTGTGTCCTCAGGTATCCATTGACTTGTGCAGATACAATGTCTTTGTTAAAAGAAAAATTTTGGGGATTCTTTGGCTGTTTTAGAGGGATTGTCGAAAGATTTTCTTCTTGTTCAGACATTTCAGTGATCTTTGAAAGAACGTAATGATCCTTGGTCACTACTGTCACACTAAGAAAGACTTCTGGTTTAAAGAATGGCTTATGATAGATGTGTTTAGAAAGAAAAAATACTACAGTAGTATGAATGCATCTCCTGAACAATCTCTTCTTTATATTGACACTAGTTTATAAATACTGTGCACTGTAGGATGCTTTTTAAGTAAACTGCTAATACAGAATAAATCTAGAGGTGAAAACTCAGTTTTAAAAGATGATGTATTTTTTCCTATGTCTGCACATCATCAGATAGTCAAAGTATTAGCTTGGTGCTTCTTTAGGTTAGTTTTTGATATGTTTAGTTTTCTTATCACTTTCTAAAACTACCTAGCTGTGTCACATTATCACTCTCCCTTCCATATCTGAACCAAGGGAAGTTTAGACTGGATATTAGGAAAAACTGCTTCACTGAACGATTTTTCAGCCTTTGGAATGGGTTGCCCAGGTAAGTGATGGAGTTGCCATCCCCCATTTGTAGTGGCACTTAGTGGCACTTAGGGACGTGGTTTAGTGGTAGACTTGGCAGTACCAGATTAATGGCTGGACTTAATGATCTTAAAGGTCTTTGCCAACCTAAATTATTGTATGATTCTATAAAAATAGTTGTTGAGAAAGCAAGTGGTGCTTGGTAACACTGCAAATGTTCAAAATTCTACTTGAGTCAGGCAGTGATCATGATTGAAACTCTTCTTCCAGTACCCACTGTCCTTGGAGGGCAAGCTCAGGGCTGAGGGTGGGAAGACCTAGTTTCTGTTTTAAACTTCACAAATAGCAGTGATCCTGGGACCATGAGTCTGAGCTTCCTGCAACTTGGAACATACAACTGTAATATGAAACAGAGGTTCTGTCCAACTTCAGGATTTATGCTTGGGAAATCACAGTCCTAACTGCAACTTATATAATTTGTTTTTTAAATATGTGAAGGAGACAAACATTTTATCTAGCAGAAGAAAGAATCTTAAATTGTTTATTATACATTTGCCCCACTATTGCTTTCCTAGGGTGGTGCAATGACAGTGCTTTGGTACAAACTACTACCGTTGTAGTTTGTACTACTACCACCAGGTTGTTTTATTTTTTCTTTTCTGTTTTTTTCTTCTGAGAGTGAAATTCTAAGAATTTTTTTTTTCAGTGACAGATGAAATTGGCCAAATTTGTTTGCGATGAGTGCAAGTAATTGAAGTTACTGAGATTGAACACATGACTGTAGATTTAATCTCTTTCTTGAGTGTAATTAGTTCTATATGGAACATGTTGATTGGGAATGAGCAGTGAAATTAGTAAGCAGGAAAAGATGATGATGTGAACTTTCTCAGGGTCAGTAATTCCATCCAAGAACTGTTTTGCAGACATGTGAAAACTCCTTTTCTCAGCCCCCAGGCAGTAAGATGGTTTGGGATTTGTCCAGTAATTGTTTAGTCCTACTGAACATATGAATGGCTATGTAATCTGTGTGGTGGAATCTTAGTGCAAGGGAGAAAATTGAAATGAAAGCAATAAAATAAGCAGCAATGCACTACAGAAGCTGGAATTTGTTTTGGAAATATTCATAGAAAGAAGAAAAATGTTAGATGATAAAAGTTGTGAGCTATTAAAAGAAGCAGAATTGTATAAGCTATTGTGCTGTGAGTCTTGGAAATAGATTATTCTTATCCCTGACCTGCTTGAAATGTTTCAAACAGGTGATGTTCAATAGAAACTCTTTCATTTTTACAGTGGTCAACTGAGAGTAGACACTGACAAATACATGAAGATGTTTCTCCCTTTGTGCTCCTTCTCTCTCCCTGTGGATTTGGCTTGCACATTTTGCCTATGTGGATATAAGTATAGTAAAAGTATTCGTTGTGAAAGCAGTCAATTCAAATGTTGGCAGGAATGGAGAAAGTAAGGTGCAATACGGGAATTTGGTTTTCTTCTGAGTTCCTCTTGAAGAGGACATAGTGACCGCCTCTTTATTTGCTCTCTTGGAGTATAGGTACTTTCTCCTGGTTCATGCCCTGCTCCCCAGAGTACTCTGCTGAATGGGTAGGGTACATTTTGATGATGTGCTTCTGGGGGAGGCCATGGGACAAGGAAATGGAGTATATTCTGGGCAGGTTACAGAAAATGTTCCCTGTTCGACGTGAATTCAGAGGCACTGAGAATTAACACAGAGAAACTCTATTCTCTTCTTGCCAAATGAGTCACTGCAAGCAGTCTCTGACACAACTCTGAACTCTTTTAATTTTTCTCTACCACCCCATGTCGTGTTTTTCCCTGGCTGGTAGTTCTGGTCTGAAACTTTTGTTAACTGCCGTCTACATTTTCAATCTCTGCAGAATTCAAAACCATCTATGTGCTTTTTAATCACTTAGTACAACTTAATTTATTAATTCTGTGGACTGAACTGTACAATTTTCTTAAAGACAGTAGCTTTGTGAAAGTGAATTATGTTGTTTATCTGTTCGTTCAGTGTGTAAAATGGACTGGAGACACAGGTTTATTTTTAGATCAGTCATCCAGTAAAATTTAACTTATGAGTAATGCTTTCATATAACATCAGAAAAGAAGTAATTGGACTGAATAAGTCAATCTGCAGTGAACAGCTGAACCAAGCTATCTTTTATAGATATTTAAAAGTTTATAAAAGCAAAAAGGAAGTTAATCTAATTTAAAGAAAGCAAAGTAACACCTACATTAATCCTGTCAGAAGACCATGACTTGCAATCTTCAGACATCACAAGCTTTCTTAGCATTCCTGATGTGTTGGTATGTATGAAACATTGTTTCCAGGATGTCTGTGTTTAGACAACACATCTAAAGGCAGAATCTAATATGCATTAGGATTCCATTTTTATATAAGCAACTCCGGTTTAACTGCATTCTTGAGCTGAACAGTAACTAATGATTATCTGAGTCGTATTTTAATACCATAGCATCTATGAAATTAGATACTACTTTAAAATACTAAGCCAGTGCTATTTTAAATGCTGTTTCAAACCTTGGCTCTCACAGATACAGAAGCTGGAGCAGACCACAGTTGAATATACAGCACTAGCATATGGGTATACCAAAGCTGTGTGGGAGGAAATGCCATCTTGTATCTACTTTTCCGAGATGCAATTTCCTGCCATTTTTCTGCTAGCTGGGATCCTAATTGCATTTTCGGTATAGTCTTTTCCATATTCCCTCAGCGCCACTCTCCATTATGCTTACAGCCTTTCTCCTAACTGGAAGCAGGGAAAGTCTTGATCTTCCTGTGCTTAGTTTCTCTGTTGGCTCCCACTTACAAGATGAGCAAGATGGCAAAAGAATGAAGGTTTTGAGGAAAGAGATAGTATCATGCTGGAAGAGATACGTTGCATTTTTTATTTCTGACAACCAAGGCAGATGTCAAGGCAGAGCAGGCGATGTAAGTAACACTTGTATCTGTCAGGAAGATCCTGACCTGACTGAACCCTCTTTACAGTCTGTGCAAACTCTCACAAGTAGCTGGCAAACACTTCTACAAGTTATGAAATATTGCCTCTAAGCAAATAATTTTTCACAATATAAAACACACTGTTTTTTGGAATGTTATAAATGGGTCCAGGCAGCAAACCTCAAATCCTGACCTTTATTATCTGTTAGAAAAGTTGGTTTGACATCATTCCTTGAAAGCAGTGGTAATATTTGCATTTAAAAACTACTGCCATCTGGTGAATTAAGAATGTGAAATTGCAGCCAAGATTCTTCACAATGTTTTCACTCACCCCACCAAAAGTAATCAACCAGCTGACCAAACCCAAAAGTCATTCATGTCCTGTGCCCCTGTAATTTTATTTTTATGGAAAAAAATGTTTTGTTTGTAGTAATTTTTACTTTGCATTCAGTTTCAATTATTATAATAGCCTTTTCATTTAACTTGCATGTTCTGATTACTTATTTTACTTCTCTGGGTACCAGGTACAAAAAATGCCATTTCTGTTCTCTGCAGTAGGTAGCTGATAAGTCTTTCAACAGCTTTTAACCATAACAAGAAAATCCCAAATACTTTTAGAGATTTCTGTTGAAAAAGAATCAGTTCTTACATGTCTACATCTTTCTCCCGAGATCAATAACTTCACCTCAGTACTTTTTCATTCACACCACCCTCCATGATTTGCTATTCAGATAGTCAAAGTATACCTGCTGTAAGTGAAAGCAAATATTAACACTAGTGTGGTAGTTTTCTTTTAAAATAGCAAACAGAGACTCGAGTTCCCTTTTGCCCCTGACCTTTTCCATAGCCTTAAATAGAATCCAACTCTTCTACTGAGTAATCAGCATGAAGAAATAATGAGATATACACGAAAAAAGTTAATATAATAAGGAAAAAGTCTTTTTATCATAGCAACCGACAGTGCTATTTTATCATATGAGAGAGAAGACACGTGGATGTGTGTTTGTTAAAAGTGGTTTATTGTTGTGTGCATAGACATGGTGCTAGTCTAATTAGGCAGAGACAGCAATGTGTAACTTGAAGAGCATAGTATTAATGAAGAGTTAATTGAGAAACAATAGTTATCCTGTAGTGTTTTTTGATTTTTTTTGGTTTCCCAAATATCTAGCTGTATAACGGAAAATTACAAAACTAAATCAGGGAATCACAGAATGGGTAAGGTTGGAAGGGACCACAGTGGCTCATCTGGTTCAACCTCCCTGCTCAAGCAGGGTTATCCTAGAGCACTTGAGATAGAGAGATGGAAAGAAATAGAAAAGAGATAGGAGAAAGAGAAGAGAGAGATCAAGCAGAAGATAGTCACCACCTGTGGATTCAGAGGTGATGTATTTCAATCAAGGATCCAATCTAACTGTAACAACTATTGAATTCCTGTTGCTCTCTTTAACCTGACTACTTTCAAAAGTCAATAAAGCAAACACTAATACATATTTATTTGATGGCTTTAAAAATCACACAATTTGTTGAAAAGAAAAGATAATTACTTAACCAGAATGGATTTTTTGTTCTCTGAAAAGTTATACTTATCCAGATCTTGCAAGTAAATTTTAATTTGTTTTATCCCTTTCTGCTTTCTTGTGGTTATAAGAGACATTATATGTTCCATGTAGCGAAAGTACTAATTGTAAATTTTAAAAAATTTAAACTTGGTAATTAAAAATTTATATTCAGTTACCTTTCCTTTATTCTATTTCTCCCCCTTTGTGTATTTAGCTAGACACACCATTCTTCCGAAGTGCTACAGCTTTTAGACTTAACACATTTGCTTGTAGTCTAGATGCTGGTGTTGACCTTTGGTTGGTTGATTATAGTGACTTGTTTTCCTTTTAGATTGACTACTGTAGAATTTATTTATTATGTTGCTCTCTCTCTCTCTCTTTCTCTCTCCCTCCCTCTCCTGCAAGGTGTGGTTTTGAAAGTTATTTAGTGTAATGGTGGATTTTAATAGTCTTGCATTTTAATCCAGGTCAAGTAGTTTAATATTCAGGAAAGTTTTCAAAGTTTTTAGAACCACAAAGAAAGTAATCTAATTTTTGTGAGACTGAGAACATCTGTTTGTTACAGTAAGTGAAATTAAGAATTTATCAGTGAATTCTTGATTTTTTATTTGAAAGGTCTGGAAAAAAAAAATTCAAAGAAAGTTGTGTATATCCTTACTGTGTTTAATGCATATGAACACCATAGCCTATGTGCACTTATTCTGGTTTCCATCAAAGGCTATGGCAATTTTGTAGAGGGAGTCAATTTCCTGCAGTGTACAATAAGTGAGGCTGCGCCATGGCCAGCAGTTGTTCACTCAAAGGTCCCCAGTAGCATTGTGAAAACACCCAGGGTACAAGTTCCAAGGCAACTGACAGTGATGCACAGTAACCAGAAATGAAACAAAATTTTTGTGTAAACCTGAAGAAAGATTTTTCATTTCTCTTCACAATCAGCAACTTCAGAACACTTTAGTATTGTGAATACTATCGGGTTTTGTGGTTGTTGTTGTTTTTTTTATCTTTCATAGGAAATTTTGATCACAGTCTGGTATCTATTAGGTATCTAGTAGGAATACCCAGCATGGGATATGCAGGACTTATTTTGCCTCAGGCTCCTTGGCGTGCATGATACATGAAACCACATATTTTATTGTATTCAGTTAGAAATACATAGTTCTGAAAATTTCTATTATATATATGTTTGAAATCAGACACTTAGAAAGTGAGAAAGAATACTTTGGCTTCATCAGCTTAAGGTTTACCCAGTTTATCTGCAACAGATGCAGGGTTAGATACTTCAGAAGCTGAATTACTTTAACCACAGAACCAATTTATCTCTTTGTGAGCACTCTAAGAGTGTTCGCTGTGCATTTTTCAGTTTCTACTTTAGAAAAAAAAAAAGAAAAAAACTAAAAAGAGAGAAATTCTGCAGATGACTATGACATATTTATGGTGATTCATCATTTGTAGTGAACTCGGATTTAAGAGAGCTATGTACTGATGGAGGAGGCCATGAACTTCTGCTGCACTGAAAACAAGAATACTTTAATTTTTTGAGAACTGTTTATTCAACTTTACAGTCCTAGTGTTCTGCTGACATACAGGCCCTATGTTTTCCTAGATAACCAACAATTTTTTAAAAATCTGTCATGCATTCTGTACTGGAAACTTTGGACTGCATCCAGAACCTTGGACACATGTCTTGAACTGAAAACTTGCTGGAATAGCTGCTAGTCTTCATATGGATCTGCTTCCAAGGCTTCCAAGTTAAGGAGATATGAGACAAATTGTTGGAAGAGGAATCTGTAGAGTTACAAAATGCACAGAAACCATCTCTGGTCTAGAAAATCACTGATCCACAAATTCTTGAACGTGGGACAGTGGGAGTAATTAAACGAAGTCAGTACTTCTGCTTCATAATCTCTCTTTATTTTTCTCAATTTCACTTCTGTGGTCATATCATTCATAGTTCTTAATGTAATCCAGATTTAGTCTAACTGGTCATAAGTACCCTTAGTACCATCTCTCTACCAATCATAAGAAGGCTTATTTTCTTCTATTTTTCATGCTAGACATCAAAGAAACTCCTATTAGTTGGAAGAAAAGCTTCGGGAAAAGGACAGTTCTCTCATTTCTGTGAAGCTTACTTCCTTCAAAGGGCACTTCTTCTCTGGGAAGATGGCAAATGCTGATACACAAGAGTTGTGTACTTGGTGGATTTTCATGATGAAACATGAAACAACTGTAAACCAGAGGAACATCTTCTGGAGAGATTTTTTTCTTCAAGGCAAGCATTTTTTTCCAGCAAAAAGGAGGAGAGCAATTGAGTGAAATGGTGCACTACTTTTTCTCTACTAGTTCCTTCTCAGAATGAAGGAATAATTTTAATTGAAAATTTCCGTATACTGTTCCAAGGCACATTTTTGATACAGGAAATTTTAGTCCAGACTTGTAGAGTTCAGGAAGCTTATCAGCATTGAAAACAGGACCTTCTGTAGGAAACCCTGAGGAAACTTTTTCCAAAAGTTACCGTCTCTACCCAGATGGGAACAAACACACAAGAACAGAAGTGTGTGGTGTCAGTTAAGGTGTTTACTGTCCCATGAATTGCAAATCTAAGAATAATATTCCCAGTAAAATGTAGTTATCCTGTTTCAAACTGCGAAAATTTTATTATTAACATACAGCTTCGGAGCTTTCTGAGACCTTTATATGTCTTGATATGTCCTGGTTGAATATTATTAACTGCTACAAATAACCCTTTTGTTATTCTCCTCTTTGCTTTGAAGCAGAAATTTAATGTTGGTGTGCCACAGAAGACAACTTTTTTTCGATGTCTGTTTTAGGATTTTCAATTGTGAGTTGAAGAGGTACTCCAAATTACTTATTATTATACTCCAGTGATTCCTGAAAAATCAATGACAGAGAATGACATAATTGGGTTAGGTAGAAGTAAACAGTCAATTTTTAAAATGTAAGAGTAAAAGGAAACTCCACTCCTGTGAATGTTGTTGTTTTTATATAGTTGTTCCTGTGAAAATTGCTGTACTGTGAATACGCTTCCCCTGACTAGCAATGGTTCAAATGTGTACTCATTAGGCAGGACAATAGAGGTAATTTAGTTTTGATGATTATTTCATTGTGATTGGTAATGGAAATACCAAACTCTTGGTAAAGGAAATGGAGGGGGGGGTGGAAAGGTGGGAGAAGACAAGAAAAGCAGAAAAATAACCATCAGCTCATCAGCAAAGGGTACAACAATCAGACAAATTAACAGAAGAGGCTCTTAAAGAGGGCTCAGAAAAAAAAAGAAAGCAAGTACAGCAGAAGGTTTTAGTGGGTTAAAGTGTTTGGGCACACTTTTGGTGCAAGGGCTAGGGCTAGATCTAGGCTGTTGGGAAGGGGTGGAAAATGGGTTTGGGGATTAGGAGAGACGAAAGAGTAGTTACCTGCTCTCTAATACTTCTGACAGCTTCAGCAGTCTGGATATTTGAATCAGGACTTAGCAAACGCAGTAGGTACCTTTGCTTGTCACTGAGGCGAGGAATAGTTGCTGCTAAGACTGGACAATGTAGCTTACTTCCTTGGTTCACCTGGATTCTGGACATAGCCAGATACTGGTGCTGAGGTCAGAGCACCCTGATATGACAGAGCAAGAGGAAGGCTATGACATAAAGCATCAAATGAATTTCCTGAATGTGAAGGGAGAGTATTTGCTCACTTAAAAAACACAGTAAAACCCACAGTTGCTCACAAGGTGTGTAAGTAGTCTGCTATGCCAAAGACTGATGGAGAATGGGGAAAGGGTGGGGTACAAGGCACAAGGAAGGAAACTGCACAAAGGATAGCAAGAGGAAGGGACAGTTTTGAAACAATTAAATATGTGTTGCTAGGAAGAACTAGTGCGGCTAGGTATAAAACGGGCTTTTTGGCTTTTTTCAGTAGAAGGTCCTCTCTGCATATGCTTCCTACAGCTGAAGAATAGCAGCCTAGTGCCTCCTGCTAGGCATCTGCTGAGCAGATATGGATGCAGGAGATGAGCACTGACTTTGTACGCCTCCATGCAGAGAGACCCTTTCTGAAGTTTTCTTGGCAATCTCTGTCTTTTTGCATAGCCACTTTTATGAAAGGCAAGTTTTGATAGTTGCAAGAATATAACTTTTTTTTATAAAAATAATCTGTTTTTCTATCCTGGTTCTATACATATACTCTCAATTAGTGCTGCAAAGTGCCTAAAAAAACATACGTAAGATTTCTTCTGTTTAGTGAAAGTTGCAGTGCAAAGTACAAGTAAGCTCTTAAAACTTTCCACTTGCCTCATATTAAGAATAGTAGACTTCAGCATTTTGTGTGTTTGTATGCTATGGAAAACTGATGGTGATAGTGTCTTGTTGAAAAACAGATCAGTTTTGGTCCAGAGCATATGTGAACATACTGTCTCTCGGCAATTAAATCACTGCTCATATGCTCTTTTTATGACAAGAGAATTTGTAAATATTGGAAGTCTATTACGAAACAGTTTCAAGGAAGAAAACCAGGCTGGCATAAGTTTCTTGCTGCTTCACTGGCAGAAATAATTAAACATTACTTTTTAATTTAAATTATTCTTAATAATAGTTTCTGCAGAATTGCTTGGAGCAGTATTTAGCCTTTAAAAAGGTTTAATGTTTTCTGCTTTATTTGATATGAAGTTCACATATTACTGTAAAAGAATGGTTGGTTAGTTTTGCTTATGTGATGTCCCTTAAACAGTAGATTTGAAATTAATGTTAACTAGTGTTGCAGCAGTGGTTATAGTAGTACATGCAAACTGCAGAGCACTCTAGCTAAACTTAGTAAAATTATCCAATATAATGATCTGATAATCTCCAGTGGTATTTAAAAACTGACATAGATATAAGCAACTTAATGTTGATGCCAGGTAAACAAAACAAAGTGAAATTTAATAAAACCTCAACATCCTTAACCTCAAGTATGGTTACTTAACCATGCAAAACTGGCATGAAAAACCTCCAGACTGGAATGATGATGATGATGTGCAGTAACATTGATCCAGGTAAATTATATTTGTGTGGGTGCAGTGCAAGGCAGAAAGACAGTGGACAGATTGGTGGTGATAATCTGCAGATGAAACATACTGAATTAATAATACTTGCTATCTAAATGTCTTTTAGCAATTATATTGATGGATTCTACATATTTGAAAATTGATTCAGAGGGCTAAAATTAGTTGCATGCCACACACTGAAAAAAGAGAACAAGTCTTGCAGTCCCAAAGAAGCAGTTTCATCCAAGAGTTGCTGAAGAACTTTTCCATTTGTGGAGAAAAATTTTAGTTGCATTAGTAACTAGTTATAATTAAAAATATATTTTTTCCTCCTTTCAACTTCTTTTTCACCCTTCTTTTGCTGCTCCCGCATCATGCTGTCCCATCTCTGTCCTGAGCTGTTGAGCACTCTGACAATTTTATCTATTTTCTTGCTTTATTTCGATCCTCCGACCTGTGTCATGTTTTTCTTCTGGGCCACGCAACCTAGTGTCTTCCTCTGGCACCAGTCTGGAGACTTTGCAGTGCTGCTTCTTGCAACACTTGTTATCGTTAGAGACCAAGACAAACAAAACTTGTACATTCAAACAAACCACACACAAATTAGCAGAATATTGAGAGAGCACCTAAAAATTAGTCACACTCAATTACGCCTCCTTGTAGAACAAACTTATTCACTTTTTTTATTTCAGTACAAATATCTAGGTGCCCTCGTCACATGTTCAATTCCTACTTGGAAAAGAAACCTTGTTCACTTGATTCTCCTCTGTGGTATTCTGGAGGCTCACACTGCTATTACTGTGTGTTAACACTAGTGCCACTTTCTGCTCCAATATGCTTGAGTTGACAGGTGCTAAAAGTTTGAGGCATCAGCTAAGCTTTCAGAAGTAGAGCTTATAAACATTTCAAAACTTCTTGATCTTTCAGAATTATTTTTAGTATCTTATGACACCTTCAGAGACTACACCAGAGTAGTCTGCAATTTGAATGCAGTTCCTTCCCCCACTTTCAAATCAACAAAACTTTTTAAGAGGGAAGTTCTTCCTTGATCTCCTTTGCTATTGAGTTATGCTATGTAGTAGTTAGTAGAATTTTTGAACTAACTCATCAGACAGACTATAATTCTGTGATCATTTCCAGCCTTCAGTTTTTCTGGGAATCTCATTCATGTCCAAATGAATGTGTCCTGTATTATTGAAATCTTTGATATGCTGAGACACGGTAAATCATAGGGGTTAAAGTAAGAATGTTAAATAGGGTACTAAATATGAAAAGAAATGGAGCTGCTCTATAAATGGATTTCAAAGGAAGGAAAAAAAATCGATATCTCCTTCATCCATATGTTTTGTAGGAGCAGTGATAGATTATAAAATATTTAAGAACACAGCATATATTGCAGTCTTTTAAGCATTTTAAACTGTTATTAACTTTTTTTCCCCCTCTACTTTCAGAAGTTTCATGTTTTAACTGATAATTGACCCATTCACATCAAACTCCTTTGCATTTTTTTCTATCTTGTCAATTAGAAGCTTAGTACTTAAATCTTACAGTATCTGAGGCAATTTTTCTTTTGATGGTTTAAATCAGAGGCAACTCTCCGCATTATTCCAGTATATTTTGTTTCCTAAAGAATTAAAATGTATTCAAATGTTATATTGAGTGGAATAATAATCATAGAGTTGTTAGGGTTGGAAAAAACTCTAAGATCATCGTGCCCAACCATTAACCCAGAACCGCCATGTTCACCACTAAACCATGTCTGCAAGTGCCCCATTCACAAGTTTTTTTGAACACTTCCAGGGATGGTGATTCCACCACAAATAATGATGATAATGATGTAACAAATAAAACAATAACTTTAAACAACCCTGTCAGTGATGTATCACTTTCCAAGCAAACTTCTTGGACTGCTTCAAGTACAATACTCCTCTGCTCTCTATTCCTAATCTTGCAGAGTTTAGTTCACATAGAAAGGAGTTTGTCTCTATGAGCACCCTTTATTGGTACCCTCGTCTGTTTACTGACAGCACTCTTTTTCCCCTTAAAAGCCTCATTTAAAAGAATTCCTTCATAAAATATACAAGGATGCTAGTTACAGTGTTAATAAGTCTTGGTTACATATGTTTTCTGCATTGTGAGATCAAGGTGCATGAGCCTTGTTGTCTTTTGCACTCTAGAGTCTTAATACTCAAATTTACATACTATTTTCAAGTTAATAGCTTTGCAATATTAACTGTTTAGCATATACAAGGGCCAATGAAGAACTGGAAACTGGAAAAAGAAGTTGGACAGTAGGAATAACAGGGTCAGTGGAAGACTTTATAGCACTATGTATCAAAGCTGAAGACTGAAGCCTGATCTAACTCATACTTTTGGTGTGGGAAAACGAGCAAGGATATGAGCCACACAGAACTTGCTTTTTTTCTGCTGCTGGAAGTGGAGGATGAAGGGAAGATGGTTACTTTTCCTAGGAGTAGCTAGCTTGCTTCTGGCAGCAGCTGCTGCTCCATATACCCATATGTAAGCAAATGCCTAATCTTCAGAAGCACCATGTAGGCAGCAACTCTCTCTAGAGCAAAATGACTGGTAGGCAACATAAAAATCTTTATGGTAGCTCTGGTGCCTATTATGTGATTTTGCTGATTTGATTTTAATTTCAAATACTTTTCTTTCCTGTATTTGCTGTTATTTAAATGAAAAATTCAGTAATTAATACTTGATCTTTTCAACATCGACGAATTTTGGTAATGTCAAATGCTCATGGAAAATTTAAATGCCTAATTAAAGCTTTTAACACTATGATCCTGACTGCTCAACATCATAAACATCTTACCCAAATATTTTGGTTACAACACGAGTGCAAACATCTAAGACAGTTCTGCAGACTAATTTGCAGAACTGGGTCTTGCTTCACAAAGATCACTTTTAAGAAGTACTGATTAAGTGGAAACAGATTTCACTTAAATAATTTTCTCCTCAGGGGATAATATAAACATTTCTACTGGCAACTTATTTTGCAACTTCCAGGCTGCATTCTGTGTGCACTTCCGCCACATAATTACTGCTTAAATTTTGAGCGGCAATGTACTGAAAGTCATATAACTAAATAATAAGGATTTAATTTTGTATAAACTGTAAATAGAACACGAATGCCACTTTAAACTTGTTCCCTACCCTAGATTTAGATAAAATTGGCTTTCTTACTATCCCTATCTTCAAATTCTCAAAACTAAACCAGTGATAAAATATAGAGCTCTTAAAAGGCAGTAGGACAGATACACCTGCTTAAACATTTGGATAGACCTGTTTTGGAAAGCGAAATGAGACCAAACGTTCTTTCATTTCAGGGGTCATTTGCTGCTGGCTTTTATTTCTCAAGTGTTGCTGTGAGGGGAGCTACTTAGAACCTTGAATGTATCCTGGCTTCAGGGGCATTCTTCACAATTTATTGCATTGTTACATTGACACATGCTACTACAGAACCAGCAACAGTGATACTATTTAGGCACAGGGAGTTGCCTGGGTCACTAGAACCACATCGTGTAGCAAACATTTCTGGTACAGGCACTGGGTAGTCCTTGAGCAATTTAAGGACGACTGCTGCTGTTGGTGCAGTGTGTGGGAAGGTGGATAATGCTTCCTTTAATTGCCATGCCAGCATGGTTCAGCTCTCCAGGGCTTTCCTGTTATTCACTGTCACGCTTCCACCCTTTTCCAAGGCAGAATCAGCCTACTTTAATCTCTTCCTCAAGCAGGGTTCTTGTTCTGGGCACACAGCTATGGAAAAACATTAGCAAAATAATCTCTAAGGAATTTCAGCCTAAATGCCTGGAAATATTCAGTATGAGATACAGCTTGTGATCAGAAATATATCTGGCACAGACTATGGGATTTCTCCATCACTCAGCTTCCCTCTTCATAAGCACAGACAGGTTCACATCAGCATTCATATAATTGTGTCTTAATTGCTGCTGCTTCTTAGTATAAAGACTTCCAAAGGTGTTCTTCTTACTAGCCTTCCCAGCAGATTCTCCCATGGCATTAGGATCTGGGAGCCCCAATATGACAAATTAATCTTCCCCTCCAATATCTCTATAGACTGAAGATACCAACTTGGTAAGAAGAATTTCACTAGCTTCTTTCTCCTGGCATGTTCTTTCTTTTTCTAATGTTTGTAGTGTTCAGCCTTACAAGAAGGTTACATGTTTTTCCAATATTTGTAAATAGAGCGATTGCTAGTAAAACAAACCTGGCCACAAAAATCTTCCCATCTTGGTAGAAAAGGCTAATAGGGAACCAGGATCAAGCAGGATTCTTCCAAACTTCCCCCTGCAACCTAGAAAAGATATTAAACATATCTCATTTAGCACACATTGTAATATTTCCATAATTTGAAAATAAGACATAGCAGTATAAGGGATGGCAGGTAACTGCAGGAATCTCTACAGGGAGAAATTGAGGTCCCCACTATTCTCTTCCTTTTGGCCACTGAACTCCTTTGTCATGGGTGAGTAGAATGTTGCATCTATTGACTTTGGTCAGAAATATATATTATTTTCCTCTCTGATGCTGTGTGTTTCTAGTTAAGGTATCTGTCCCACTGTCTGAAGGAATTTGCATCTCTCAGATTCATCACCCCCTTTTTCTTTTCCTTCCTGTTTGAGGGATGAAGATCTGTAGCAGCAATAATTGAAGCAAACCAGACATTTTAGAGAACAATAAAAATAATATGAGGTGAAATGAAGATTACAGTAATTGCACAGCATTACCTAAGTTCTACATACTTATCTAGGAGGAGTATATCTGAGTAATACTGGTTAGTATTGTGATGCTGGTAATATAATCAATAGCTTGATCCTTTTCGCAGTTTATTATTTCAGTACTTCTTGGGCAAGATTCCTCAATTTGTGGATATTTGCTTTTTTTTCCCACTCAAATTTACATATTTACTTGTACTTGAATGAATTAGTGAGATATTTACTGGAACATATTACGGATGTAGAATAGTTTTTTGTAAATAGGAACAAATATAAACATATCCTTATTTTCTTTCCTGTAGTTAACTAGATGAACTTAGTGGGAACTGGAGCAGGTCAATGACTGAGTGTTAAACCTCTGTTTCTTCTCAAAAAGTTCAACCAGAAAGTATGTACCTCTTGTGTCTATAAAATTTTCGTGAATCTTAATGAATGCTGAGAATTGCAGAGCAGCAGAATCAGTCAACAGTATTTGTATCAGGTAAGAAAATGTTAATTTGTTGCATTTTTGCTATCACACAGAATCTGATATATTTGCTACAAATTAAAGATTCTTAATTAAATGTATTTCAAAATCAAATCTTTGGCGGTTGAGTAATCTAGTGCAGCTGCTTAGAAGGATCATAATTTAAAAAACCAAGAGGTTCACTTCATGCTTTCAAATACTAGGGCATTTTTATCACTAGAGGGCACTATCCTTCCAGGCTAAGATTAAACTGTTGTTAGATGGGTTTATGTTTTTGGTTTGGGTTTTTTTTTCTTTTAAATTTAAGAAAAAGGATCTCAGGCAATACTGTCGGGGTTTTTTTCTGACTTATATGTCCATTTAAATTACTACATTCTGACCATCCTCGTCTTTAAGTTTTTCATATTTATATATGAAGAATATCCAGATTGATGTTAGACTAATTTTTAAAAACCCCAAAGGATTTGCAGAAAATGCAGAAGTTACATGTTGTCGTACACTGGCAGAGACCTTTTTGTCGCAATCCAGCTGCTATTATAGGAACAGACCTGCATTTGAATAACTGCAGAGTATTCCTTCCTGTCTCCCCAAGAGGGATTCTTTAGGCTGCTGGTATGTGTTTATTCTCTCCAACCAACCAGTGCTTCAGTAGTTGATGGGAGAGGTGGCTTGCAGGTCATGCTGACCACACCCCAGCATGGAGTGTTCCTTTTTGCAGATGGCTCCTGCTGGGATTTTTCTCTTGCTGACTGTTGTGCTCCAGTGACCAGTTTCAGCACTGCAAGGACTCCAGTTGCTATTTGCCCTCGTCTTAAGGAGGACTCCTAGAAACAGTATGGGAGAGAGTAAAAGTCACAATTGAGACAGTGGTGGCCACACAGCAGCAATAGGCTGCAGCAGCATGAATCCAAGGTGTTGTTTCTGTGTAGCATACAATGATATTTTGGCTTCCATACACAGCATTATGCACTAGAAGCAGTCATTCATGGTATGAATATATATCATGTCTTTAAATGCTGTATTTATACATTTCCTGTATTCATGTCATTAAGCAGATAAGACCTTAATTAGTCCTTTGGACTACAGACATCCTCCTTCTTTGTGTCATTACTAGTTATGTGTCGGTCCCTCTCAAGGCAGTTGCATGGGTAGAGCAATAAGACATCACATCCCTTAGATTTGCCTGCATTGCATTAGCTGTGTTACACACTGGACTGAATTCCTTTCTCAAATATTTCAAAGGTTATAATCTTGAACTGATAACATTAAAACTTGCCTCATTCCTAGCAATGATGAACACCTACCACTCTTGCTTGTAACAAGATCATTGGAATTGTGAAGTTATTAATCCAAACTTGTGATTGACAGAAAAAGAGACAAGAGTGCAAATAGTTCAGTGTTCTTTGTTGCCTTGCACTTCACTGCTGTTTAATTCCAGGCAATGATGATAAATACTTTAAATTACTAAGAGACCCCAGCTCTCCAATCCTACACAATTTTGCGTTCCACCCGTAGCAGCAGGCTACATGTCTGGAAGGAATGCTTGGTGTAGTGCGATGGAAGCTTCCACTAGAGAAGTGCCACTTGTGCAATGGCTGCCTTTGTTTCTGGTCCTGCTGTGTTTATTCTTGATCTGAATATTGGTGTCTTCAAAACAGGGGCAAAGAATGATGCTGTTGGAGCTTTCTGTAACTGCAGGGCAATGCCTAGGAGAAGAACAGACAGCAAGAAAATCTGCTGTCCTGGTTGACTAGAAATATGATCCTTCATTTAAGGGCAAAAGAAGGATTTACGTTGCGGAAGGGAACTCTCGTAAGGAATGATCTGAAAGAAAAGAGAAATTTAATTAACCTTTGTTGCCCTTAAAGGTTTCCATGGTGTTCATGGGCATGCCTTTTAGTAAAGCAGTAAAGCAGATCAGGTAAAACTACCTTTTCTCTCTTCTCTGAGTATGTCCTTTTAGCACCAGGCCTAGGTATGCCCTTTATGCCTTATGGGTTCCCGTGGCTGACTCCTTTTTTTCCCTGAGCTGCTCGATCTGCTTTTGACTGGTCAGAACAATAGCTCTGCATTCAGAGCTGTCACAAACCACCATGTATAATCACACGCTTGCAAGGAGCAGCATGTGATTTGTTTTTCCACAGGAGTTTTGCAAGCAAACTTTAAAACAACAAATCCTTAGACACGCAGAGCCTAATCTAAATTTGGCTTATTCTTTGCAAATTTAGGTGTGTCCTTGCTGCCCAGTTACAATCTGCTTTGCTGCAGAACCTTTTTTTACCATGCTGTGGCTTTTCAACTGTTTCCAAGTTCTGTTTAAAGCTCCTGCCAAAGATTTCCTGTTCAGGAGTTTTTCTTCATGCTTTTAATCTTCTTGAAGAAGAAGCTGTAGAAAAGCATCAAAGAACACATAGCCTCAATTTGCTGCATGATTACAGCCACCAGTGGCCTTTGGCTGTAGTTCTCCAAAAGTAACTCAAGCTGATGCAGATCCTTGGTTAGCTCTTACCTGATTATTGAACTTACCAAAACCTTGGAGATACAATATTTGTTGAAAAAAATTAGGCCTATGTTTGTCTTACCATACCAGAATATCAAAAACAGGAGTCTGTTTTTCAAAGTATTTGAAGCTATAATGTAGTTAAATGGTTGTGGGGATTCTAACAGTCTACATTGACAGCAAAAAAATGTCAAAATGGTTGTAAGTTCTGTATTCAGGAAAAGCTCTAAAGTATTTTTCAAGAGGTCTTAATATCCTTTACTTCTTTTATGAATAAAGCCAGTGGTATAATTATTTTCATTTGGAGAGAGCAGATTTGAGCTAACCGTAACCACTTCTGAAAATCCCGGTTTCTGAAGAACTTCCAAATAATATAAAATGCAAAATTTCAGTACATTTCATAACACCTTACATTATTAATGTCCCCAAAACTTTACAGTTACTGGTATTTTCTTTAGTGAGGATGACACTATCTTATTTTGAAAAATATCTTACAGCTGGTAATGTAGGTGCTTAGCATTTGAGAACATGTCCTTTCTAATGCATAGTAGAACTTGCAGGATCTTAGCAAACAGATAAGATAACTTTTTGTCTTCAGAAATCTGAAATGAATCAGAAACCACCTTTGTACAAAGGTATTCTTGAATTCTGGCATCAATATGCAGCTAGTTGCTCACTTACAATTACAGCTGGTTTCATGCCATTTGCAGCATTTGTCACTGACTTTTTCAGCAACTGGTCTTTATGGGTACAACTACAATCTCTTTCATTTTAGATATATATATGTTTGTGTATGTGATACAGAGATATATGTGCATGTGTATGTATGTAGTTCCATAAAATTACCTTCCTCGGTTACTGAATGTAGCATCGTAAGGCTGCATGATTGAAAAAAGCATTTGGTGAGAGTTCTTTTACTGATTACATGTCACAGTGAAGTGGGCAGGCTTTAGAAGGAGAGTTCAATCCTCAAAGACAAAATAAATTCATTAAACACTCTCATTACTTTTCATCCCCAAGAGGACAGCATTGTTGAAACCTGCTTGCGGTTTTGGTGTTTAACAGCTGCTTTGTGTTTTACCAGCTCAACAGCAAAATTGCAATTCATTGCATGAATTCTTGGAGTGACCTGGCTTGAGTATGCAAAAGAATTGTTAAGGATTTGAATACTTAATGATGGAAGCTTTCTTCTGCCTTTGTGTTTTCCTATGGCTATTAGATACTGTTGATATAGAATCTGTCCAAGGAAAACGCACCTGAGTCTGAGACGGTGCAACTTTTGATATTGTTTATAGATTCCCACCTTAGCTTTAAATGAGATAACTTGGGTATTGCTAGAAATCTTGCTGCAGCAACACAAGGCTTGCCATGGGTAATTTGCTTTCTTGGAAGCAGGATAAATTATCCTCTGCTGAGCATCATGTGTTTGTGTGTGGTCAGACTCTCATATTCAGGCTTTCTCATTTCAAGCTTGCTCAGATCCCTACACCACATGGTAGTCTGCAGGAGAGCTGTGGCCCTTTGAATTGAAATCTTAGTTGAACCAAAATTGAATACTAAAAAAGTAGAGTTTTGAGTGGCAGTCAAAAAGCAGCAACCATGGGGTAGTTGGCAATGAGTAGACACTGGAAGAATCTTCCCTGGTTTTACAGAAGACAGCTGTTCCCTCTCTGATGGGACTCTACATGGGAATAGCTGCTCTCTGTGTGAAACACATAATGTAAAACAAAACTCCAGGTGATCTAGCTTCATTAGGCAAATATTTGGCTAAAATCTGACTGTCCTTTTTTGCCTACCTGGTAGTTTACTTGTTGCAAGCTTAAGGGAGATGCCTTGGGTCAGAAATGCAAATTGAAATAAACAGTTAAGGATATGGAAGCTGAAAAAGAAGAGGAAAAAGAGCAGAGAAATGTTATATCCTGCTGCTAGTGCAGAGCTCTGGTTTCCACCCACCTTCTGGATTAGCATTCAGATCTAACTCTTTGTATGTCTCAGAGTTATTTTCTCCTATGCGTTCTGTTATATGATCTGCTCAGCTACATAATCGACAGCTGAACTGAATTTGTCCCACTACTGAAGGAGAGGTCCATGTGCAAATTTGTGTACTGTTCCTACATATGTTCCTGTTGTCTCAGCAGTTACTGTGTTGCTCCTCTGTTCTGGGCAGTCTGCATTTAAAAGATAAGCATTGCAAGGGCTGACTTAAGGGGAAGAAGTAAAAGTCCTGATCTTCTTACAGGACGTGCTTTTGTGATTTAGATGGGTCAACATGGTGTTAATTACTGCTTCTTTAACAGCTTATGTGAAAGAAAGACTGGCACCAACTCTTCAGAATTTTATCGTTCTTAAATTTCAGATCGCTGCATCACATCAGTAATTACATTCAGATTTTTGATTCTCACAGAATGGATCGTGAAAGGAAATAAAATGCCAAATAGCCCACTCGCTCACTCTCCTCTGCTCTGCAACTGGACAGAGGAGAGAAAATTTAACAAAGGGTTAATGAGTTGAGACAAGGACCGGGAGAAAACACTTCAAGGGCAAAACAGGCTCTACTTAATGATACAAAGTGAATTTATTACTAACAATATCGGAGTAGGAGAATGAGAAGTAAAAATAAGCCCTTAAAAACATCCTTGTCTCCCCCCAACCCCTCCCTCTTTCCCACGGACGGTGCAGGGAGATGGGGTGGGGGTTTTGGTCAGTTCATCACCCAAGATTTTTTCTACTGCTCAGGGAGAGGAGTTGTTTCCCTGCAGCACCGTGGGGTCCCTCCCACGGGAGACAGTTCTCCGCGAACTCCTCCAGCGTGGGTCCAATCTCACGAGCAGCAGCACTCCCAAAACTGCTGCAGCGTGAGTCCATCCCACGGGCAGACAGTCCTCCCAAAACTGCTGTGGCGTGGGTCACTCTGCCACGGGGTGCAATCCTCCAAGGATACGCTGCTCCAGCCTGGAAGCAAGGCCTCTCTTCCATGGGACTTCCTCTGGATCACAGCGTCCTGGGATCCACCAACTCTGGCGTGGGCACCTCCCCCACGGGCTGCGGGTGGATCTCTGCATCCCCCGTGGACCCCCATGGGCTGCAGGGGGACAACCTGCCCCACCATGGTCCTCACCATGGGCTGCAGGGACATCTCGGCTCCGGGGCCTGGAGCACCTCCTGCCCCTCCTTCTGCACTGACCTTGGTGCCTCCATTGTTGTTCCTCTCACATGTTCTCACTCCTACTCTAGCTGGAAAATTACAACTGCGCACCAAAACTTTGTTGTGATTTTTTCTTAAATATGTTATCACAAAGGCGTTACCACCATCTCTAATTGTCCCAGCCTTGGCCAGCAGCATGTCCATCATCAGAGTCATCAGGGATTGGCTCTGCTGGACATGGTGGAAGCTTCTAGCAGCTTCTCACACAAGCCACCTCTGTGGCCCTCTGCTACCAAAAACCAAACCCTGCAAAACCAACACACTTGTGAAAGCAGAAACAATTCTGGATATGTTCTCTAACACAGGCACTCAAGCATACAAGGCCCTGATTCTTCCCCATCTCCTGCCTATAGTTATTTGCATCTTTGTGGGAAGAGAGTATCCAGCAGAACTGGGTAGCATCTCAGTTGAATACTCATCTACATGATTACAGTATGTGAGGCTATGGAGGTTCAAGCTTGTAGTACTTAGATGAGAATCCAAAATTTTGAAATAATATTTCTATGACTCATCATTCCACCTGCACAGCTGTCAGGTTATGATATATAGAAGATACTTCTTCAACACCTCTAAAATTAGAAAATATATATTACATTGAATGTCAAAAGATTGTAGAATGTCTCCACTAAAAATGTCAGGGTGAGACTCACAGTTCTTTGGTTTTGGCATGCTACCTCTAGTTTAAGGGCTTTGCTGCACAGTAGAACTTACCCTCTGCTGAATTGTTTTGAATTAAAAAAGTCTTACCTGCACCAGGAAATTCACTCATTAGTGATGCCATACTCTGTTGCTTGGAAGTAGCAGTTAACTCTGTCTTGTGATTTATTATTGCATGCTTATGTTTGCCTGCATTGCATGGTGCTTTGACAGGTTTCCATTTGCTCTCCCATTTGCTTAGGTCACCTGGTCTGCTACCTGTGTGTCTGTAGCTGCTCTGCAATTGCACAGATAGAACATTTTTCCCCATGTTTAAGTGTTGGGGAGCAATGATGTTCAGTTCCTTCCTGCTTTCAAGTTCTAACAACCTGTACAATTATCATGGTTTTCTTTTCAAGTCTTGTTTTCTAGCCTGCATCCATCTGGCTAGATGTTGTTGTTCAACAACAAAAATGTTCCCCAGAGGACAGAGAGTTGGGAGGGGAATCAGTTCTCCAAAATTCAGACATCATTATGTGGTGAGGATGTTTATGCTGCTAATGTGAATGGTAGAACAAAGCCATGAATTCAATACATATGTGCAGTGTCAGAAATCATGAATGTGAAACCATGTTCCAGTAAAACTGGTCATCTACTTTTTGAGGGGAGCTGGAGCAGTGAAGGGTTCAAAATCTGATGATGAGGAATCAGTACAGATTCAGCACAAGGCTGTAGTGACTACTTAACCTTGGCACTGCTGTTACTCAAAATAAAGACAAGGCCTATGGATGAAGTCATGATTTTAGATTCAGATTATCGGTTATTCAGGAGACAGGCAGCACCCTAACATCTTGTCCATGCCATAACCCCACAAGGCTGCCAGCAGGCTGGCAGAGGGACCAGTAAGCAGCATGGTACTTGCTTCTTGTGTAAGTCAGTCCTACAATGAACCACCACCCATTCTTTGGTTTTCTTCCTGAACCCAGAGGCACAGTGGATCCCCCATAGTGTGCCAGGCACAGTGCCTTTCATGCTGGCTTTCTCCCTCTTTTTCTCCTAGCGAGTCCTGTCTGGCTGTACATTGCGTTCAGAAGCTCACTGTGCTGGTGCTAATTGAAGGAAACCTTATTATAGAAATTTGTTTGTTGAGGGCATGTCATTCTGTAGTTCTGCGGTAAAATATGTAGTACATAATGTATCTTAATTAAACCGGAAATTAATTCAATTAATCAGTACAAGCCCACCCGCCCTCTCCTTTGTAATATTGTATGCTCCAACAATAAGGAAACTACAGATAGGAAAATTGCACATTGTCCTTAACAAGACACTAATACTCTTAACATTTAGTGTGCTGGGCACTCCCTGAAAAGCAGCATTTATTGAACAGTGAAAGAAAAAGATTCTTAGACTCATAAAGTGGTCAAGTTGGCCCTAACTATTGAAGACCAAGATGCTTTCCCTTTCCTGTCATGGAAGCTGGCCATCTTCTCCAGAATGTCAGGGGAGGAACGTTTCAGTGACTCATAGAACCTGACCTCAGTCTTGCTCATTTACTTGGGGGAATCATGTACAGTTTTTTTTACTTGCTGTTCCTGGTCTTAACTTGTCACAGATGCCCAGTCTGTTGCATCCATTCACTTGGATTTTGTGGGTAGGCACTTTCTTCACTTTGCTGACTGAGGACATAGGCCATGGGTGTGTCCTCTAGTATTAATGGATCTTCATGCAATTAATTAGTTGTTTGCCTGTCTTCAGCATCTATGTCACTCCTGATACCACCATCAATACTTATCTTGGCCATGTACTCTTTAAAGCTGTGGCTACAGACGCATTAATGTGCAGCAGAATTTAAAAGTGTAGCCATCCAACATGTCCTGAGCTCAGCATGGCAGTTACCACACTTGACTGAGTGTGCAAACTAGAAATTTCTTCTTATTGCAGATGCTGAGAAGCTCTGATGTTCAAAGAAATTGTCCATTTTTGGTCAGTTAAAATACAATATTCTGATGATCAAGATGAGTAAGTATCAGTGAACCTCTTAAGTGCCACATAGCTTAAGGTATGAGATACTTTCCCAAGGCTGAGAGACAGGAGACAAGACCATAGACACCAGAGGCCTGCCTGAGGCAGATGAAGTGATAGGGAAGGTTTTTTTTCTGTGAATGGGGAGAAAAGAAAAAGCTCTCAGTGACAGGCAAACTGCCAGGGAGAGTACAGCAGAGGCAGCAGATACGGGAAATGAACAGGCAGATCTTATTTCCAAAAGATGTGTTCTGTGGAAGCTGCTCTTCTAGTGAATGAAAGTGAACTTTTTTGGGGACACAGGCTTGGGAGAATGTCCCATTCTGAGCCTCAGTGCCCCATAGCCAGAATGTAGATTTTTTTTGGTAAACTTTTCCTTACGACAAGTCACTGCACAGCCTGTCATGTAGCTCTCCTGTACAAAGTTGCATAAGACAGTTTCTTACCACCATTACTGGTTTACAGAAAACTGGTTTCATTTCTGGTAAAACCTCTAGCTTCATGCTTTAAGAAAGACCTTTTGGCATCTGTGGCTGTGGATGAATGACACTGGAATTTGGCACAATGTACACCAGGCCTCCCAAGTCTTTTGTCTTTGTCTTACTGGCTGCTCTCAATGATGCACTAATGGAGCACTGTAAGATGAAGGCATGTCTGTCTGACCTTCTGTGTGGTCTTGGTGCTGAAGTGATGGTTGGATGGCACAGAAATACCACAACTCTTCCTGCAACTAACTTTTGCAGAATAATTATTTTTCATTACTTCTAATGTTTCTATACATCTGGGCCTTACTTCGAGCTGTGACTCAAGAGATGCAGTAAGTCACAAGCTGCTTGCAGTGTTGTACTGTAGGTGTCTGGATCAATAAAAGCTGATTATACCTTTGTCTCTCTGTGTGCAAAGAAGAGCCCAACTGACTAAAAGATGGAGACGGCTTTCTGGGGGGCATTTCCTGCATCTTGGGTCTATTCCTTGTTTACTTGGGCTCTTCCTGTGTGAACAAAGTGAGCTCTATCTTGGATGATGTGAACTCAAGTCTGGTATTTATGACATCCTCATCTTTGGTGAGTTAGATTGGAGGGTTTCTGTTTTAACTACATAGAGGAAAACACTGTTCAAACTTTTCCACCTGACATATTAACTTACTTCTGGCTAATCACAGCAATATCTAGATAGGTTGTTTTGGGTTTTTTTTGTTTTCATTTGCTTATTTTTCTGGGAGAAAAAAGTCACTTTACAGTAAAGAGGTCATTTAATAAATGGGCTAATGTTTAATGAGTTCTGACTCACATTAGATAAGAGATAAAGACCATAAACACGGCTTAAATCCTGGATTTCATAGCTGTAAATAGAACTCCACAGTCATTAAATAAGTTGTACTACAAATCACAGAGGTTTTTTTTAATTCTATATGATTTTTACTGACTGAGCAATTAATTTTGTTCTCATCAACTTTGACAAACAACAAACAACAATAAAACATAAATTCAATGTTAAATTTAGACATGGCAGATTACATATACAGCTTCAGTGAACAAAGAAGCCTGTGGGAGTGACAGGTCAATTAGACTGTTATTACTTGCTGTTGTGAGAAGGATCGAATTGATATATATCACACACAGTGTGTTCAAGGATTATACAAACAGACTTGAACAGCAACACAAGAAGGTGATCAAGGGACTGTATCTTAAACCTATTGAAAGCTCTTCTTTCATAATTTTTTTTCTGATTTTAGCTAAAGATTTTTAAAAAAAGGGAAGCTGAAACAGAAACTCAGATTTTTAGTTATTGTCTCTGGAAGTTGCAGTAACTGCAAATACTCAAACCTGACTAATACACCTGTTCTGGCTATCACATTTTCACCTTTCACTTGTAACAGCAGGGAACAGTTAGAGAGAACTGTATTGTTGTTGTTCTAATAGGAGCATGTTTCTAATGATCTTCAACTTGCTCTGTGACACTCCTACTTATAAAAGTTAGTGTGTTTTTTTTTTAAGACAAAATTACCTACCATAATTACATCTTTCTGGTTGCCCAGTTTGAAAGAAAAGTCTAAAGGGCAGGTCAAAATGCATAGCTTCAGCACAGCTGTTTATCTCTGTGTAATACTGAATCATAAATACTGAAATCTATTGCATTAGTGCATCTGACTCCATGGTCGGGAAAAAGAAGTTTCTGAATTTCTTTAAGTAACCTTGATATCTGAATTTTTAAACTGTTTTCAAACAATGTTACTGGTGTCAATATTAACTATCTGAGTTATGATTTATGATGCTGAGAATACAAACTAGGTGAAAATGGTTAGGAAAGAGAGCTAGAGAGGAAATGGCCTCAAGTTGCACCAGGGGATGCTTAGATTGGATATCGGGAAAAAATATCTTCACAGAAAGGGTTGTCAAGCATTGGAACTGCTGTTCAGGGAAGTGATTGAGTCACCAGTCCTGGAAGTATTTTAAAAGACATGTAGGTGTGGCCCTTGGGGATATGGTTTAGTGGTGGACTTGGCAGTGTTAGGTTAGCAGGTAGATTTAATGATCTTAAAGGTATTTTCCAACCTAAATGATTCTATGGTTCTATGAAAATAAAATAATCTATCGGTGTTATATTCTGTAGCAGGAGGATTTTTTTTCACTTGCCTCCTTCTTTCTTGTTATTTTTGCTTTAACTATAATTGAAGGTTACTGTCAATAAGAAGTGAGTGGTTTCGGTGTTTTATCGTTGGGGCTTTTTTGAATACATTTTTTTTCCTTTTGAACTTGACTCTGCAGTCCTGCAGTAGCACAGCCCTGATGCTCAGTGAAGGGGAATAACAAACCAAGCACGGTCTTTCTAGGTTTCCCTTGTGTTGCCCGAGGCCAATTGACTTTGTGTCCAAAAATGATTGACTTTTACTGTTTTGTAAAGGACTTTTGACCTTTCTGTTTTCCTTGTTGTCCAGCTACTTCAAGGTTGCTCTTCTTCAGACATGATTTTTTACATGCTCAGACTGCTTTGGAATGCAATGATAAGGTATAATGCTGCTGACTCTTTTGTCACAGGAGGCAAAAGTAGTATGACACAACGGGAATACATAGGCACATCCATGCAGGGATGTTAAAAGCCCTATGAATTTAGAATATCCTGTCTGATATCTTTGTAAAACAAAATAGTTGCTTGGGACTCCGGCGATTGTGAGGCATATCCTGTTTTGAACTTAGGGGGTATTTTTTTGGGAATGTTGTGCTTATTTTTCTGTCTGTTGGAATGTGCATGGCACTAAATAAAACATGCAACTCAAACCTACACCAAAAATTTGTTTGCTCAATGTAAGTCAAATAAAATGAGTTTGTGGCTTTATTCTCCATTTTACTTAGCAATAAGGTCTATCTGTGGTTCAATTCTTCCTGATGTGATCTCTGAAAAAGAGGAGAGTCTAGTTCTGGTCTCCTGGCTTTACTAAAGCAAGAACCATCAGGAAAATCCATTCAGTCTGATTTCTGTAGTGCAACATCAAATATGTTTGTTAATGATTAGGGATGAGTGGATCTTGTTATTGTGATGGTTCCATGCCTTTCAGGGAGGAGGATGGCAAAGCTGTGGAGGGGATGGGCAAGCCAAGCCATGAATGCACAAACCTGTTTGTATAGTGAAACCCCTTTTTCATCATGCAAATTGTAGCCTGTAACCTCTTATAAGGTGAGCTGCTCTGCTGCTTTTGTTACATCCTTTGCTCACATGCCTCTGTTGTACTTGAGAGTTTGTGTTCCCTTCCCTTGCTCTTAGCCAATGATGTCAATGATTAAGACAGTTTCACCAAAGCACCTAGAGTCCAGAAGAAATCAGTCAGCATCACGCATGTGTCTAAAGACTTGTAAGCTACAGAGCATTTACAGAAATTAATTTGGAATAAATAAATAGGTTAATTCAAAGTGGGCTAATTAAAATCACTTAATTCATGTGCAGATGTTGTTATACAAAAATAATAAAGTCTCATTGTATCTGTATTAATTCACTTGAAGACTAAATAAAGCTAAATCTTTGGGTGTTTGATTCTAAGAACTTGATTCAGTACGAATTCTGTTTGATGACAGATGAAAACTCTAAATACATGCCAGTGTTCTTCCACAGCATCCTCCTGAAGTGTACCGTCTTAAACTGTTCTGAATTCACTAGTCCTTGGGCTGGCTTTGTTTTAGGATAGTATACAGCAGTTATGGGTATGTTAGCAGATACTCAGAGCTGCTTATGACCTTTCTGGCATGCAGGTGTGCTGGCTGTGTCCCCATATGGTCAGAGGCATAGACACTTTCTAAATATCTCCACCTGCTAGCATAATAGTCTTCAAAAGGAGGGCTCCCAATAATTTTTCTTCCCTTTTTTTCAGTATAAAAGCAACACAAAAAAGCAAGAGCAGATCAAGGACTGCTTTCAGAGTGTCCATCCTCTTGACCAGATGTAGTCATACTGTCATCAAAAGGAATACTTTCATGGATTGAGGAGCATCCCTCCTCACTGTGATTTATCACTGCAGCTCTCGCTGACAGGTTTGAGGAGTAATCTAGAAAATCAAAACTAGAAATTCAGAAGTAAAAAAAGCTTTTTCTTTTGCCAATCCCTTTTTGTAATTCTTATCCAAATAAAAAGAAATGCACATTGAAGCCAGCATTTGAGATGTTCTGATCATGTCAGATGCAAGCCACAACTCCAGATGCTCCTGAAGGTATTGGCAACCACTCAAATGAATAATAAAACTAGATTAGTAAAAGATAACAACCAGATAAAACTAGAAAGAGCAACTCTCAGGCCAAGATATCTTTAAAAAGTCTGAATTTGTATGGACCAGGTCCAAGAGAAGCCATAATATATCTGCCTGCAAAAGTACATCACAGAATCACAGAATATGCTGAGTTGGAAGGGACTCATCAGGATCATGGAAGTCCAACCCTTTGCTCTGCACAGGACACCCCAAGCATCACACCATGTACCTGAGAGTGTTTTCCAAATGCTTCTTGAACTCTGTCAGGCTTGGTGCTGTGACCACTTCCTTGGGGAGCCTGTTCCAATGCTCAACCACCTTTTGGCGAAAAACTTTTTCCTGATATCCAGCCTAAACCTCCCCTGACACATCTTCATGCCATTCCTTCCAATGCTGTCACTGTTCATGAGAGTGAAGAGAGTGGTGTCTGCCTCTCCACTTCTCCTTGTGAACCTTTTCTCCAGGCTGAACAGACCAAATGACAGGTGCTCCTCATACAGCTTCCCCTCTAGACCCTTCACCATCCTTGTGGCCCTCCTTTGGAAACTCTCTAGTAGCTTAATAACTTTTTTTATATTATGGTGCCCAAAACTGCACACAGGACTCAAGGTAAGGCCCCCCTAGTGCGGAGCGGAGCGGGACAATCACCTCTGTTTGACCAGCTGGCAATGCTTTGCCCGATGTACCCCAGGACAAGGTTGGCCCTCCTGTATTTTTATAAACACACATATTTGTACACACACATACACGTATGTATGTATTTTATATACACATACATAAAAAAATACATATACATATAATACACACACACACACACACATATGTATGTATTTACTGATCACTAGATGTCACCTATAAGTAAAGCGTTGTAAAAGGAGGCCTTGTAAAATCATGGCTCAGCCTATTACTTAGCCTAAGTAGAAAAAGGGCTGTGGGAAAGAGACTTGGCTGAATTAGAGCCAAGAAAACAAGTTATATAACTATCCTGTGTTCACATCGTGGTATATGGTGGTTGGTTGAACTTAGTTTGTTATGCCTTAAAAGTATGTAAATTAATAACAGACTAACGGCTTAAAAAGCCTGGATTTTTGCAATAAACGTCCCTCCTTTGCACCTGCCTGGAGTCTCCACGTCGCTTTGAATCTCTTAATGCTACAGCTAGAAACACAGAATTTAGGTGTTGTGCAAGTGTTAACACTCCCTGTTTCTGTTTTGCTCATTTGTTTCCTACTTTGTCTGCTGTATCCCTGTCTTGAGGTTGTTTCATTCTCACTTGGTTCAACATAAATTTCAGATCCTATATGCTTGTTTATGTAGAAGTATTGTCTGTTTGATGTTAAAGTTAAACAGGATCTTGACAGTTTTGTCCCATTAATATTAATATTGTTAATATTTCTTTGTTTCTCTTTTTCTTTCTTCTTTTACTGTTTCATGAGTTCTTTGCTCAGAGTTTGGAGTGAGAAATCGGAGGCACTGAGATGTTCTTCTACTTAGATTGTTTATTAATTTCTTATCTATGGCATAGCTGCACAGAGTGTGCCTCTCTAAGTTAACAAGGTGGAAAATGGCTCTGAGTTGTAACTTCCAAGGCCATTTAAAGTCCAATCTATCCAATGATGAATTGCCAACTAATATGTTTTTACTTATAATCCAGTAGCTATTCATTTATCATCCACATTGTGGGTTTTTTGAACCAATACCAAACTATCCAGACTTGTGAAGAAGAAGGAAGAAAGAAGTAAAAACCCACACCCAAAATCCTCCATCTTGCTACTAATACATTGCTAATAACTCATAAACCTAATTTTCTACATCTCTACATATTCCACACAGTGACATAACAAATTGCTTTTTAATTACACAGTAGCAATTTTAGTGTTATCACCTGAAAAGGGAAGCCTTTCCCAAGGCCTCAGGTCAAACACTGTGTGCTTTTGAAAATCATTACCTGTCAACACTGAAAGATTGAAATTATCTGAACCCAGGGTTCCAACATTGTCCCACCTTTTCCATTGTTAGACAGATGCTAAAGCAAGATGAAGGTAATTGTGTTATATAGCAGAGACAGGTGTGTGGTATTCTTGCTCCTACTATGCCAGCTAGTGCAGGGCAGAAGGTGAGATACAGCAAAGGGCACAAGCAGCAAGTCTCATGTGGGTCAGGCAGTACAGCTGAGAGAATCAAGACTTCTAGCTCAGGACTGAGCACTTCAGCTCCCTGACTGGTACTTGTGAAATTTGAGGCCAGGGAAAATGTTGAAGAGATGTGAACTGAGGTCTTTTCTTTGAGTCTAAAACCAAGTGTATGTCCTCAGACTACTCTCTGTAGCTGGTAAGTGTTCTAGGGAACTGCTTTTTACTGCTTTCTAGTAGAAACATAATACTTGATTCTGAGGGTGTGTATGGATTCAGCATCTACTAATTCACCAAATGTTGATGCAAAATTGCTGGTTTGGGAAGTATGCCATGAAGGGACTTAATTTTACGGACAGTATAATTATACAGCTGTTACAGATATGCCTGTAAAGCACAACTTGCAACAGATAGCTTCAAATATGTGCTGCATTTCTTTTTTTTCTTTACACCTTCTAAATGAAAGGCAGTATGGACTGATCTTGCAATTTTAAATGTTGGGGATCACCTCATTTTTCCATTTCTTTGGCTTGTATACTTACTCATTTAACTGATTTTGTTGGAAAAGAGACAGAGTGGCACTTATTAAAGTGTGAGTCCACAGCAGAGTGCACAAGGGTTGTAAGCAAAGGCTATAAATGTTAAGTACCAGTTTGCGGTGTCACTCCTATAACCTCTGCTTCCTTTCTGATGCAGACTGTCTGCAGTCAGAGAAGGCTTAGGTGGTAGTATTAAGCAGGATTGATATAAGGGAATTAAGGAGTTAGGGACTCACCTGCAAAACCATTTAATTAAATAATATATCCACCTGCAAGAGCTGTTTGCTAAACAATATATCGTTCGCTTAGCTTAATTGTGCTTGCTAAGGCAGAACGAGGGAAGATGCCAAACTATTGATAGAATGAAGGAACCGTGACTTGGTTTCCTGCTCTCTGGACCCCTGAACTGGTTGGAATCAGCCATAAAGTTTGGACAGAGACCAAGGGACCAGAGAGCATGCGCAAGGAGGCAAGGTGAAAAGTTCAACTCCGAGGAAGACTTGCTTACTTCATCTTGGGACCCCTGCCCACGACCACCAGGAGGCACTGCGCAAGCGCAAGAGTATGGAAATTATTTTAGAGCTCATTATAATGGGAAGCGAGAATAGGTTATGCATATGTATAGGCGTATCGGGGAACCTTAATGTATATGTAATGTTTTAGAAAACAAATATAGAGAGCTTTGTTGCAGACGGTGCACATGCCTTAAGAGGAGCTATCCTCCATGTGCCCAGCGTGCTGAATAAACATATCTACTTTATAACTTTCGGGTTATAGAGTTATTATCCGCGCATCAGGATAACCTGAGTATTCTGAAGCAAAAATTGTGGGTTCTTGTGATTCAAGCTCTTGCAAGCTAAGAAAAATGTCCACTAGGTGTAAGACTAATAAGGGCTTCTTTCATTTGCAGGTCTGATTCTGAGAAGCCTATCATTTGTGTGCCTGCTACTCTCACCACTTAGAGCAGTAGAAAACTACTCTTTTCCATTTATTTTAGAAAGGTATCTAGTGGGTATGTGGGTGGGTGTGTAGGCTAAATACACATGGATCATGCCACATGTTAAAATTGAAGCCAGGAATGTGCTTGAGGAAGTGTTAAGATGGCAGGGTACACTCCTAATACTACAGGAATATTTCTGTAATTCAAGCTACAACCTTAAAACAAGGGATGATCTGATCCCAACTGATTAGCTGCAGTTTAGGAAATAAAAAATAACAAAAATCAAAAAGAAGGGTGGAGTGCAGCTAGAGGGTGACAATTTCTGATCTTCTTCTAGTAACGATTCACATCAGTGTTTAAAAGGGCATTGTTATTGAAGACAATTGATCTATACTGTATCCTAGTGTAATTCTCTGTGAATAAGTGAAACCAACACATTTCTCAAGGTTTATTCCCTTCTTTTCTTTCCCAACTAACACATCTGAGCACAATCAATTCTTGAAAAGACTGCCTAGGAGAATGCAGCATTGAATTGTTATGCTGAAGGTACAAATGCAAGAAGAACAATTAGATAAAAAGGGGTTGAAATTCTGACAGAGATGCTAAGATAATCTCTGCTATGTTAAGGATAACAGCTGTCACTAATTTAGTTGCATTATCCTTTTCATTGCAGATGTTTAGGGATGGGTCTTCTAAATTACAGAGAATGAAAACATTCCTATTAGAAAAAGCAAATTTTATTACAAGAAATATAATTGATAGCATGATATAAGCTTTTGATACCAAGCTATCTGATACAGTAACAGGAAAAACAGAAAATTTGCAAAGACATTTGTAGCTGTTGTATGAGGGTCAGAACCAAATCACGACATAAGTACGATCCAAGAGTCGGTGAGAAGTGGAATTATTTATTAATATAAAGAGCTATTTTATACCTTTATGTGCTTGAATGTCATAAGGTCATTGGTCCTTTGGCCATCCACCTCTCAGCGTGATTGGCTAAGTTACTACAACGCCTTATAGAAATTATTGTGTATTCAGTATAATAACAAGTCCACAGGTGCATGATAAGGAGAAGTCCCATTAGAGAAACATCTTCGCTGTTTACATAGCTTCTATGAGAAAGAACAGCTTCTCACAGAATGCAAGAAGCTGGAGAATTCCTCTGCTGAAAGCTTTTCGGTATCCACAGACATTTATCTGAAGAAAAGTGTGAGCACAATGACACCAGCCAATGTGTTTCCAGGTTTGTTGCTTCTGAACTAAAAATGCTCAAGAACAAGTGATTGTGTTGAATTAATATTGTCTGGTGACATATTGATACTTAATCATGATTTGTTTATTAACTATTTGTTGCCACGACTGATAACTAGTTAGCACTATGAAAGCGATAATGAGACAGTTTGCTTTATGTATGCAGCTCCTAACAATTTTATAAATCATTCTTGCAAACAAATCAAAGTCAATAAGAGTAACGTGACCACATATAACCTTATGATGTTTTTTCCTGTCTTATAGTCATTGGTTATGTGATCTTCCGCAGTGATAAAATGTCTGATGGGTTTAAAACCATTTTTGTTCACTGTTTTGGCTATATATGTGATCTTAAAGAAAGGCAAAGCCTACACTTAAAATTTATTATTCCTTAAAAAAATGGGTACAAATGGTAGGCACAGGTGTTAAACTAGGGGTAAATCTACATACTAAAGCTCATGCTAAGTGGAAGCACAGAGCTCCTGGGGGCTAATTTGCTCTGCTTCACGGTGCTTAGGTTGTACTGACCAAAGTAGCTTATTTAGAGCTTGCTTAGAGATCTTGAGCTATATGCTAGTGTGCAATGAAGGTAAACCATTAAAGATTTATGCTAGTTATTTTATTGTTAATTCTCTAGAAAGGCTCACAATCTATAAGTATAGATTGTGGTTAGGACTGGCCTGAATCATAGTCTGTCAATATCAATTTGCTGGTGTGCCCATTGCCGACTTTTCTAGAATACATGCAAGTTGCATTGGAAAAAATTACTTTTACTTGTAATATAAAGCAGCATGGTACACATGTTTTTACAGTAGGAACTCCATTTACTGTTTAATACAAAGCTCTGAAAAAAATCAGAAATAAAGAACTGGCAAAACCCTTTCATTTTTTCCTTTGTCCCATTGAAATTTTTAAATAAAGCCTCATACAAGAGAGACTAAGAGACAGAAGTTTAGTCATCCAATTGTAGTTCAGTGTCCTTAGTCCTACAAACCTTTAAAAAATGTTTAACACATCACATTGATCATGGTAAACAGTCAGTGGAGCTTATGCAGAGTGAGGTGCAAGGAATTAGATTTCAGGTATGGGCTCACCATGTCTACTATACTTTCCCTGTGCCAGAATCCACAGGCAGTAATAGGAACTTCACAGTAAAGCCTCAGGGCTCAGAAACCTCGTAATACTTCTGCACATGGGGATGCAGTGTGCTTTCAAGCTGAATAAGAGAAGCTTGTAACCACACATAGTGTGTTGCAAAAGGGAATGCTGATGCAATTGGACTCTCGTGACCACCTCTGCATGATGTGTGCTCTGCCATTAGGCACATGGGCTCTTTTAGGGCAAGTGGAGTTTTCCAGCATTTTCCATGTCGTATTGTGTTGACAGAGATCAGCAGAGGAATAAGAAGATTGCTGAAGAACAAAGGCTGGAAGAACTAATCTACCTCTTTGGGCACTCGCTGGCTGGAAACTTGAAAAATGGAAACATCACCAAGGAAGACTCTGTCTGTTGGATCACAGGTGGTACAGAGAAATATTTGCTTAGCAGATTCTAGAGTGGGGATCTAAACCTTCTGTTCAGAGCTGATCACATTTTCTAAACAGAGCATTTGTCTTCCTCTCTGAAACTCCTTGTGAGGGTAAAAACCCATAGGCTTTATATGTAATTTTAAAATTAATTTTGCTTTTTTTCTTCCTCACTAAATTGACAAAATCCTGAATCATCACATTTTCTCTTTTCATCTGTTTCTTTTTTTTTAACTATACAATTTTCTAACTTAGACAATAACGTCAATGTAGTAGAATGGAACTGGAGAATACACTTCACTGAACACAATTAGAATACACTACACTGTTGGGTGGGAATAAACCATCCAACCTGGAAACAGGAAATTTTCAGCTTTTAAAAATGGGATCAGGATAAAAAGTTTAAGTCTAATTAAATTGAATACTGTAGTTTTGCAATTTCCCTGTAATTAGTTAAGACAGTTGAATAAAAAATTTTTATTGGAGGAAAGAAAGGGAGAGAAATGCATTTTTTTAATCAGATCTAACCTTTAAGGATCATACCTTTAAGATCATGGTTCTGCTTTTTTCCTTGAATTCCATCTAAGTGTTGCAGGAGGCTACTGATACCTTGACCTTTTGTTTCTCGGAGTATCTAGTGGAAATAATGAACGAATAAAATCCATGACGAGTCACTTGATGGCAACCACTGGCATTTGTTATTTGTTTTGTGTGAATCTTTGCACAGAGTAAAATCTACATTAAGAATACAGTGGTGTCAGAAATTTCCATTGCAAACACAACAAAATTTGTTTATGAATCTGCTTTTAAATATATTAATCTGTTTTAAGTTTCCTGCTTAAAACCAGCTTTGAGATGCTGGTTGCTGTTGTGCTCCTTTCTGCTTCATGCCAGATTTTATCAAGGAGGAGTCAAATTTAGTCCTCAACAGGAGATGCTGCAATAAGGAGCTAACACATGGGCAGATATGGGGTAGAACTTATCTATGCATTAAGGACTCTGTAACTTGTGGAAGTTAATTGAAAGTTGTCTTCTGGGGTTTTTTGTTGGGTGTTTTGAGAGACACTAATTTTTTTGGTGTTTTTGAAAGGCATCCAAAACCAGTTCTTGAGTTCTTATTTTTTTTTCACCCAGCATCCAAACAACTTTGTTTTATAATTAAAACAAAGGACTTTTTTTTGTTTTATAACTAAAACAAAGGATTTTTTTTTGTCTACTGCAGGTTGCGTAGGCTTCAGTCTCCCACTGAGAGAAATATCTTTCTGATTCACACGAGTTGCCAGCAAATTTCATGAGACGCAGTGACATTTTATTCCTCTTCAAAGGCAATCAGTAAAACTGAAAAAGGTCACACTTTGTTTTTAGCAGAAAGTGCCTCTGTGTCATAATTTAAAGTGAACACAACTTCTAGCTTCATGCAGGAAGATGTGTATGTTAGATTTACTTTCAAGGGAAAATGTTAATTTCAATTTCACTAGAGTTTAGAAAATCAAAGTGCATATTTGTTAATTATTAGTCTTCAACAATTTATATATTTTAAATACTTTCACTTCTGTATGATTTTTTCTATCATTGAATCATTCCTACTGTATTTTTGACAAAATTAGATTAATTGCCTATTGATGTAATGAAAAAATGTAATTTGACTGAAAAAAAAAGCACCATAATATTCAGTTATTGGAGTCCTGCAACATTACAAACCAAAATATGATATTTTTCTGGATGCAGACTGTGAATTTTGTGTTCAATAGGACTTTCCACAGTTTCACTATTCTGGCAGCAGAAGGATCAACTGAGTGAGAGACCAGGAAAGCAAATGGCAGATTTTGTTAAACTACCTTGCATTATTTTGCTGTATTCATCCTAGCCTTCAGTGAACATTTTTGTTTAGAAAAACTTCACTGACTACTTTAGAATCTGTAAAATGTAAAGTTATTTACTGATTTTTCTGTTTATGGATTTAGTTGCTTCTGGGTTTGGCTATGATTTTATAAACACTTTGATATAAGAGTGACTTTAGAGATAGAGAACTTTTACCTTACATGAAGTTATTCATGTGCAGGCATTAATATTTCTGGATCAGGAATATCTTCAGTATCTTCAAGATATCTAATCAGTGCAAAACTGGGAGAAAACTACTGGTGACCTCATCATGTATTTTATTTAAGAAAAAAATCTTCTACAAACAGAAACTTCATGCTGAATGTTTATTACAAAATGACATGATTTGCCTTGAGACACATTTTTTCCCTTTGTTGTAGTAGGGCCTAATTATAACCAAGTCGCTTGTAGATCTGAGATGTTTTAAGAATGAAATAAGTTATTTTGGTTATTTACTGATAACTTCATTTGTAATGGCAGATGAGATGTTCAAGCTGACTCTTGTGAGATTCAGTCCAAGACTAGACTGAGACTTTAGATGTATGCTCTGAGAATGAGAACAGCATGTAAATGCACCCCTTTGAGAGGAACTCAGATTAAAAACAGTAGTTATGAATGGATGCTATGCACTCTTGGAGAACAGTCTTCTGGATACTGTTCATCCTTCCTTCAATATCTCTACTCTGCTGTAGAACGCTCCACAGATTCAAATCTTTGAAAGATTCAGGTGAGAAACTAGAGAAGGGAAAGGCAGAGAGCAAAGTACATTTCTAAATGAGACTTGGAGAGAAGAGAGTAAAATAAGGTAATAACGTACAGTTAGGTTGTACCAGACGGGAAAAGACATGGAGTAAGTGAGCCTTGCCAGAAGTGAGAGAAATATCTCATAAGCTGTTGCTATGGTACAGCCCAGGTTCTGTCCCTGAAGGTGGATCAAAGGAAAAATCTGCGGCATAGCTACATATGCCTCGTACCTGTCACTCCTATCACGTCTTTTCTTCCGTCACAGAAGCTCAAACCCTGTAACAGGCTAGCGTGATTTGAAATTCCCTCCAACTATGTTGTTATTAGTCAGTTTGAAAGTTGTTCCTCCCTGGAGATGTCTTTATTGGTTTTCTGTTATGTATCATCACTTCTGATTGGATAAGCTCTGTTATACCTACCTCACTATGTAACCCTTTAAACACTGCAGAGAGAAAGCAAGAAGCGTTTCTCTGCTGGCTACCCTTCAAGTTAACAACCTGCTCCACAGGGCAGAGAAATAAAACTTGGAATTGAAGCAACAGAGTTTCCAACTCTTTCCTCTTTGCCCTCGCTGCTGCCCTGGAAACAGCTGCTGCCCTAAAACAGCTGAGAAGTGTTTGTTGCTGATGGCTTTCAGGCCAGAGAAGCTGGGGCACTCGAACCTCGGTAAACAGCAATTGAGCGGTCATTATTCCAGATGGGCTTCGAACCCACTCGCCGCGGCCAAGCCAATAGCCAGGCACTGGCAGAAACGGCAATAAGCCTAGTGCAGAGCAACTGGCTTTCCTCTTACTGACTTAGTTCTCTTTATGCTGACATGGTATAGGTGCAGTTGGTTGTCTGAAGTGCAGAAACATGGCAAATCTGGTCCACAGTGTGGAAGAAATTGAGTACCTACTTAGAAGAAGACTTAGTTGCCTTATGGTGTGAGAAGGAGCATGAGCCAAATAACTTGTTCCTTCTCCTGGAACACTCTTCTCTTCTCTGGTCACAATTACTTCTGCACAATAACTCTTTTTTTCTTCATAAGTAGGTTAGCACAGAGGGGTCACTACCTTTGCTGATGGGTTTGGCCTTGGCCAGTGAAGGGTCTGTTTTGGAGCTGGCTGGCATTGGCTGTCAGACATAGAGGAAGCTTCTAGCAGCTTCTCATGGAAGCCACCACTGTAGCCTTCCCACCCCACCCCCGCCCCCAAACCTTGCCATGGAAACCCAATACAGCAGCTTCTTGGACTGAAGTTGTTCACATGTCAAAAGCCATCCTTAATACTTGTCACTTCTGAATTGGAGTATGAAGAGCTCTTCAACAGCCACTTTCAACACAGCCTTAAGATGTGTTGATCATCTGCAGTTCTCATTAAAATAGAAGAATCAGATCCTCAGTATCACTCTGGATTTTGTTTCTGAGCAAAGAACAGTTTGGTGATTTCAGAGGGCAGAGATCTAAAATTTCTTCTTTGGATTTGAGTCAGTGGTAAACAGTTCTATTTTGCCACTGTGCCTGTGATGAAAATCCTTTAACCTTCTAATAGAAGGCCGGGTGTAAGATTTCTATGTGAATGCTACCACAGGCACTGGAAAAATAAAATTATTTTTGTTTATTTAACTTCTTTAATTTTCAGTCTGACATTTCTCAACTGCACTCAGAGCCAAAATTTATTTGCAGTCTTAAAGCACTTCTTTATATAGTTCTTTTTGTAGGAGTGAAGGGACTTTATGAAATGTCTTGAGGTTTTAAAGATTTTTTTATATTAAAACCAACAAATTATTCAGAAGGAGGATTTACTATAAAAATTCCCACCAAGAGAAAATTTATTGGAGTTCAAGTATCTGCTAATTTTGCTCAAAACTTTGGATTGCATTTATTTGTCCTGAAATTATTTTTTCCTATAGATGCTGAAAAATCCCCCAGTACTTTATTTGGCACAAGAAAAAAACCCACTATGCAATCCCCCAAACCCATTCTCAAAACTCAGAGCCTTAAATGGGTCTATGCCATCTGTTCCTCTTCATTTTGGCAGCTCTGACTTGACATCTGGCAGCTATAGAACTAAGTGTGAACTTGTAATTAGAACTGGACAGAGATCTCAAGTTCCTTGTTTTAATAAAATTTCCCTGTACTATGCGATGTTGCAGAATACTGAATACTGGTATCCAACATGCTTGTATGTTTTTGATGACTCATCTAGAGTATGTGGAAAGAAGCAGCTTTGTAATGACTTTTGATTTGCTTCTTTCAGTCCTAATTAGAGCATGTTTAAATGGTGACACTGGAGTTATTTTGGTTTGTGTTATAATCTTTCTCTGGATGAACAGGCAATATGACTTCTTCCACTGGGAGAGTTCTCAGCTGAAGGATAGCAGGATTAATCCCGAGGAGGCACTGTGTTCATTTGTGGTACATAAAATGGTTGAGAGCCTCTAAAGGGTAAACCACAAAGAGTTTGGAGAGTGCCAGTGTTATGAACCGTGAAATTGAACCAAGTTGCCAATGGAGAAGGGAGGGGAGAGAAAAATAAGCACAAGCAGAAATTGATTCAAATATGAAGTTAGCTGTCAGGAGGGTAAGCAAGTAGAAAGTACATGTAAGAGAGACTTGAGAACCGGTTAGGGAGTTCTTAATTTCTTCTTTTTTTCTATAGCTGTGACTCTCTCTTCACTCAGGATTTCTGTTCTGAACATTTTCTGATGGGCTCTTTTTGTTCATTTGCCCTTGTTTTTCTTTGCTTCACTACTGGAAATCATTTGGGCAATATATCTTTATTTTTCAGTGAAGAGACAGCAATTTGGCTTTTTGCTTCAGTTAACAGATTGAGCTTGGTTCTGCAGGGGATCTTGAGAGTGAACCTGAGCAGCTGAATTTGACTGAAAACCTAGGTTAATGTGCTTCTGCTGCCATTTAAACCCATGCTGTTTAAAAAGGTTAATAATTTCTAAGAAATTCTCCCCACTGCCTCATCCCTCACTCCTCGGGTTCCTTTAGTCAGTGAAACCAAATTAAAATGTTCTCTTAAAGGCAAGGCACATTATGCATTTTGGAAGATGATGTTTATTTTCCTCTTTTTTGTCATGATGTTGCTTTTATGAAAGTGGTTTGCTATCTTCTTGTAACATCTTTTCATTTAATACAGACTTGGATTTAGTTATATCTATTACAGTCTGTTTCCCCGTACATTTCTTAGGCAGCTCTAAATTTGAAAGAGAGCCGTCATCTTGACATTTTATTTGGGCTAGATTTTGAATAAATGTAATTAGGCTTTGTCATGCTTTTTTTAGACAGTCAACACAAAATTATTTATTTTCTCTTTTATATAAAAAGCTCTTTCAGACTGGTTCCATTTTAATTACCCTTGAAGACGTTCATATTTTAATAAGGCTGTAAATATCAAGTCTTGATGAGTCAGACCTGAAATGTTAGAAAGCAAACTAACTCCTAATGTTCTCACTCTGTCCCAATCCTTGTGAAGTGCCAAGAACTTCCTTGTAAGTGCTAAGCTCTCTTACAGCATCAAAGACAGGGAGAGCTGAAATTGCCTAGCATCTTGCAATGCAATCCCTTATCAAATAGGCTGCATTAACACCAAATATGCCTGGTCACCATACAAAAGATGCTATGATACTTTTAAAATAATTATCTTATTATAATTGATGTTTTCATTTTTGAAACACAGAGCTAAAGCCAGGTTGCATTTCATGTGTTGGTCCTACAATATTACCTATTTGGAGAAAAAAATAAATTAGCAAGAGCTACCTGTGTAGACAGGTGCCTCCATAGAAAGGGGTCAGTGAGAGGTACATGAAAAGAGAACTACAGAGCTATAGAGGTGTCCATAGATATGTGTACCAATATTGGCTCTGTTCAGTATTTTCTGCTCCCTCCCATCTCTGCCTTGAGTTGCACTGTGGCATGTTAATTAGAATTAATTTTTACTTGGAAAACAGATGTAGCAAACGGTGGTAAGTGGGGAAAAGAAACAGACTATGGTCCTGATTTTATGAACCTTCTCAGCTTCTACTGCTTCAGTATTTCCAGAGTATTACAGTCAGAAGGCAACCTGAACTTTTCACAAAATCTTCAGGTTTTTTCCCTCTGTCTCACTTCTTTTTCAATCACGAAGGATCTTGAGACAGGTCTCCTTTTCCTCCTGTCACCTGACTCTCATGCTCTGCTGTGGATATCTATAGGGAAAAAACCTGCAGAACCATTTTTCTTCCTGTCCCAGTTTGAAAGACAGGGGTCTGTAAAGGAAGGTGGGAAACCTTCCTGGGACAGAGAGGATGACGCGCCTCCCTCCAAATTATTATACCCTTGAAATTACGGGACTTTCAGGCAAAGATGTGGTAAAAAGAATAACAGTTCTTAACTTGGATTATATATCTCTATATATAACAAGACAGATAAAAGGCAACAATAAGAGAACAGACAAATGCTGTAACAGTCCTTTCTCTGTCGTTGGGCGATTCTCTGTTGGGGCAGAGAGGCTGCGGTGACTACCCTGCGGCTGCAGGGGGTGCTGTGGCACGAGCGCGGCAACCTCTCCACGTGGCAATGGTGGCTCGGGCGAGCGGGAGAGGGGAGATCACTCCTGGTGCGAACTCACGGGGCAGCAGCTCAGCTCCACCAACCTCGGCAGCGGGCAGCAAGCAGCACAGGCAGGTCTGACTGGGGAGCAATGGACCTCAGTGTCACCCAGCCAGCGGCCAGCAGAAGGCAAGAACAGCAGAGACCAGCAGACCCCAGTGGTGACCCACGTGCAGCAGAAATCTGGGCTAGCGACAGAGACGACAGAAGCGAGCAGTCCCCAGCAGCAACCAGTTACAGCATAGCACTGGACCCTGTGCTGTGGCGGGACCCCCGTGGAGATGTCACAGTGCAGCTGTGTTGTCTGAATAAACCAGCATTTGCTGCACACACAATCGTCCTCACCTAACGTCGAGCCAAAAGGAGACTGAGCCGGGCCCCCACCCCCTCCAGCCAAGTCTCGTAGTCTTTCCCCTCTAGCGATGTCAGGTTGCAGCTCCTGGGAACAACTCTCTGGCCAAAACTTCCAACTGTTTTATCTCTAGCTGGGTGATTATAGTGGCATGTGAGTGTGTGGGTAACCCCCTTCGTCCCTTAAGCATCACCCATTCTGGGTGATTATTGTGGCATGTGGCAGTACGGGCAACCTTCTTTGTCTCTTAAGTGTCACCTATTAGTTCCCAGGCAACCCCTCCCTGCTGCCACAGGTGTCCCTGTTAGATGCGAGAAAAATTCACTGACAACTTCAAACCCACAACACTTCCATAAGCATGTGGTGATGAAATCAATACTAACTCTCTCTTAGCCTGAACAATTCTAGTGCTTCTGTTTTTCTATGGAGAAAGGGCTTCCGTGTTATAAATTGCTGATGCAGTCTTTTTTGTTGCTTTTCTTTAAGATTTTCCTTTTGGTTTAACAGGCAGTGAAAGGTTGGAAAGGTGGAATTAAGCTGGACTATCTTGCTCAATAGGAGAAAATAATATTTCCTTCCATTTGCATCTGTCCTTCCATGTGTCCTTGAAATTTTTTCTCAGCTGACTGACAGCTTCAGAGGATTGAGCTCATGCAAATCAGTGCAAAGTGAAATAGAGAAATCCAGATTCGTCTTAACCAAATTTATTTCGTAGCTACATGACTATTCATACCAGAGTTTAGATTTTAGCATTAACTTCCTTTCACTTGTTTCTGCTGTGGCTGCACTTCTTCCATGAGTTTAGCATGCTGAGACGTCTGGCTGGAGTTGTCTCTACCCTCTGGGCCTGTGCTGATGACCTCATTGGCTTGTCAGCTGCAGCCTTTGCATAGGTTTCCAATCAGAAGTCTTGTTAATATCTGTGTACTAGCATCTTTAACTTGCTTGTGTGACAGAAGTTTTTATGGCCCAACCTCTGTGGCACGGTAGTAAGAAATTAGTCTGTGGGTTTAATGGGTTGACAATTTTTCTACTGTTCATGTGCCCATATCAAAAGAATAAATTAGTTGCTTTCTCCATGTTTCCTATGCAACTGTGCTTGACTTTTGTTTTACTATTTTACGATGCCAACTCAGGTTTAGTATGCTGTTCACGGTAGCTCGTGCCAAACATTATTTTTCAGGTGACAGCCGTTCGATAGCTTTGCTTCACGCTGTAGCTCTTTCAGTTGTTCTAATATTCTGTCCAAGGTGACTCATGTATATTGCAAATTGTCTTTCTCACTTTAGTCTCCAAAGCATTTGCAGTTATGCTTTCCTTTTAGTAGACCTCTGATTCTGACTTACATTCTACTCTGTGTGTTCCATTTTGTCTATCAACATTAGTAAATGATCAGTTTTCCCAAAACTGTGAGTATCTCCCACCAGTTCAAGTTAAATGCTCAGTGTCAGTTTACTGCTTCATTCGTTTTGTCAATCCTTCTGACTGTATCTGTTATGAAGTTAATTTAATTTAGTTTTTTTGACTAGGAGATTCAGGACATAGTAAATGTAGTTCAAAATGGTGATGTTTGTCACTTCATATTACTATGCTAAATCATAAAAGAAAGAAGTACTCTGTCTTCAGAGTAAGGTCTGAACTGGAATGGGAATTGTAGAAAATTTCTAAAAAGCTCGAATGAACATTCTTTATACAGCCATTAAAAGACACAACAAAGTGAGTGAGGTTGGTGGAAAAATTAGAGCTCACTTTGTTAAACTGTTTGGGCACTCTGACCCAGTAAATGAAGACAATCTCTAAGAAATACTGGGATGATGGGCAAGATATCACTAACATTTAACAGAGCAGAGGTAATACCAGAAAACTTTTATTCATATTGTTCAGCACTTCTGATACACTTCCCATTTTCAGTTGTTTGCATTTCTAGCACAGAATAAGCCTTCTGGCTGAAAGTTTTCAAGATTTTTTTCTTGTCTCAGCTTTAATTTTGAAAATTTTGGAATCAAAGTTTTCTACAGGGAAAAAAAAACTTTTTAAGGTGGCAGAATTAAAAAATAGATAGTATTGCTGATGTTGAAAGCTCCTGTTGTCTGTTTGATTTAATGTTTTTGGTTTGACTGTTTTGGTACCTTGCCTTACGTTTATCTACATTACATTTCATTGGGCCACATACTTATTACTGTAAGGTCTTGGCAGCCAGCCCTCACGTTTCATCGGCTGGATTATACATTTCATCAGCCAACTGCCTAACATGAGGCTTCATCTTTTTTCCCGTGTTTTTTTATTCATATGTAAGAGCAAAAATGGGCTCAGTACAGATCCCTGTGAAATTTCATTAATGACTACTCTAATGAGAAAAACCGACAATTTATTTCTGTCTCGTTTTCTAAGGAACTTTACTGATCACTATTCTGTTATTTGTGAGACTCGCACATTAGAAACTCTTGGTGAGACATTCCTGACCTATTATTTGGAAAAATTCATTTTAGTATGCTTTTTATTCTGAGCATGGTTGCCATTTCTATGAGATTTTCTGACATAAATGTTTCCTATACTTGTAAATGTATTTGTTTTGTGAGCGCTCTAATAGGAAGCAAGTTTGATGACATTGATGCTATTGTTATTTAGTGGGGGGCAGCCACACTTTTGTTGTAAGTAGTTGTATATCTACATTTGAATCCTAATTATTCTTTTGAATAACATCAAGCCTGAAAACAAACCCTGAAGAGTGTATTAACATACTCAGTTATAAGACAAAAGACAAAAGCAGCTGCTTTCCAATACATAACTATTGAACATTTCTCAGTTTCTTTCATGTAGTACAGATTGATCTTTTGTAGTGCTAATTCTTAAATGAGATCATTAATAGTTAATGGAGGTTTGAATATCTGTCCAGACTACTGTATCTTTCCAGTTATCTTTTTCATCCTTGTAGTCTCTTACAAAATTTATTAATTTGTTTGATGAGACCTATATTCTCTAAAATTATTTTGGCTGTCATAAATAATTTTTCTGTATTTATTAACTGAATTTCATATCAACATTTCTTTTTTGTCCTTGATTTATTGGCAGGCTACCAAGCCTATAATCACCTGCCATTACTCTTGTTGACTATCAGTAGAGCACCAGCATCCTTCCAGGCTTCTTGAATGTCCCTGCAGCTCTGAAACCAGAAATATGCTCATCCAGATGTTTTGAGGTATAAATTACCAAGGGCTCAATTTTAAAAGTGTCTAAACTTCACAGGGCTGTTTTACATTTCCAATTGCTAGTGAACTGTAAATCAAACTATAAATCACTTCACAGAAAGACAGAATATTTTGAGTTGAAAGAGACCCACAGGATCTTCAAAGTCCAACTCCTGGCCCTGCACAGGAAAGCCCCAAGAGTCCCATCATGTGCCTAACATGTTCAGGCATGTTCATGCTAATTTGAACATTGTTCAAATGCTTCTTGAACTCTGTCAGGCTTGGTGCTGTGAGAACTTCTCTGGGGAGCCTGTTCCAGTGCTCAATCACCCTCTGGGTGAAGAACCTCTTCCTAATATCCAACCTAAACCTCCTCTGGCACAACTTCATACCATTCCCTTGGGTCCTGTCACTGGTAACCACAGAGAAGAGATCAGTGTCTGCCCCTCAACTTCCCATCACAAGGAAGTTGTAACTGCAGTGAGGTCGCCCCTCAGTCTCCTCTTCTCCAGGCTGAACAGACCAAGTGGCTTCAGCAGCTCTTCATACGGCTTCCCCTCAAGGCCCTTCACCATTTCATGCCCTCCTTTGGACACTCTCTAATAGCTTTTTATCCTTCTTACATTGTGGCACCCAAAACTGCACACAGCCCTCGAAGTGAGGCCACCCCAGGGCAGAGCAGAGCTGGACAATGCCCTCCCTTGCCCAGCTGGTGATGTTGGGCCTGATGCACCCCAGGACAGGGTTGGCCCTGCTGGCTGCTGGGGCACTGCTGGGTCATGTTCAACTTGCCAGTGACCTGGACTCCCAGCCCCCTTTCTCCAGCACTGCTCTCCAGTCTCTCATTCTCCAGTCTGTATGTACATGCAGGATCTTTGCAATACCTCATTCTGCTTCCTTTTTAAACGCATATCATAAAGCTTAAGAAACACTTAATTTTTCCACATTATTGTGAATATCAAAAGTCTAATGGTGAGAATATAACATTAGTACAATATATTTTGCTCTAAGTATACCTTAAAAAGTTTTCATTTGCATTTGCTTTACCTTTGTTAGCTATGAGTTTTCCCAGAGATTACCTTCCCTAAACATTTGACTCCTTTTTCATTTGATATATCAAAATATATATAATTTAAAATGTTTTTAAAACTCCTATCTTCACTGAATATCTCTCTTTAGCGGGTACTTACGTGTAGTAACATTTTTGCTTGATTATTCTCCTCCAAAATAATGATCTTCAGATTTAGAAAATTAGCTCTATTGAAGAACCTAGTTTGCATTGGAATGGGAATCTGTCTTTTTTAAAGAAATTGAAGTCACGTTGTAGTTACTGATTCTTCGATATCCACAAAGTTTTGGTTCAGTGATTAATTAATCTTTATGTATTGTGTGATTCTGATAACAATTACATCATCAGTGGTGCAATGCAATTTGCATTAGAAAATTATCATCTGTATTATTTAGCTAAAACTGTTTCAGATTTTGAATTCAATAATGGAATATGCTTGAATTAGTCATGCAGAAATGTTTTTGCTAGAAAAAGCACAGGCTTGAGAAATTTGAGTTTTATGCCATAAATCCTTGTCAGATTTAGAAGTAGCAAACTGAATATAATTTTTAATTATGCCTAAAAGTTTTTTATTACGTTTTGAAAATATGATTTATGTGTCATATTGTCTTCAATTAAAATTATGTGAAAGCAACAGAACTGCTCTTGAAGGGTGCAAGCATTGCAAAGGGGAAAACAATATTAATATCATAGGAGGGATTATGCTAAAAGTACTTTAAAAGGATTTGTTAATTTTTTGCATGGCTACCATAACAACCAGATGCATGTTGGAAGCTTTTTAATTCACTTAGACAGCTGAGCTGTGTTATGTTCATTGTTTGTGACCTTTGCATATGGCCTCCTACCAGGTCCCACTCATCTGCTGTTGTCAGTCTGTGAAGCCAAGAAAAATGAGGGTGACCAGATATGACTGTCAACTCACTGAGAGATGGTGCTGACACTGTGTATGGACAACCGTTTTTTAAGACGTTGTCTGTACAGGTGAATTTATTGATTCATGAGACGTCTCTGAAGAATGGGAATGCTTGACAGCATACCAATGCTTTCATGACCCCAACCACTGTAATATGTTTAACATCTCAATTATGTAAAAAGTAAACAAAGAAATAAGCTCTAATTTAATCTTGGTTTTCTATGTAATTGAAGCAAAGATTGTAATGGCAGAGTCTAAAGTATTGCGTATGCAGAGCAAGTTGCCCATTCCTATTAAACTTCATTGGTTTGCATGGGATATTCCCAAAGAAAACTTCTTTGTAATAAGAAGTTTCTTTCTGATAAGTGTGGGAAAGTTGATGAAGCCCACCAGTATTTCCTTTTGAGTCAGAAAATCTTTACTAAATAAGATTAATGAAATATTTTGTTAACATGAATGGGACAGAATCATAAAGTTAGAGAAAATTGCAGCAGCAGAGTATGTACATGTAGCTAACAAATATAGCAGTTCCTTTTTCAGTAATTTTGTCAGAAATCCACCCACTCCTTTCTCATCACATGGCAGGCGTTCCCCACAGAAAGGACTCCCTCAGTGTCGCATCCTTTTCTGTAGAGCAAACCCTTCTCTCTTGGACCAAAGGATAGGAGAAGACTATGTACCTCAGTGCCTGCCTGTCACCAGGTCTGAAGGAAATTTTTCTCAGTCTCTCTCATGAAAGGGGCAAATATTTATCATTACAGCCATGGGAAAATAGGGTTGATACTGAATTTCCATGTAAAGGAAGTGTAGAGGCCCTCCATCTCTCATTTTGCTGTGGTCTTTGGCAGAAGGGGACCACACTGAGCTCTTTAGATCTGTTCTTCCTCCCTGTAAGAAGCTGCAGCCATTCATTAACCCCAGGATAGGGGTGGAGGAAGACACAAGTCTTCTTGGTGAAAGGAAAATCCACCAAAGGCCAAGAAGAAATCTGTTTCTGTAACCACCTAATCTATTGAAACCATAGGACCAGGTCTTGCAGTGAAGCCTTGCTGCAATGCCTAGTTTTTAATACCTTTCAATACCCCCTTATGGCATCATAAAATGTCAGGGCAGAACATAAAATTCTACTGTCACAGAAGGTTTGGTTTTGGCACAAATCTTGGTCTCTAATTCCTTAGTTAAATCAAGGATGTTTAAGATGGCAGCTGCTTCAACCTATCAACAATTAACATGCAAGTATATCTAGGGGAAGCCTGGGGTTATCCATGCTGCCAAACCCTGGCATGAAAGATGTCATACTATCGTTCTTATTGGAAAAGATGTCAAAGCTTCTCCAGGCAATTTTTAAAAGCATTTAAATCAGCCTCCTGCTTTAAATTGCCCTCCAGAGGAATCCACCTCTTCTATACATGGAGCTGAAGGAGCTTAATGCAGGGAAATATTGAAACTTATTGCATCCCATTGTTGGGTAATTATCAAACGATTTTCACTTGTAGTACTGACTTCAAAGAGCCATTCTCATTATACAGCTCATGTCACAGAAATATGGCTTTGTAATCATGCAAACCTTTTTCTCCCAAGTAAATTAGCACTTTATATTATTGAGTTTGACTTGTGAAATCCTTTGAGCTTTTAAATTTCTTTTTTTTGAGTTGGACTTTTGAATTACTTTTATTGGATTCAAATAAGGTGAAAAGGAATACTTGAATTTGAATATTCTGATGCAATTTTTATTAAAGCTGTATTCTTGGAGGCATTACCTTAAAAGGGGTTGTAAACATTGTAAACATGGCTCAGAATTAGCACAGCTGAAGTGGGAGTAATTTTTTGCTTTTATCACTCTCTGCCATGCTTCACTTACCTACTTAGTGCAGTCTGTTCAGTGCAGCCTTGATAGATGAAGCAATATACTTGTAAATAATAGATATATTTATATTGCTTGTTCATCAGGAAAGAAACACATCATTGCCACAACCATGAACCCATAGCAGCTGTAAGACTCTTCCAGTACTCTCAGATCAGATTTTTTGTCCAGAAAGTTTTAAATTTTTATATTTTTACAACATGCTGGAAAATAACAAGGCTACAAAATTATGTCAAAGTTAATTTTACTATTAACATTTCTGATTTTTTACTGGTCTCTATTAAAACTATTTTCATGTTCTTCACAACAAAGTGGGAAAGCTTGGTTAGGACAGAGTTTAAATCTAGCTCTTAACTTTGCCTTTCAGGCTTGTCAATAAGCATTTGCATGTCAGTGACCTCTATCACTTGTCTTAACCCAGTGAGAGAGAAATCTAGAGGTCACTGAATCAGAAAAACTAGATCCATTTGCAAGGTCAAGATCTTCCAGGCTGTGTGAATAATTATACTTAACTAAAATGTAGAATTAGCACTCTGGAATATGAGAGCTACCTTTCAGACACACTAAATTATTTTGTATTTTCATTCGCTGCTAAATAATGCAAAACTGTTGATTGAAACATTGACTTGGTAAGCAATTAATAAGTAAATGCATTCTAACTTTCTCTAAGTTATAAATTAGAAGGTGAAAAACCACAAGAGAAACATTAATCTCAAAACATATGTGTGATTTAATGTTTAACAGAATTTCTAACTGAAGAAGCTGACTGAGAGAAGGAAAACTAGAAAAGAATTTTTCTAGTGTGAAAGAAGACTTGTATTCTATCACTCATTTTTCCCACACACAAATTTTGAGGACTAAGATTACAAATCAGATTTTTCTGACATGTAGTTCACAGGCAGCAGGTTTTGACATCTTCAAAATCTTTTGCTGATTTCATGGAATCATCAACTGAAATTTGTAAGCAAGTTTTTCACTGTGTACCTGCAACCTGACCATTTTTCAGCTTAGGAAAAAAAAGAAGAAAACTTTTCTTCTAATGACAGTAGAACAAGCTCTCTAAAAGGGGATGAAGGCTCTGACCAGGGCAAGAGGAATGCTGTCTAGATCAGAGTGTGTGTCCTGGTTTGAAGGACAGGTGTCTGTTAAGGAAGGTGGGAAACCTCCCTTGAGTACAGGATGACCTCCCTCCCTCCTCCGAATTACTGTACCTTTGAAATTACAGGGCTCTCAGGCAAAGATGTGGTAAAAAGAATAACAGTTCTTTACTAGAGTTATATAACTNAGCGGGCAGCAAGCAGCGCAGGCAGGCAGGGTTGACTGGGGAGCGATGGACTTTGGTATCACCCACCGGTGGAGCAGCAGAAGGCAGGGAACAGCAGAGACGAGCAGCTCCTGGCGGTGATTTTGGTTACAGCGTAACTCTGTACCCTGTGCCTCTGCGGGACCCTCGGGGATGTCACAGTGTATCTGTGCTCTGGAGCCAGCCGGCAGAGACATCGCAGTGTAGCAGTGTTCCCGGACTGAAACCGGCACTCGCTGCAGACAGGACCATCCTCACCAAACACCGAGCCGAGAGAGCCAAGCAAACCCGGTCTCCACCCACCTCTCGCCCAAGTCTCGGGCAGTTTCCTCGCAATGCTCCAGCCTCTGGGGAATCAACCTACTTGCCAGTAGTTCCAGCTCTTTGTTTTCCTTTAACTGGGGGAATTGTCCTGGCTTCTGGGCTGGGCAAGTATCATCGTTCTTTGTCGTTAGCGTGGAATGCAGCTCTATAGATAACTCCCTTTTGTTCTTAGTGTCGCCCATCAATTCCCGGCCAGCCCCTCCCCATCTACACAGCCTGCCTAGTACCTGAGGGAAAGGAAACAAATTTCATTTTGCCTAACCCATAACAGAGTGGACAGCTGTACTTTACTGTTTTGGGTGGAGAATGGGATATGCACAATACAGCTGTCTGTGAATGCCTGAACTTGCTAGGAGACCATGTCTCACTGTGCACTGGTGACAGACTGAGTCATAATGTCGCTGTTGTATCGAGGACGGAGCAAAATCACGACACAATATGATCCAGCACGAAGGTGAAAAAGGCATTATTTATTAATATATAGACCCGTTTTATACCTTAGCACACATGAATGCCATAAGGTCATTGGTCCCTTGACCACCCACCTCTCAGGGTGATTGGCTGGACTTTATAACACCCGTTTTAAAACATTTCTTTAGTCGATATCATAACAATACTGCATAACAACTTCACAGGTGCAAGATAAGGATGTTTTCTTTCATGAAGCATCTCACTGTTTTCATACCTTACATGAGAAAAGGCAGGCTCTCACAGAATACTGTGAAAGCTGGAAAATTTCTCTGCTGAAAGCTTTTCAGTGTCCGCATCATAACACAGCTGACTGCCCTAAAGAAGTATTCTTCAGCCAGCATCAGACTGTTATTTGAGTTGAGAACACGGGATTTGTTGCATTCATATATTTCCTTTAAGACTATGGGCCATGTCTTTCTTTAATACATTCCTAGCCAAATGTAAGGTAACAATGACTCTTACCTTGCCTGGGTGTTCTGAACTGTGTTGGCAGTCTTGCCAAGAGTGTGCAGAGGAAAGAACATGCTGAAAGACATTTGAAATAGACATCTCCCCAAATTGTCCATCTTTAGGGCATTAGGCCTATTGGCTTAACAGTGAAAAACTATACAGTGGTATGTATAAAATTTATCATGGTACTAACCATCCTGTCTGTAAGAATGACATAGTCCCTCAGCTTTGATACGAATTCTCTTGGAAGAACCTAGCTGGCCTCCCACATGGAAGGAGGAAACAGCCCAGAAGAGACTATATATAGGGCCCTCTGTTTTGACTGTGAGGATTGGTCAAAGAAAGAGGGTCTGGTTGCGAGCTGGTAGTGAGACAAATGGAAAGTCCCAGGACTCTTATTGTTGGCTGAGTCTGGAGTACTTGGGGAGGAACTGTACCAAGGCCAAATCTATCTTTATCTTTGACCCACTGGGGTGACTGACCTGAACATTTCATGGTCTACTTTCTTTGCATTTTCTTATGCCTTGTGTCACTTCGTGGTGTTATTTCAATTCATCTTCTTGCTTCCTTCTTCCAGACTGTATGACCTATACCTTTTCATCGAAATTCTCCATGGCCAATCATGAAGGTTTCTGTTCTCTTAGAGTGAATTAGAAAAGACCATCACAGAGATAACTTTTCTTCAGAGGATGGCAGCGATATACAAGAGGCAATTTCAGTGGATATTTTGTGCTCCTACACTACTGGAATTTCTCTCTTGGAAGGGAGTCTATTGCTTCTCATTGGTTTAAGAACCTATAAGAGGTTGAAGGGTCTGACGATTTTTTCCCCCCTTCATTTAAAGTCAAACCATTTTCTTTTCCAGATGAAATATTATGGATCAGAATGATTTGACTGTTTGACTCTACAGAGCAGTTGGTGTCCTCAGAGATTTCAGAGATTTTGGTTTTAGCAGTAACAGGTGTGAAATTTCTATTTTATTATCAGATTTCAACAAAAAGTCTCTGGACAATATGTCAAATTGTTGATCTCAGAGGTACGTCCAACTTATGTCTGGATCAAGAGCTTGGTTTGAAGCAAATCTGCTCATTCACTATTTATGCTTTGGTTCGCATTTTGAAGCAGTTTGTGTTGGTTTTGCAGGGCCTGGCTTTTGATAGCATGGGGGCCCACAGAGGTGACTTCTGTGAGAAGCTGCTGGAAGCTTCCACCATGTCCAGCACGGCCAATCCTTGATGGCTCTGATGATGGACATGCTGCTGGCCAAGGCTGGGCCAATTAGAGATGATGGTAATGCCTCTGTGATAATATATTTAAGAAAAAATCTCAACAAAGTTTGTGGCGTAGTTGTAACTTTCCAGCTAGAGAGAGGAGGAGTGAGAATATGTGAGAGAAACAACAATGGAGGCACCAAGGTCAGTGCAGAAGGAGG
>VZRJ01003720.1:0-115856 GCA_013397565.1 Ptilonorhynchus violaceus
TCTTAGCAGCTGGTACAGTGCTGGAGTTTTCCTTTTTTTCGTGATTATTCTCCTCCCCTGTGGGGTGGGGGTATGGATGTTGGGGGTCAAAGGGAGGTGGGAAGTGAGCAAATGCCACTCAGGACTTAATTGTCATCTGGGGTTAAACCATGACAGTTACTTTTAGGCTTTTGTTCCCTCACCAACCTCTCCTTGTTCAGCCTCTTCACACTCTGCCAGGCTCTGTGTTTTGAGAGTTGAGGAAAGAACACATTAGTAATTGAAACAAAATAATTGCAGTAACAATAATAATTGTAATGGAAAGAACAGTTAGGAATAAAACCCAAGAGAAACAAGTGATGCGCAACACAATTGCTCACCCCTCACTGACTGCTGGCCAGCCCATCTTCCAGGGCAATCTGCAGCTCCCAGCCAACTCCCTGTGTATGGTATGGAATGTCCTTTTGGCCAGTTTGGGTCAGCTCTCCTGGCCATGCTCCCTCCCAGTGTCTTGCTGGTAGAGGATGGCAAACAGAAGTCCTTTATGTAGGGTAAGTAACAACTAAAACATCAATGTACTATCAACATTATTCTCATACTGAATCCAAAACACAGCACTGTAGCGGCTACTAGAAAGAAAATCAGCTTTGTCCTGGCCAAAACCAGGACAGTCACAGTAGATGATACTGTCAGAGTATCAATCCATATAGTGATGCTGGCAGTAATTTAATATGTCCTTTTATTATTTATCTAATTGGTGAGTGTTGGTTTCTTGGCTGTTGTAAATATTGAAGATTTAAATATTCACAGATTGCAGAATCTGTCATCCATAAGTGTAGCTTTTGTGCCATACATAGACGTTAGTTTTGAACTTCTGTGTTTTTCTTTGACGGTTCTTCCAATCTGCTTTTCCTGCTCTATGAAGAGTTGATAGGAAAAAGTCATCTTACTTTGACAGATGGGTTCTGCGTTTATGTTGAAAGAAGTTGTACTGGCTCAATTTTTGCTTTAATTTAACATGTGCCTCAGTATAAATAACCAGTTATTTAATATTTTGTTCTATTCAAGATCAGACTCCATAATGGCAACTTCAGCAAACTCCGTACAGCTTTGTAAAACAGCTGCTTTGTGAAACACTACAAGCTGTTCCATGTACTACAGAATAATGGCATTCTGTTTGCTAAGCAAGCACCACTAGAAAAACAATAGAAACTATTTATTCTGAATCTGACAGCAGCTTGGGCTTCATTTTGCACCGTTTTCTTCCAAACCAGCAATAATTATTGCTCATGTATTTAGGAATTAAATTTCAGTCAGGTTAAACTGAAGTTGCAGTGCTCTTCAGGTTGTAATGTTACGTTTTGAAGTTCATATTGCTCAAGTTACACCTTTTGTCTTAATATGGCTCTTCATTCAATTGAATTATTTTCATGACTGAGGAAACTGTTTTAATATAGGATTACTGAATTCAGTGTGTTTCCATTCTTACCAAGCATATGAGGATTTAAAAAAACAAAATTTGAAAGGCCACAAGTTGTTTTTTCCCTACTTCCAGCCTTGCCTTTCTAACCAAACTGAAGCATACAAAATTTTGGTTTTAGTTTTCACAGTTCATATTAAATTCAGCGATACTTACACAATGGATGTGTTAGATCATTATGAGAACTTTCTCTGCTTATCTCCTTTCTGAGTTTATTATTTTTGGGTTTTGATGATCTTGACTTTCTTGGTCCTTTAGAGAAAGGCGTAAAAGGAAGAGCAGAAGTCCCTCCAAGTCTCCAAAAGCATCAAAAACAGGAAAAAGAAAGTCTTCACGAACTCCTTCTCCCAGAAGGTCAGTTTCATGTAAACCTAGAAGTTAATGATCAGTAAAGAAGGAAGGATTTGTAGCATTTTCGGTGTTTTACTGCCTTTACACTAGTGATCTCAGATGATTTGAATTGGTCAGTATGATTCAGTTTTAATTTAAAACTCACTCAAATCTTTGATGATTTTGACCTTCGATATGCTTTCAATGAGAGAGTTTTAAATCAGTGAGCATTGCAAGTTCTTCGAATTGATAAACCCCCTTCATCTGCTACAGATTAATTTGCTGTTTTCTTTGCAAATACAATGTGTATTGATCACATGCACTATTTAGCTCTCTTCAGTCAAAAAAATCCTGTTGTCTTCATGAAGCGTTTTTTGTTACATTTTGGGAGGGGTTTTTTTTTAAATTGACAGCTGAGAGTTTAGTTAGCAGTCATGTGGTTTGAAATTAGTTGCAGTTGGATCAAATCCTCATTTGAGTTAAAAATTTCTGAAACAGAAACAAGAAAGAAAAAAAAAGAGAAAGAGATACAAATAATGAAAGAAGAGAAAGAGAACGCTCCACTTCAAAGAAAAAAAGTAGTAAAGAAAAAGAGGGAAAGGAGAAATCTGACAAAAGCACCACTACTTTGAAGGTAAGCTTGTGTGACCAAGTGATCAGCAGAGCGAAGTGGTAGTGAAGCCGTTATTGAAATTCTCTCTCTATTTTTAATTTCTTCTCTTCCTCCCTTCCTTTTCTCCTGTTTTCCTTACTAAATTGTGACCATTTGGGTTTAGTTTTTGCTTGCTGGGATTAGTGGGCCAGTTTAAGTCTCCATATTTGACCTTTAGTTGGCCCGTAGGAGTTCAGGCGATTGGGTTACAGAAACACTGTTTTTCTTTACTGTTGTGTGCCCTATGTTAGGAGTTGCCTGGCTGCCTACCTGTAGCAGCAGGCAGACGATGTAACTAAGATGGTTAGTTAGGGACAGCTTGACTGTCAAGCTGAAAAGATGACTTTTTAAATAAACTCTCACTGTGCAGTTCAACCCCTCCATCCTTGATTTGGTCCTGGTTTTTATATTGGATTCTGTAGGAGTAAAGTTGAAGAGTTGTGAAAGAGTGGTATGAGATTTTTCCCTACAAGATGGAAGGTACTGCAATTAAGAAAAGAAACATCTTCCAGTTGTTTAATCTTAAAATTTGAATAGCAGCATGCCTTTAAGGAGTAGTTTGTTGTGCTTAGAATTATACAACTGTTATGAACCAGCTGTGGTGACTGTTCAAATGCTTAAGTAAGTATCTTGCCCAAGAACTCTCTTAAAATGCCTCAGATACCTGACAAAAAACAAGCAAGAAAACATTTAGTCCTGTTCTATTTAGAAAATGTTGGCGAAACTTTAATTTCTGGAGCTGTTTCTCCTATGATCCATGGTGCTGCTTGTTCTGTTTCGTCTGAATATAGTTGATAAAGATAGATCACTTTATGGCATGATTTCTTGGGTGACAAGTCGTTACAAGTGCCTAACTTCAGCCAATTGAAAAGAAAGCTTATTTTGAAAAAACGGGGGGGAGGAGGAGGGGGTCGGACAAAGAAGCTCACATCTGTGTTCTAAAAATTGCAGAGACGAGATAGGCATGTCAAAATTGAAACAATAAAATTACTGAGGGTTGGTAGGAAGTCGCAGCCTATAACGCTAAGAATATTACTTTGTTGTAAAATAATTTTGTCTTTGGTAGGACAAAGATAACGACAAAGAGGATCAGAATTCAGAAACTGACAAGGAAGTAGGCAATAGAGATACAGAAAGGATTGGTGAAATCAAACTACAACAGAATGGGAACTGTCGACCAAATGACAAAAACCTCTCAATTAAAATGGAAGAGGTTTAAAGCAAAGAATGGACTTCTGATTCAACTAAGTAATGAAATCCAAAGCATTTTATTTCCCAGAAAGAGGAAGAAAATGTCAAAGCAATCAACCTGAACATGTTGATAGTACTAGTAGCTCCTCCAATTCTTGTTATAGCTTTGTTGTGTTCTTGCTGTAAAGCAAGAGAGCACGGACCAGTAGTTATACCATGAAAAGGCAGATGCCATCAGAACTATTTATCTCTGAAAATCCATGCATTTCCATGATGGCTGTACTTACTTGTAAAATGATTTATGTTAAGTTTTGCTATAAGGTGTTACAAATAAGTAGGAACTGAAAGATGTAAACCTGTACTTCCCCCAAAAAGCTGAAGATATGCATTGAAAGTTGTTTAAAATACTGCTTGTTGATGACTTTTGTATTGTTTTGCCCCGTAGGTTAAAAAGTCCACAAAAACTTCAGTGTGCTGTTTGATGTGCTTGAAAATGATGCATAAATATACACACTTTCTTTCCTTGTAGATGACAATGGTAGGGAAGGGGAGTTTAAGCATAAACACGATTTTACTGTTCTTATGTTAAACACTCATGGATTAGTATGTTTTTCATGTGCTCACTGCTTGAGATTCTTAGGATTTATGATTTAAAATAATTTCTTACTAATATCCCTGAAATTAATATTTCTTTTAAAGTATTTGAACAATGCATGCGCTTTTTCTGTTCCTAGAAGGAACATTGCCATGTTATAGATATTAGGTTAGCTTACACGGTTATTTTGGAGTTGTTTTGTTTTGTTGTTTTCTTTGTCCTTAGAGAAGTGAGCACATCTCTATGATGCCAGAATTTACAGCTTTGTTTTGAAATGTACTGCAGTGTGTCTGTTCAGCTGAAGATAGTACAGGTGCCATTAAGAAAATTAATTTTTCTTTTTTGTTAAAAAAATATGGGAGCACAAGCAGAAGCTTTAGTGCCTTCTTAAAATGTGGTATTTTCTAGAAATGTATATGTGCTGTTACACATTTTCAGCTAAATCTTGTATGATCTCTCTTGCTATTTTGCCACCACCATACTGTAGACAAGAATGCAAGTGACTTGTCAGAATGGTTGTTTTGTTCACTTGTTTAAATACCGAAGCTCCATTTTACTTTTATTTTTTATTCTTAGGAGAGATTTATAAATGAGAGAAAAGATGCAATTTGGGGACCACCACTGTACTAAAGTAGTAGTTGAATACAAAGTGTGTTCTGATCACATGTATTGAAGAAAGCCCTTAAGACATTTAATCTACATTTGGATGGCCTTAATTGTTACCTCTGTGTTATGTTCTCTGATACCTGTTGGGTGATATAAAAGAAATTGGATGCAAAGAAGTGGGGGATGAATAATTTGAGGAAGAAAATTCTAATTTACATAGGGCTTACATAGTAGAGATTGTTTTTTCATGCTTTGGGAAAAAGCATGTAACAAGAGAACGACAAAAGTATTTTTGTCAAGGTAAAACATGGCTTGTGTTCTCTGAACTAATTTAATTGGTTATGTGAGATTTCTGAAAAGTCATACTTTTAAGACGTAATTATACCTAAAATTGCATAGCTTATTTTTACTACAACTTAATGCAATCAAATTACTTAATTGCCTTACCTCATGGGGAAGTGTTATTTCTTTCAGTTAAAATAAAAAAATTAATAGTGTATTGGCTATTTGCTTTCTATTCATTTTACTTTTCCTTTGCATAGTTAATTCTTTCAGTGGAAGGGAATTATGTTACGGGAAATGAAAACTTTGCCCAATTCCTAAGGTAATGAAATCCAATTTGATTGTGAAGCTGCTTAATCACTCTTCATTTTCCTCTGTGTACATCTAAGACTACAGAAAATGCTTTACCATGTAAAGTATAGACACTCATTTTTGTGATGTTTAAGCCACATGCTGTTGGCTGGTAAACAGCTAATTCAGATAAAATAAAAAATCTGTATGCTTACAGGAAGACTGTGAAGGATTGTGTCTTGCAACAACAGCTGTCTTATTTATGATGTGTAAGTAGCATAGAGCAGAGATTGTTTGTATACTTGTTATCTTTGGTACCATTTCACTAATAAAATAAGTATTTTAGAGGGAAGTTTCTGCTGGTACATACTTATTAAAGGAATATTTTTAGACCATCTGGTCTTACTCCTAGAGCTTCTTTGATTTGAAATGTGGATACTAGTGAAAATATACCTGTATTTTTTATGGTTTTTAAGTTTCTCCTTTGGGAAGAACTGGAATTCTTTCAGTGTATCATGTTTTAGGTGGTATTAATTTGATTTCTTGAGTTTTGTTATCCTGAAATTGAATAGCTCTATGATATATCAGTTATGGAATATGTGAATGATTGTGTACGCTTACGTGAGAAACATGCCGTTGGAAATTAGAAGTTAAGGGTGACAGCCGTAACTTTCTAGCTATCACATGTGTGGGGCTATATGCAGCACAGCGTTACACTGATGTTAATTATGATTCCCTTACAAAAAGTCTGTTGTTTTTTGGTGGGTTTTTTTAGTTTGTTTTGTTTTAAAGGGAAAAAACCAACCAAAACAACCACCAAACACACACATGTCCTCCCCACCTCAGTCATATTTTCTTGCAAATACTGTATTTTCTGGTTTTGCTTTGTAAATACTGTGCAGATCTGTGAGGTAGTTAAGATGTGTCATTTCATACCACGCATCTTACAGTCCCTCTCTTCCTAAAAAGCCACTCCTGGAGAACTATTACTCTGTAAAATGCTTATCTCTGCAGAGGGATATGCTCATTGCTAAACTGGTAGTGTAGCACAGTAATTAAGTTCCAACTTGCTCCTAGAGGATTGAGTGCATCATCCATTGAATGTATCCGTGTTCCATGGGATGTCGATTGCCTTCATCATTAACAAGATTGCATCCTGAGCTGCTGTGTCAGATCATTTGGTTTTGCACTTTCTAAATGGGATTAATTCAAGTAGAGGTTTTGAGAACAGTGTAGTTCATGATAACTGTTGTTTTACATGTAATTTCATCTGAATCAGTCTCTATTTGAAAATACAATGCTCAAAAAAGTGATGATATGGTGCCGGTTTGCTAAGACCACATAAAGCATATACACATAAACTTCCATTAGTGCCCACAGCTATTTCCCAATAGAGTTTCTGGGTAACAGACAGGATTTTTCTTCAAATTTTGAAAGAAGAATGTAGCAGAAGGGAACTGCTTGGTGGATGAAACAGGTTTCCAGGTCAAAATAGAGGTGACTGTGGCTCAGATGAATTCATCAAAGTCAATGGATTTACACAGGTGTGAGGGATGGAATTTTGTTTGTGAGCACCAGTAGTAGTATGGTATGTACAGAATTCTTAGTTTTCACGAATTGGAATTGGGGATAATAAAAGCATTTGGTTAGAAACTAGAAATATCTGAAGAATACCTGGGAAATTGGTGAGATGTGGGTTCTGCCTATTCATTAATGACCTGCTAATTTTTTTGATGGCCATTTCAGATAGGTACATCTGAACTAGCCTTGTGTTAGCTGGCTGACAGCAGCAACCTGTGCAGAGCTTGGATTCTGAAATGAGCTGTGGACACTTCTGTGTGTTTACTCTGCTGCAACAAAGATTCTGTAATCTCTGGCATGTTTTGCATTGCTTGCAAGTGTTCTCTGGCCCAGTTACATCTAACGCAATACTTGAAATTACTTTGAAACTCTTCAGACCCATTACACAGTAGCTTCTCTCTGTTGCCCTAAGCTTCTACTGGTATCTTGTAATAGTTACTAGATATGGAAATTCTGTGAAATTGTTTTGGTCTAAGAAAGAGGTAATAAGTAAAGCCTGCTTTGTATGTTACAAATTATTGTATACATCTTACCTGTCCTTATTCAGTTATTTTTCATTCACGTGTATGACCACTGCAAACAGTAGTGGTGTGGGTATTGTCTGCTTTTAGGTCTGAAGCATTTCTGCATCACTGTCTCTTTGTTAGTTTGTAATGAAACAACATCAGAGCTCATGTACTGTTAGAGGGAAGAAAAAAAATCCAAACAAAATAATCTTGAATTTTGTAAATGTTAGTGTGATAATAGCATTATAGTAGTAAAACAATCTTAAAGATGTGAATTCTGAATCATCATCTGGGGCCTATGCCACTTGGTGGTACTTTCCATTTTATAGCAATCTGTTACCAGCTTTGGTGTTATCATAATTTTAAAAGTGAAAATTTGACTTAGTTGCATAAATGCTGAGATCTGTAAATGGCTAAAATCATGTCAATCAGTAGACACTAAGTTCGGAGACATGTAGTTTTCTCACCAGAGACTGGAGTGTGGAGAGTTGAATATATGTAGATATCATTAAGTGTTAGTGCCTAAAGAGAATCTAAAGTTTAATTTTGTTTGCTAATACGTAAACAGAAGAGAAGGTTTCAGCTTGTACTTTAGCCTTATTTTTATATGTTGAAAAGTGTAATTAAAATTATATTGAAAACTAAAAGCACTGTACAGAAGGATTTTTTTTTTATGTAAGAGAACCACACTTTAATTTGTTTAATTTTAGACTTTTAAAAAATGTCATTGCATGCAGTATTTATTTTTATTTCAAATTCTAGAATGACTTGTTTGTAGGTAAGTCCTTTTGCAGGATGTGAGCAGAAGGATTTCTTTTGTATTCTCTTCAGTGTAAACCAGATTAATAAACTTGTCTAACAATATGTGGAGGCAGCTACTTTCCCACTGTTTTGTGGAGATGCAGCTGTTAACACTTCAATTCTGTATTGTTTAAGTAAATACTACAGTTCAGTAGCTATCTACAAACTTCAGTTTTCAGTGTTTGCTGAACATGTGAACTCTTACTATCCAAGAGGGCAAAAATTTATTTTTTAGTTGTCATGACAGTCAATTTTAGGATTGTTGAGCTTAATACGTGATGAGTTTTTTAGCTCTTTATTCTATTCTGGAAAGTTTCAGCTTAGACTTTTTTTTTTTGGTTACATTTTTTACATTCATCTCATGCCAAATTTGATGTGAGATTAGAGATTTTTGGTGTACAGAGTGTGTTCTATACCAGTTGTTAATGAAATTATTTTTTTTCCATTGAAAAGACTGTACGTGTCTTTTTTGGCCTGAAAGACTTACGAGCAATGGTAAAAGAATAATTTTAACTCCCTTTCACGCAGTGCTTGGTATCATTAATGAGGCTGCCATTTAACTGGCTTTCTTAGTAAAAGCTATTGCTCTATTCCTTCCCTTGTGCAAAGATTTAGAACTGCTGCACTGAGGAGTAAATCATGGGCCACTTAGAAATTGCTACTTTGAAAAGCCATCACTTACATAATAATCAAAGGAGTGAGTGATCTGGCCCAGAAAAATCAAGAGAATAATTTAACATTCAGAGATTATGTAGCTTATCAGTGGGTCCTTTCTGATATTTTCCCCACTGATACAGGAGCTGTGTCTAATTTGTTACACACAAATCACACCTATCACAGTCTGGGTTCAGATATACCTGGGGAACCTAAGCACCACAGCAGCAAAAATACTGTTTCCCTTCTCTAAGTTTGATATTTCTGGTAATAATGTAGGTATTCTAAGTTTGATTAACAGGTAACCAAACTAGTGCTATGTTGGTAGAGTATATTTTTGCATTAATGAAGCAACTATGAAATGGTACGTGTAAAGAAATGTTAAATGCTATTACATTGTTGTTATTTTCATAAATAAACCATGTCCCAAAGTTTTAATGGTGTCATAAACTCACTTCCACCAAATTGAGATGACATTCAGCAAATGACAGGGAAGCAATTATTTCTTCTTTTTTTTTTTTCATAAACTTCATCTGCCCCAGAATCAAGTGCTTTGAAACTAAGTCTCTTGTACTGATACTGACAAGAATGTTACAAGAAAGGTGATGAGGGGGTAAGTAATTGATTATATCACTGTTCAGTTACAGAAGAGCCTTTGAATCCCGTCTTAGCAGGAGATTTTCTTCTGCAAAGGAAACTACGATAGTTTCACCAGAAAAAGCGTGTCACTTTCAGACAGTAAATGAGTAAATGTGACTGCATAGAAGACTACATCAGAGTAGGATCTGGAGTTCAAGCAGAGCTTCTGACATTAACAGTACCTATCAATTTCTTCCCGTGCATATTTTCATATTAGGATTCACTTTTCATTGCTTAAGCTTCTCAATTGCTTTGTGTAATGTGTAAGGGTCTAAACAGCAATGATTAAGGAGCAAAAGTTTGAGATGTGCTTCTCAGCAGACTCTAACTTGCTCAGTAGTGATCTGATCCTGTGATTTTTGAGATCAGTCATGTCTGTAATGAGACTTGTGGCTGATTTACCTCCCACTGATTTAGTCACCACAGGTGATTTAGTCACCACATATGTGGTCTGGATAACTGCATTTCACCATGCTGTTCCTCTCTGTGAAAGCAGGGAAAGTCAGATCTGAGAAACACATTGAGATGACTTTGCAGTGGTTCAAATCATATCATATAGAGGAGAGGGGCCAGCCTCTACTTAAGATGGCAACTGGGTACTCATCATGGTAATTGTAAAAGTGTTATTCTATCTATCCAAATTTCATGTGTATCTGCAAGGAGATCCTTTGATTCACTAAGATCTTCAGAACTATGATATGTTTGTTTTGTTATGTTTGGTTTGCTGCCTAATTTCCAAAGACAGCGGACAGATGACAGCTGTACGTTTATGGTACGAGCCTGGGGGAGGCTGATTATAGGGCCATTTCTCAGAGAATGTGGGTCACACAGTCACTATAATACTCTGTTCCTCACTCATCTAATTTTATATCAGATCTTGGAGTACTCTACTCTGTTCAACCAAAGTGTGTTAATGCTGAATTAATTAACTTGAATTATACTTCAGAATCTTTTGATGGAAGAAAGTGTTAGACCTGAGTCATTGCATTGCACTAAATGCATTAGAAATGGGCATTTACTGTGCTTTTATGGCTAGGTGAAAGACGGTAGCCAAGTATCGCATAAGTAATAATTCATTCTAGTAAATCAGATTCCTTTTGATCATTTTTACCTAGGGAAATTTATACTTGCAAGAACCGTAGCAATTCAGTAGGTGATAATAAAACATATAAATCCTATTTCTTTTGTTTAATAACTTTCTTTTCTTTGGTCAGATCTGTAACTCTATTCCAATAGTAGCTCATAACTGCAAATTCAGAGAGTAGTACATTCCTTTTGAAGTGATCATGTTTCATGGCTCCTGTGTCATCTTCTGCCTGTAAGATTAGTAAGTTTTGCCTTTATGCTATTTACCAAGAGAATAAAGATCTATAAAGACCATAAAGGCAAAAACTAGTATTTTAGGAGCTGTATCAGCCTTCCAGATCATAGTTCTCAAGAGCTGCATAAAAGCAGTCAAGCCTCATTCCTGATCTGTCTCCTGTTATAACGAGGTAAGTGTTCAAGTCTGCTGGTACCACTGTTGATTCATCTTCTGACTTACAAGCAGACCCTTGAGATATGAAATGCCTAACATTAGTGGTCAAACATCTCTGGATATGATGATTATAGTTCCATGTAAACTTGCTGCTGCTTGGTGCCTAGCTAATTGGAATCTGTGACAGTGTTTGGGTGGACGAGGAGTTTTGGGTTTAGGGACAGGGTGTGAGTACTGTGTGTGGTTCAATCTCCACATTCTTTTTTTATTATTTAGGTATGAACTTGTGTACTATGAACTATGAATTGAGGTATCTTTGAGAGGGATTGGAAGACCAGATGTGTAAATCATGAAGGATTAATGTTGTTCAACCTGTACTACTTGAAGAGGACTGCATCTGTGAAAGTGGACTGTTGCAATGTGAGACAGAGGAAAGAAAGCAGTTTGCAATGAGGCCCTGCTGTTAGGTGGGTGCCTAGGCAGGATGCTGATTTAGTGCTTATACAGAAACTTAGCTTTACTGCTCTGAATTTATAACCTTTAACACAAGCTTTCCAGAAAGCTCATGGTGTTCTTGCTTTCAGATCACTGTGCTACTGTTGAAAAGATGTGTATTCCAGCACAATACTTCGAATCAATAGCTGGAAAACCTCCTTTTTAAATATGGTTCAGTGTATGATTTACCAAGACTTCCCAGATTACAGTCTTGGGTTTACTGTAACAGTACCTTATTTTTAAGATGCTACCCTCATTGCTGAGAACACAGGCTAGTTGTGTGACCCAAGAGAGAAATCTCCAAGAAAGGTTCAAGCCCTTGAAGGCTTGTTGAGGGAATTACAGTGGAGAAACAAAAACGTTTAAGCCAGAATCAGTCCTAGAATTTAAGAAAGTACAAGTGTGATACCTGGTGTAGGAAGAGCATCTTCTCGAAGTTAGGCTATGTTGCACTACAGTATAAAATTCAGTGCTGGAGCACCCTCTCCTGAGCTATGGCGGTAAGATTTCAGGTAGTGTTTGAAATACTGCATATTTAGACATAGAACGTGCTACAGGCTTTGATAAAGCCTACTGCAAAGTACCACTATTTTTAGTACGCTACTGATGCTATTTTTGTACTCCAATGCAGTAGTAATCTGCTAAAATGCACTGGAATGTGATGTACCTACTTATATATTAATTGGAGATATTCCATGTACAGGTGGCAGGGCCTTTTTAATCATACCTGAAATAGTTTTTTTTTTTACTTTGATGTTATGCCCAGGTCATTACTTGGTGCCTTGGACCAACACTAGGGGACTGAGGCACTTAAAACATGCACTTAATTAACTGATGAAATGTATTTGTTTGAACTGTTTCTTTTGGAGGGAGGAAGGTCAATTAGAATGCCTGCCAACAGGAAGGTGCTTTTATTTGATCCAAATAAAGAGAAAATGAAGTAAATCAGAGCTCTGTAATCCTTAGTTGTCTTGGAGTGATTTATTATGACAGTCTATTCCATGATCCTCTTCTTACACCCAAAAATGGTTCCTGTGCCTTTAAATCCGGAGACCGTAGGAGTGTGGAGCCGGGGTGGGGCGGGGCTGCTGGGGGGAGGTTTCCTGCCTTCGCTGCGCTGCTCTGAAGCCTCGCTGCCCACGCTTCCGGCAGCACTGTGCAACGTGGTTTCTCTGCTTGGCTCACTTGGTTTTTGGCCCAGGCAAAACACTTTTCCCTTTCCTGGCTTGGAGAAACTGGACTAGCAATTTTTCAGCTGCTTTGAGCTGAACTGAACGAGCAGCTGCTCCGAGACCAGGGAGACCAGAGGGAGTGGGGCTGCTCCGTTCCATTCTCAAGTCCTGGGGAGCCAAACTGGGGAGAGAGAGCACACCAAAGGCTGCAGCCCATTTGTTTCATCTGCCGTGACTGCTGCGGAGAAGAGGTTGACACCAGGTAGCTGCTGAGGTTTCCCCTGCTGCTGGAATTCCTCCATGGAGGTTCTGCTGCCCTCAGTGTGAGAGCCAGCACCATCTCGGGCCACACGCTGGGAAAGGGATATTCCTCCAACACTGGCCCCATTCTTCAGACATTTTCTGAGTCTTTGTTCCTGTGTGTGTGGGGGCGGGGGGTAAGTGGGCTCTGATGGTTTAGTGTTTAACAGTTATTTACTTTGTTTTTCCCTTGCCTTGAGGGTAGGCATTCTGTTTGTTAATAAACCAGGGGGTTTTTTCACTTTCATCTGTTAGTATTCATTTGCTATTGTTGGAAAGGGATTTTTGGAACCCTTTTCGAGAGAAGGACTCAGTTCAGAGAGTCCTCTCTTAAATTTATCTCAAAACTGAGACATTAGTGCAGTGCAGTTTATGATTGCAATGTGAGTTTTGCCAGCGAAGAAAAGGGATGGGAACTGTAAGGCTGGATTCTATAACATGGCATTAGGCAAAGTACCATGATGCCAGTGTGCAAAATTGGGCCACCTGGGCAGCATGGCTGGTTCCATTTCACAACACACTGGAGTTGTTGGAAGGACAGACAATGGAAGTGTAGGGGTGGAAGGAGAAATAACTACTGTAGCTTTCATTTTCTTCCTAGTGCTTGGAGCTCTGTCAGTCACCTTGTTCTTTGCATCCAAGCCACTCCTTTTGTTCCTTCAAGTTTTCAAATAAACAACCAGTATTATTAAAAAAACCAAAAGAACTAAGAAAACCCACCCAAAAAACCAAAACCCAACAACAAAACAAAACATAACTGTCCTTAGTAGTTGAAAAAATAATATTCTTTTATGTTTGTGACTGGTTCTCCAGTGTTACTTCTCTGTGTATGAGGATCAGCACACCTTTTCATCAGGTCTGAAGAGCAGAAAATGAGTCACATACAGTATTACAAACAAAACAGACTGACTATTTGTCAATAAAATATTTGGTGCATTCAGGACTTAAAGTTCACTGCAACTCTGCAACTTCAAATAGACAAATACAGAAACAGAGAGGAGAAACCCTGATGCTTAAAAAATGTCAGAGTAAGAAATATTCTTAGAGCAAATGGCCTCAAGGCAATTGTAGAATGTGTTTAAGAGTACACACACAAAACTTTTTGGAATTGCAGACTCCTCAAGCATTCCAATGGAGATATAGCCTATATATGGTGAATTGACATATGTTGCCATACCTTTGCTTTTCTTACTTATTGTTGCAAAAGCCAGAGGGTCTTCTGATGAAGGTTGAAATTAAGTATCTTAAGAAATTAAGATACTACTGGACTATTTTAGCTGGTTTTGGAGCTAGGGATTTTCTCAGCATCCACAAAACCTCTTATGTTAGTAGTGGAAATATTTGTATTATTTTTCCTGGTGGGATCTTTAATAGTGATGTCAATTTTCATTGAGCCGGTGCATTCAGTGTAAATTTTATCTTACCTTTTCACGAATGCTTTATAGCATTGGAAGAACATTCATGTGATCCAGGGTAACCGGTTGGAACTTCAAAGTGACTGTGTGCTATTGCTTTTTTAACTATGAGGTAGTGACCCACGTTGTGTTGAAAAGCTACAATACAGTCTTTGCCGAGATATAAAGCTCATCTCTGTATGTTTTGTGGGCATTGGCAATTACAGCTTCTTTAACACAGCTATGATAATTACAAATTGAGGAAACACAGGTAGCTTCCTTTCCAAAAGTGAGCATGTAGCACTTGAATGTAACACACGGCAGTCACAGTGGCCAAGTTCATTTCAAGACAGCACAGCCCGCCAAACCACCAGATACAGAACACGTAACCACAGGTGTTATGACAAAAGAGCATTTTTGTGTCTTATGGATCCTAATTCTGGTGATACCCAGTAACCACACACATGAAATGAATGCCAGAATGGTTATTTAATTACAACTCACAAGAAAGGTGATGGTTGCTGATTGCTGAGTACCTTGGCTTGAACCACTACCAGCAAAGTTTAACTGTAGCAATTACTGTTTGGGAAAGGCCAGAGAATACCCATAAGAGCTTTATTGTTCTGTTATCCACTTCCATGGTAGCAATCTATGAAAAACTGGCTGCAGCCTGTAATTTTTCAGGTAAAGTAGCATGTCTGCTACTCTCCAGCCTCCCTAGACTCCAGTGTCTCCAGTAAGGACCTGAACCCATTTCATCTCAATTCCCCTGTCAGTGCTGGCTGTAGCTCTGCCTGTCATTCTTCAAGATTTTTCTTTGTCCTGCCTGTGTCTACCTCTTCAACAAATCCAGACTGTTTCCTTGGTTAGTTTGTTTCTGTAAAGTTTCAAGCTTTGCCCTGGGGAAGGCTTTGTGGAAAGAAGTTAGTGCACAGGTCTTAGGAGGTGTGGCTGAGAGAGCTGGGGATGTTTAGCCTGGAGGGGAGGCTCAGAGAAGGGATCTTATCGCTTGCTACAACTACCCAAAAGGAGGTTGCAGTGAGGTGGTATATTCTCCTGGGAAACAAGTGACAAGATGAGAGGAAATGGCCTCAAGTTGCACCAGGGAGGTTTAGATGGATATTTGGAAACATTTATTCACAAAAAGAGTTGTCAAGCCTTGAAACAGGCAGCCCAGGGAACTGGGTCATCATCCCTAGAGACACTTAAGGACATCGTTTAGTGGTGGGCTTGGCAGTCTTAGGTTTGCAGTTGGACTGGATCCTAAAGGTCTTTTCCAACCTCAGCGATCCTGTGATTCTCTGAAGCACTGGAGGGGTCTCTGAGGATGGGCAATGGGAATGACCATTTCTAGCACAGCAGGGTTTTCAGTTTTATTAATCAAATTGGTGCTTCTGCTGTAGAAGTGAAATAGGCATGGGGATAAGATTATTCTCATCCCACCACCACTGGCATGGAGTGAATTGTCTTAGCAACAGTCTTCTATAAACAGTACACAGAGGTGAGTGGTGTAAGCTGTCACAAGTTTTATTACCCAGGGTCATACAGATTCCATCAATGGAATGGACACAGGACACAGTTAACATCATTCAGGCAGTAGACATACAGTGCCATCATGAGAAATAGGCAAACTGAGAGCCTGCAACACACAGTCCAGAGCTCCAAGAGGAGTATCTTCTGTAACGGGAGGTCTTTCATGAAATGCTTCATTATTTTGCAATTTTTGTAGCAGTTACTGCAGTTGACTTGGGTTGATGGGATGCCCCTGTGTTCTCTGCTTTGCAGAGGGCTTTGCTCAAGTGCGGATACTACTGTGCCATAAAGGTGGCTTTTAGGGTTGGCGCAGCACCTCAAGGCTTGGGTTCTGGGGGAAATTGTACATATTGGTAGATATTATTATTCATTTGGTAACTAATACAGAGTGAAAAAACCCTCTACAATATTGTGGTTGCTGCAATCTCCTGTTTCAGGCTGGGCACTTGTTTGTTTTGTCTCTGACACACTGGTAGTTTTCAGTGCTAACTACTGCACTGTAGTTTGACCTTAAAAGCTATAAAAAATAGTAAAAAAAAACCAAAACCCAACCAAACAAAAAACCAAAACCAAACCCAAAACCAAAACAACTTCATGTCCATGCGAGAAAAAACATCTACTCTGGATACCAGAAAAAAAGAGGTGTAGACTAACCTTGCTCTGGGCATGTTTTTAGAGGCTTTTTTAGAGACTGAGTATTACTTTCCTTTCTCTGTGAATATAGAATGCTAAAGCACTGTAACCTTGCAGTATAATATCCCATGCTATAAATCCTTGTGCTTATGTGCCTCTAGGCCTACAGCTGTCTAAGATTCTACCATGTCTAAGTTCTCACTAATGCTAACAGTGATCATCCAAAGCTATGTTGACAGTGAAAAGAAAGCAAAAATTTACTTATAAAATGCCTTGTTTTTTATGGTCCTGAGCCTTCATATCTGCAATTCCACTCAACATAACATATATTGAAGCTAAGAACACTACTGAAACCACTTGAACAGTACTATAGCACATGGAATGAATTATCCTACATGTTTATTAGTAGAGGAAGGATTCTGCAGTCACTATAACCTGTATATGCACACTTTTTTTTAGACTGCCTCAGGAGATCAGGCAGTACAACTAGACGATTGTTGTAGGACCCTTCCAACTGAACTAAAAATCCCCACAGAAGAGCCAACTAAAAAAAGAAACCACAGAAATCTACTTTTCCTTAACCTGAAGACCTGAGCACAACACGTCTCCTAATCCTATGTCCCTGAGTAAGTACATTATCCCAACAAAACCTCCTTTTTTGGCTGCACAAAACTATTTAACAAGTCTACTCTTCTATTTCTCTCCACAGAAAAGGTTCTTTCTTTACTCTCAAGGGACACATCATGATTGGATGAGTTCTTAATTTATATCAAATCTTCAGACCAGGATTTTTCATGTATCTCTTATTCTCCCAAATGTACTGCTTACAGCCATTGTACAAATAATGAGATCAATTAAGAATTACATATGTTGGGGGCTTTATAACCGAAAGCAGAATACATCTATCACTTCTATTTAATATCTGTGTGTGCTTCTAGGACAATTCTCCTGTCCTGCTATATGAATTTGCTTTAGCAAATGCCAACTACAATGCCTAGCATTGTAGAGTTAATACTCCCCAGGTTAAAAGCCCAAGCTGTCTGTGGAGTTTCATGTATTAAGTCTGCTTCATGTACTGAAACTGCTTGCAAGCCTTTGGTTTGGTTCTGTTTGCTTACTTTATACCAGCAGAACAACCCATATTGGTTTGGAAGGTGCAGAGTAAGAGAAGTGTTTACAGGGATGAGTAAAGCTATTGAAGGTACCAACTGTACCAGGAAAATAAGTTGCTCTGACCAGAAGTGAAAGAAATACTGTAAGTGAGGAGCATGGATAGTTCTTATATTTTGGAAATGGACGAATTATGACTACTTGATAGTGATTATATATCAGGACTTCATTGTCCGTAACAGCTTTTAATTTCAACCCCACTGCTAAATATTACAGGTAATAATAGCTCCACTAATAGCAGGATCATTTGCATTCTCTTAAATTGAAATTAGCAAGGTCACCAGATTAAAGCTTAAAAAAAGAAGAAAGATATTTAAAAGACTCTCCAAACGTGTATGGTCTCTGGGGAGTGCTCCTCTTACCCCTTCTTTCAACTACCCGATTTAACAAACATGAGTGCTAATGTGTATGTTGCTTTCTGGGAGAATGATGAATTTTAAGTGCTAAGAAAAAAGCTAGTGCACAACTCATAGTGAAATACAGGTTGGTTTCTGCCAGTCCTAACAGATATATAGACATATAAATAAAAAGAAAGTGAATATAAATAAGGAAAGTGAATAAACCAGGTTTTTTGTGGGGTCTCACTAAATCAATGAAGTGGGGGATATGGAATTTCTTTTGAGTTTTTGCAAGCATGGCTGCTCTACAACTCGTACTGCCTAGTACGAGTGGAAATATTTGTGTGGGTATGAATTGTCCTTCACTTTTAATGAGAGAATTTTGGAAGGTATCCATCTATGGACTCTCTGGTGCTTATGGTACAGTTGATCAATTTCTCTTACCACAAAGAAATTTTAACAAAATGCTCCTTGAACTTGAGACAACAACGATAACCTGGATTTTCTACAGTAACTGCAAACCATTAATGCCTGCAGAGTTCATGGCTGAGAAGCTCTTGTAAGCCAGAAAAACAGTTCAGACTCCTTGCATTGTGGAGCTACATGACAGAGGCATACAGAGAGCATATTGAGGAACACCCTTTTATCCCCTGTATTCCAGTGGCTGCTCTTCCATGCAGTCTTTGGAGGGATGGCTAACGGAACTATCTGGTCAGCTCTTGAAGTCTGTTCAACAGTTATTGCATGCAGAGTGAAAACATATCTGCAGCTACACCTCATCACAGAACACGAATGGGTTTTTCTGTATGTGTGGGTAATTGTAGGAAGAAATGGCCTTTACTTAATGCAAGTAAAATCTTCAATATTATTAATGAAACTTAATCATCTTCACTCAGTACTATTTATCTACAATGAATAAAGGTTCTAAAACGTAAAGCACTTAATAATGTTTTACATGGATCAATAAACATAATTTTTGATTCCTAATTTCAAAGCTTTGCACTGATTTCTTTGGCCAGCTTAGATCAACTGGAGAACTTCTTAGAAGTGGTAGATACTTTTGCTGAAATTTTTTTCCTGAAGAACTTATGAAATCTGAAAATCAGATCTTAAACTGCTCATAGGGAATAGAGAGTTTTTCTGACATCTACAATGACACTGTGCTTAGAGCGGAAGCCTTGAATGGCTCCTGAGTACTCTGGAAAAAAATACCAAGCAAGAGGTACCTTACTGGAAGATTTTTCGTATAGTTCCCTGAAAGTTTTGCCTGTGTCAAGATGGTAGGACTTTCCACAGAGTGACTGTGGTGAAATAGCTATTCTAATTGTATAATCAATCTATTACACCAAGGCATCTTAATGGACTGGAGACAACTATTGTCACAGGCTCATTGCCCTATATGGTCCTAGTGGCTCCACTAAAGTATCAGAAGTTTTGAAACTTGATTTTGTGGTAGGGAAAATTATGAAGATGCTTCAGTTTTAATTGACTTGTCCCATAAAAGCTGGTTCAGATGGCAAAAGTACTACCTGGCTTTGTTTGAGGTAGTCCTGGGAAGCAAACAAAACTTTATGCACAGTTTTTTCTGGCTTACTGCTCAGTTCCATTTCCAGATGAGGACAAGCAGCTCTTTCAGGCATGCTCACTGTCACACTCATCAGGGCTTTCTGGCTGAACTCCATGCTGGCATAGTCACTCAAGTGTGGTACTTCAATGGAAATGATGTCTTCTTCACTTGTAACTGCTTCTGCAGGGATTTCTTCCTGCCCCAGGCTTATGTCTATGTTACTGTTAGGTTTTTCTGACTGGCAAGTGTCACACTTGCTGTCTTCTCCACCATCTGCAAAGAGGTCTAGCGTCAGAGGAGCCTTTAACTCATGCTCTATGACAAAAAGGCTGGCAGTATCATTGTCTGACAGGGCCTGAAGCAGTGACCTTGAAACAGGTTTCCAATCAGTCTGTAAGAAAAAGCAAGGAAAAAGAATAACATGTTAATTAATCCATTTTATCTCATCTTTGGTTTTAGAAACATGAATGAAAATATTTATTTCCTTAATTTAGAGGACCATCTTCTCCTGTCCCATAGCATTTAAGCAAAGTTTTTCTTGCTTTTATGTGTACTTGGGACCAAACGTGTTGGTGATAAAATGTAAGCATCATGATGCACTGTTCTGAGAACAACAGCTTTCAAAAAGTTTAACAAATGTGTTACTATAAAAAGGCAGCAGCTTGAACGGCAGCCAAACAAGATTAAGCTTTCAGCTGCTGCAAGCAGTTTGTTATTAAACTTAGTGCCATGTTGTGATCTGAGTATACCTGGGATAACAAGTTTTTGCAAATTCTGGATGGTTAAATGGAGAACAGTTGGTAACACCAAGCATCTTTATTTTCCACTTAGCTTGTTCTCGGTTTGCCCACTTTTGCCGTGATGTTTTTTAAATTATGGGTAGGCTGGTATTGCTATTAGATTTTTTTTCCTTCCTTTCCCTGCTGCCAATTTGCCCTAAATTTGTTTGTACTGTTATGGTTCTTTTCCAAGAAATAAGTAAGTGTGTATTGTTTTTTATTTTCTTTCTTCTTACAATTTGTGATCTGACTGGGAAATGAGAATGCTGTTCTTGGGAATCTCAGCAATACCACATAAAATATCTATCTTTCTCTTGTAATGGGATGAGTAGACATCACTGTGTGTCCTTTCTGTAACATGCAGCCTCAATGTATTTCACTCAATTTTTAATTGCAAAATGACTATCTGATAGCAGCTCTGAACTCACCACTTCTTTATCTATGTTTAGGTGCAAGAAAAGAAGAAAGCAAGTGAGGAAGTCCTGATCTTGAATATGAAATTTCATACTTGCTCTGTAGCACGAAACAATGCTGATGTCCAGCAAAACTTTTGATTATCAGCAGACCGTCAGTGTCTTTTGAAATCTTGTTTCTGATTACTTCACTCTATGTCCCAGTTTTGGCTAGTGTCTGGCTTGTAGATACCTACTAGATAGAAATCTGCTTGTTAAAACTCACAAGTTGGCTTGAGATACTACTAGATTGACAAGTGCCAAATTAAGTTCAGGTCTTCCAGAAAAAGAGATTTATAAAGAAAAGCAGCACCAGTTCCTGATCCAAAAACACATTGGTAGGTAGTCTGAGACTTGAGACAAACTTAGGTGTTCTAAAAGCAGGACTTTTAGTATCAGATCTCAGCAAAACTGCAGCAGAAATCTGTTTAAAAGGGGGAAGGCAGGAAGGGGAAGATACAAATAAGTCCACTAACAGGCAAAAGTGGATAATGTGGTCTCCAGCAGCTCCTTTTAACAGCTATATTTTCCTCTAACAGCTGATTTCCCCGCTCCTTTAGTGCTGAAATTCAGGTATACGTTTCAAAGCATATGGAAAAGCTGTGGGCAAGATTTGAGCATGCTGCTGGACCTTGGTGCCTGTTGGTCAGTAGGTGCTCCTCAGATGGCTACCATCTGCCAGCCAGAGCCCCTGGATTGCTTCGGAGGCAAGCAGGAACTCAGGAGTGAGGAGCAGACTTCAGAAAACACCATGCTACATGGCCTCTGTCTTGAGACTTCTCTGGAATTCGACCACAATTCATTACTTTGTATTTTGAATAACTTGTACTTAATAATCAGTTTGAGGTGGTGAAAACTGACTGGATATAAAAACTGAATTTCTCTCTTTAGACTCCATCTACCCCCATTCAACTTTGATTTGTTCTTTTAAGAACCATACCTTTAAAAATGTTCTATAATGTACTAAAAGAATTGGAGACCTTTATTAAATTTAAAAGTGTATACAGCCTCTGCCTAAACAAAAACCCTCCTCCATCCTATATTTTGAATATTACTCTGGCTTCCCAGCTGTTGATATTAGACATTTTCTGGGGTAAAGTGTGAAAGGACTAATAAGCAGCATTATTGATTAATCAAAGATCTCCTCTGTGTATGTTTTGAAGCCATCAGAAGAGTACTTGCCATATCTTGGAGTGCACTGCTGTTTCTTGGGCTTGGTATGCTGGGCCAGTATGATATTTTCAGCCTGTAAAGAAATATTCTGAATTTATTGTCAGGTTAAATGACTGACATTTCCTATGCATTTAAATTAATTACCATTCATACATAACACATTAGAATTTTGTGACCATCAAAACCAAGGTATTCTACAGAGGCTTTTAAGCATAATGCTAATTAAAAGCTGAAGACCAGGCTTGGTAGTCTACATGGAAATGCTGAGATAGTGATGATTAGCATTTTTGTTTAATGACAAAAGAGGTGTGAAAGCGCTGGAAATGTTGTCTCTTTCTATATATTCGATCATTGTATAATCCTAATTTGTTATCATTTCCACAAAACCTCCATCTTCCTTGAGGGCTCTGCAACATATAGGAGGAAGTCTGTTTCAGTAAGTATTTGCTCCTGGGCTTCTACTTAGAAGTTTCCTTTTCCTTAAAAACAAAGAGCAAGATATTGCTGCCTTCAGCCCATGTGCAGTGGCACTGGTGGTCTGGAAGAAGCTCTAAGGGCGACAACAAAGCTCCTGCTCTCTCCTGATTGTTTTGAGTCTGGCTCTTTCTGGGAGCTGTTACATGCAGTCTCTCACCCCCATAAAAAAGCACCTCAACACAGCTGTAAGGAAGGCTGAGAGTTTGAGGAGACAGTCCAGCACTGTCCCTTAATGTTGGCTTCAGTGTTTTTCTGTTTTGAAATTAAATCTAGACTTCATTAGCTGTAGGGTACTTTGCCTCTGTTGAGGCTGTGGTTTGAGGTGAAGACTGTGGCTGTAAAGTTACTGGATCTCCTTGCTGATCCTGTGAAGATGGGTGTTTGGCTGGCTGGTGAGTCCTTTCTCACAAATCAAGAAGGCAATTGAGATGAGGGGATCACTGGGACCCTTCATCTCAGTTCACAGTGTTCAATATTACTACAAATTTAATCACTATTTTGTGGTGCTACACTGGGCTCCTGCGTGCTGCTTAGTTGTTCCACGGGAGTTCTTTTCCTGTTCTTTCCTATTGGGCCCAGACAATGAAGTGTGCTCTTATGTTTAACACAATGAGGTTTGCTCTAGGTAAAAACTTCTGTGTAGATCTCAGAAGTTCTTGTCAAAAATGTTGTATCAGATACAGAGCAATTTAAAGTACAATCTGAAAAGGTAAGAGCACAGGAGGCTTCATAGGGAGTGCAGTTTCTGTTTCCCAGTGCCAAGGACCGGAGTTTAAGCTAAAGCAGGCTATGTCATGCTGTGTGGCTTTCAAGCCACAGGTTGTACCATCTGTCTTTCAGCAGCTTTGTTTTCAGCTTCTGAGGCTGGTGCTTTGTGAAAAGGAGAAAAGGGGAGGGTAGTGTTCTAGGACACCAAATAACATGAGTGGTTGTATGCAATTAAGTTTGTCAGAAAGTTAATATTAGAACCCAGTACTATGCAAGCCATTTTCTTTTAGTGGTAGTGAATCCCCCTAATATTGTACCTCAGATTAATATGTGAGGGGGAATACTTTATTAATGCAGAAAACAATTTCTCCTAAAATAAGAGGACCACTTCCACATCTTATAGGCACCCTTTTTATTCTCTCTTGCTCCTACTCATCCATATATTACTCCTTCTCATTTTGTGCTTATATGCATACTTTATACATTTAATATCCAAATGCATTTGCAAGAAATTTCTTAGACAAAAATAATCAAATGCATGGTTTTTATATCTATATATCTAGATATATATATATATAAATATATAGTGTATTTCCCACTATATATATAGTGAGAAATAGTTTCTCACTATATAGTGAGAAACAGTCCTGGCTCTTTCTGAGGGTGTTTGTGACAGGACGTAGTCAGATAATGAAATCAAAAGCTAAAGATAATAGATTTTTGACAAACTATTTTTACTATTTTAATCAGCTTATGGTGGCTTGTAATTGCTCTCACTGTGAAATGAGTGTGGTGGCTTTTGTGTTGTGTGCTTTTTGAGTTGTATTGCCTTTAATGACAAAAAAGGCTCAGTGCTATGAAATTCAGGTCTAAGCAAAACAAGAGTGCTGGTAACAACTTCAGTCAATATTCCATTCTTACCTTTTAAGCACCAGAGAACAAGTGAGAGGTGCAAAAACCAGAATGAGTATCATGCTGAAGACAAGGCCAATGACAAAACCTTCAAATTCTCCTTTATCTGATGGGAAACAGAAAGATTGAATGAGATTTACAGTGTCAAGTATAGAAGGGCCTTATTAACTTCATGAGAGAAATATTTTCAACAGAAGTCAAGGCCAACTTTACACATGTTCTGGAATTTAAAAATCTAGTTAAAACTAGACCTGGGATTCTCAGGGGAGTGTGAGGTCTTCAGGTTTGTATTTTTAAGATATCTAGGTATAATAGAGTCATAGAATGGTTGGGATTGGAAGGGACTGCTGAAGATCATCTAGTCTAATCCCCTGCTAAAGCAGGTTCACCTAGAGCAGGTGACACAGGATTGCTTCCAGGCAGGTTTTGAATATATCTGAGGAAGGAGATTCTCCAGCCTCCCTGGGCAACCTGCTCCTCTACTCTGTCACCCTCAGAGTAAAGAAATTCTTCCTCATGTTCAGGTGGAAATTCCCGTGTTTCAGTTTGTGCTCCTTGCCCTTTTTTGTGTCATTGGCACCACTGAAAAGAGGCCGGCCCCATCCTCCTGGCACTTGCCCTTAAGGTGTTTGTATACATTGATAAGATCCCCTCTCTGTTGTCTCTTCTCCAGGATAAACAGGCGCAGCTCTCTCAGCCTTTCCTCACTAGGGAGATATTCCAGCTCCCTAAGCACATTCACAATCCTCCACTGGACCTCCTCCAGGAGCTCCATGTCCTCTTGTCCTGAGGAGCTCAGAACTGGACACAGCACTCCAGGTGAGGCCTCACCAGGGCTGAGTAGAGGAGGAGGATCACCTTCCGTGATCTGCAGGCAATGCTCTTCCTAATGCTCCCCAGTATGCCATTGGCCTTGGCCACAAGGACACACTGCTGGCTCATGCACAGTTTGTTGTCCACCAGGACCCCCAGGTCCTTCTCCACAGAGCTGCTCGCCAGCAGGTCAGCCCCAGCCTGTGCTGGTGCCTGGGGTTCTTCCCCAGTGCAGGACCGTGCATTTGGCTTTGCTGAATTTCAGACAACTCTTCTCTGCTGATCTCTCCACCTTGTTGAGTGTATTCTTTGACCCCATGCTGTTACCTGAGCTCCGGTTTGTTTAACAGGTCAGGACCCTCACACACATCTGACTTAATAAGAAACTATTTGCATGATAGTGGCTTCTAAACTGTTTCAGGATTTACTAGTCAGGTTTGGGCATTTTTTTGTTTGGTTGGTTTTGGTTTTGGTTTTGGTTTTGGTTTTGGTTTTGGTTTTGGTTTAGGGTTTTTTTTGTGAGATCACGCCTGGTCCTGATAGCAGTAATGTGGTTTGTGTATTTGGTTGGTGCCCATGCTTTACATTTTAAGAACATTAAGACCATTTTATCTGTAATCAGCTATCTGTCAATTCTTGATGCAAACCTACACCTCCTATTGCCTATCCTCCTATCAACATCCCACCTGCCTAGAGAAGAGAAAGTGTTTGAGAGGTTACTGAAGGTTAATAAAATGTTCAGGCACTGAGAACAGTGCTGCTAGCACAGGAACCAAGGCAAACTGTGATGTTAAGAGCGAGTCGGTGTTGAGGTCTTCTTTATAGATGGATAAGTCAGAAGTTTAAAAATAGTGCCAGGAGTGTTGTCAGTTCATGATTGTGTCACTGACATTGACAAAGCGTATTTGCAAAAAAGCCACTTGCTTTTTCTTTTCCTACCCATCCTCTAACAAAAATGTCTTTTTTTTTTCTTAAACTAAACAGCTACCTAATATTAAAAGCTAATTTGGAAAGCTGCAAATTGCTTTGTTGCTGAAAAAGGCTTTTATAGCAAAGAAACGTGGGATTCTTCTAATGGATTAAGTAAACTTGGAAATGCTGGAGAGAGCAAAAATAGTAAATGTTTAAATTCAGTGTAATTTCTTAAATTTTTAAAATGTTGTATTAATTTCACTCTGCATTTTTGTAACCTTACTGAAAATTTGAATCCTATCCAAATAGATATTTGGTAGGATGAGTGGAATAGAGTCCTGCAGAAAAGCTCCAGGGAGATACTTTAATATTTTGTATTGACTGGAGAAAGTTTTTGGTAGGGGGAGGAGCAGTGTAAACTCTGTTGATTTTAAGGACGATTTTGAATTTCTCTTCTTTTTCTTTCTGCTTTGCACCTTTGACTATTCAGTTGTCTGTTTTTATACCTCCTTCACTTAATACAAAAAGGTTGTTGTGGTGAGAAACCATTTGCATACTTCTGTCCTTGAATTTCACAGGTTTCTGATACCATCTTAGCACGTTCTTTTCTTTTTCTCTTTAGAAAGCTTCTTTAGGGGAAGATGTGGTCAAACCAAAAGAAAAAGAGACTATTGCAGTGTTAGTTTTAGTTTAACTCATGAAGTATTAAAATGTTTGAAAGACTAAGTTTAGCCAACCCTATATGATTTTTAGTTTTTCAGACTTCATAAATGAAGTAACTGAAATGGTCTTCTTAGCCTATCCAGGCACCTTTGCGAAAAGCAAACTTTTGCCAGTGAGCTAAAAGACCTGTTACTTAAAATGTATTTAAAGTATTAGAAAGCAAAATATACTTTGACTAGTTTTCACCCACAATAGGAGCAATTGAAAGGTACTTAATTTTTTATTTTTACTGTTAATGGCTCAGGAAGCCAGTTTCATGTGATTGCTCAGGAATTTGCCAAGAGCAGATGATTGAACTTTACTAGTCACAAGCAGAAATTTAAACTGCTGAAATCTATGACTGTAATTGTCAATAAATACAGATACGTGCACATAGCTAGCACAAAAATGTCAGAAAAGGTTTAAGAGATGAAGAACCCTAGCTAAGTCTTCCCTGTATATTAGGTAATGAAATACAGGCAGAGCTGTTCTGTGATGCATAGTTTACCTCTTACAGAGGAACAATTTTTTGTGTATGCTCTCAGTAACCGAGGCTTGAATACTAAACCTTGTGAGTGAGCATAGAGAGAGCATAAAGCAAGAATTCATGCTGGGTAATGCAGATGCATAGAAGTTTCACAGTACCATATTTTGGAGTGCTGAAAGGTTGTGAAAGAGTCAGAGGTCCTTCTCCAGCATTAGTGAATCCTGAAATCTGCACACGATAGGTGGTCTTTTCCTTCAGTCCGGTAAGGTGATAACTTGTGGTAGAAGAGTTGAGAATAACAGCTGAAATGCAAGAGGGTTTTGGGTAGCAGATGATTAGATGAACTCTGGTGGCTGAGCATGTATCAGTGTAGCTGACTGGGGAAAAGGCAAAATTTCAGTCCCCTAATCCACATCTGGTGGAAACCACACTGTGCAGATGTTCTTTGGATAGGTACAAGATTTCTCCAAAATATTTATATACATTTTAAATCCAGAGGTAAAAAGCATGAGCTTTTAACACACCAAGGTTGTATTAGGTTTATGTGGTCAGGTTTTGGTAGCAGGGGGCTACAGCGGCGGCTTCTGTGAGAAGCTGCCAGAAGCTTCCCATGTCCAACAAATCCAATCCCAGCCTGCTCCAGAACAAGGCTGAGCCAATTAGAAATTATGGTAATACCTCTGTGATAACAGATTTAAGAAGGAAAAAAAAGTTACTGTGCAGATGTAATTGCAGCCAGAGAAGAGCAGAGTGAGAACATGTGAGAGGAACAGCCCTGCAGACACCAGGGTCTGTGGAGAAGGAGGGGCAGGAGGTGCTTCAGGCACTGGAGCTGAGATTCCCCTGCAGCCCGTGGTGCAGCCCATGGTGAGGCAGCTGTGCCCCTGCAGCCCATGGAGAACCACGGAGATGCCGAGATCCACCTGCAGCCCATGTGGGAGACCCACGCCAGAGCAGGTGGATGCCTGAGAGGAGGCTGTGACCCCATGGGAGGCCCGTGCAGGACCACGGTCCTGACAGGGATCTGCAGACCCATGGAAAGAGGAGCCCACACTGGAGCAGGTTTCCTGGGAGGACTTGTGATCCTGTGAGAGATCCATGCTGGAGNGGTTTTTTTACTTCTCATTATTCTGCTCTGAATTTAATTGGCAATAAATTCAATTAATTTCCCCAAGTCAAGTCTGTTTTGCCTCCTGTGATGGTATTCTGTTTGTGATCTCTCTTAGTCCTTCTCAACCCGGGAATGTTTTATTTTCTCTCCCCTGTCCACTTGTGGAGGGGATACAGTGGCTCTGGTGGGTACCTGGCATCTAGCCAGGGTCAAACCACCCCAGGTGATGAATACAGAAGGCTGTGTATACTTCATGAGAGGAAAATACATCTGACATGTTGAACAGTTGTTTTCATGTAGACTGTAACAGTTAGCTTTAGGACTAGCACTTGTCACATGCTTTACCCTCACTCCTGTAGTCAGTAGTTGTTCACCTTGATTTGTACTAGGGCTATTAGTCATCATTCAGTACAGAAACAGGGCTGTGCATTCTGCTTTACCTGCTTTGTGGAGCTTTCAGCTCAACCTTTCTTTTCTGATGGTGCAGTGACTTTTTCCCTGACAAGAATAATTTACAAGCAAACGTGTTGTAAGGATGCCTTTAATGGGGCAGAAATTACTTTTCAAGTTTGCCACTGTGGATTAAAGATCTTCACAAAAGTGGACGTGGTGCTGTACCCTATGGACTTCCTTCCCCCAAATTCTCCAATAAAATTATACTTCCTGCCTGGAAAACATGGCAATTGGGTGTCATGTCACTGCTGTATTGACTGATTAGGGCAGAGGGAAAAAAAAGAATATAAGTTCAGTCCTGGATGCTCCCATTCTGCCTCATCTTATGCTTTCAGATAGGTATTTGAAGTGGAATATAATTCCCAGAAGACTTTTTATGGTTCTGTAAAGGCATAGGTCAACATGAATTACAGAACTCCTGCGATCTTCCTTTGTCAGGTCTTAGGTGCTATTTGTCTTCCCTAGAATGTCTTCAATTTTATTTGAAAGACAGTTTGTGCAAAGTTAATGTATTATTACTCACAGCAAACAGACTTTCCACTACAGACCAGTAGAAAAATGTTTATCAAGAGAAGTACAGGGATTTTTTTAACTGAAAACTCAAGTGGTTTGAATTCACAACTAGTCATTTGTTCCAATGTGTAGAAGTTTCATCTTTTGTAGTTTGTTAAGGTTGGAAAAGACATTTAAGGTCATAAAGTCCAAAATTAAACATAAAAACTACTAATTTAAGAAAATGTTCCTAAAAGTAAATCTATAATTGTGTCTTTGTAAAAAATACAAACTGCTAATTGAGCTGAAAAATGAAATATATGATGTCTTAAGTCCTATAGAAAGGCTCAGATTCAAGCTTGGATGAGTTGTAATGAAACATAAAAGTGTTGTGACTGAAATCTTAATACTTTAGAAATACTGAAAATGTATGTGTCCTGGGTTAGTTATGTATTCTATTACCACCCACAAAAAGCTGGATAAATTTCATAATTACACACCTGGGACTCCTTATCTCAACTGAGATAAGCACTCCAGCCGACACCGAGCACCACCCACCCTGGTTATCTGGTCTCAGGTAATGGTCCATTAGCACCACCCAGCTGATTATCTGATCTCAGCTAATGGCCCATTAGCACCACCCAGCCTGACTAATTAGCCTGAACCCCATCGAAGGACCCTGGATCATCTCTGAGAACCCTGGGGAGCATCTCAGAGGAGCCCAGGGCTCATCCAAGCTCATTACCAAAGCAACCAATAGAACATCGGGAAGATCCTCTTCCATTGTGAAAGTCCCCGCCCCTGGGGGAGGTGCCAGCCAAGAAACACAGCATAAAACAAGGGGTTTGGATGGGAGAAGGGCACCCTCGACTTGACGGGACTCCGCTCTCGGGACTCTCCTCTCGACTCGACTGGACTTCACTCCTCGGAATTGGATTCAGCTAGCTACTCCACTCCACTCCTTGGAATTGGACTCAGCTACTCCACTACCGGGGCTGGACTACCAGGCCTTCCTGCAGGACCAGTGCCTCACTGGACTGCACAGCTACCACCCTGCTCAACAGGGTATCAGGTTGTACCATGACTCTGTCGGTTTGTTTAAGCCGTGTTTCTGTATTACTGCATTTATTTTAACCTTTTTAATTAAAATTGTAATTTTGACCTAAAATCTCTCGAGGTATTCAGTGTGGGGTTAATTTCCCCTGCTGGTTTACAGCCAAAACCAGCACAGTATGTCTCCCTTTAAGCGTTACTAGAGAATTCTGCTGTAGTCTTAGAAATGAAATTTTTAAGGAAATAACAATATTTAATTTGAGATCATATCTAGAAAATTCTAAGTGTTCATGGGAGCATCTAGAGCATTAAAGGTCTAACCTGGCACTGACCTTGAGCAGAGCACTCAATTTGCACAGGAATTGTAAATAACTCAGTAGTGTGCTGTAGCACCACTTAATGATCTGAATGAAGCTTTTCTTTCATGGCTTTAAGCTGCTGCTTTGTTCTGGCAATGGTGACTTACCTGGAGACTTCTTCCGTGCTGAATCTGTATAACTGATCCTGTATCCCTGGAGAAAGCCCAGACTATCTTCTGCAGCTATTTTGGTCCACTTCACAAGTGCAGAATGCTTCGTGATATTCAGAACTGTCACATTAGTAGGACCTGTCCTAGGAACTTAAACCCACAGATATTGCATCAATACTTTGTGCAATAGACATACAAAACTGAAACGTAGCTGCTTCCTAGAGATTCCTTGTCAGATTCGAGATTCCATAAATACAATATAAAGGGTGCAAGAGAGAGGAGAAATCCTATAGAGTAAAACCCCTCACCTTAAACAATACCGAAGTAGGTAGAAATTGTGACTGTCTCTTTACAAATATTTTACTCCAAGAGCCACAGCCATACTCATTTCTGTATAAGACACTACAAAATTGGGATTGGAAAATCTGACTTTGACCACAGTTAAATTTGAGTTACATGGGTCTGAGACCCTCTTTCTGTTATTTTTGGTAACATCACATGTAATAAAAATATTTCTGTGGATTTGTCAGTAAGTAACAGCATTCAGGTCATTCTCTGCCAGGACATAACTGCTAAGACCAAAGGCAATGCTAACTGGAGAATGCTGTTCAGTCACCCAGAAAAGAACTTTTGTGTAGCCTTCCTTTTCTTGCTGCAGATAGGAAACAAGAAGAAATATACAGGATGAGGTTATACAAAGGGAAGGAATACCTCCTTCAACGGAGTAAAAGTGGGTCACTCCGAAAGTCTTTTCGTGTCTTATGAAATTTTCACACTGACACACATCAGATGCATGTAGCATTATTTTGTACAACTTATATGGCTGAAAATTGTCTGGAAAACAAACAAAGGTATGTCAGGATTTACTGAAAAGTTATAAATTATAGAGAAAGAGAGGAAAGACAATAACTTCATAGTTTTTCTGTTTTTTTCTTGCTTTCTGAGACTCAAAGCATAGTCTAAGTGTATAGCACTTTACACTGAGTACAAAATATGTACATCCTTGTCAATGTCTCTAGATGCTTAATGCGAACTATTTCAAAACCAGAACAGGACTTGGCATGGGTTTTCTTTTAAAAGATGGCAGACTGTTTATAGTCTCGCTATGGGAGGCTTTAGTTGCTGAAGGAGAAATTGGGAACTAAAATGGCTGTAGTTACCTTATTTCAGGGGTAGGTATTTCCCACTCAGCTAGCATATATAAACCCAAGCAAAATAATTAGATGCAATGCAGCACTGCAGATGTTGCAGAAGGACCAAGGAAAACACCGAACTCTCTAGAAGGCTTTGTAGAACTCTGAAGCTAAATATTCTCTATTTTATATAAAAGCCAGTCCTGAATGGCCTTCACAAGAGTCACCTATATGACTGTAATCAAGATTTTCAATGTCTGTTCCATAAAGCAATCCTGAAGCCCATCAAGCGTAGCTTGGTAAGCAGAATAATACAGCTGAGAACTTAGGCTTTGACAAGGATAGACATTGCGGTAACAAAAGAAATTAATCTTAGGGAGTCTGTAACAGAGTGGTTTATATTGAAAGATAAGCTTACCTAGGCACAAGATGAAAGGGGTTTTTTTAAAGCCAGTAATGTATAGGTCTGCCTGGAATGTGGGCAAGGTGAAACATTGTACCAGCAGCTTAGCTGCATTTGTTGCTCAACAGTATCCAGAAGAACCCTACTGAAAACTCTGCTTTTTATCTGCCTTAATGTTGATAAGCATTAGATGATGACTCAGTAGTGGACAAATATTAAGAGTTGCACGTATCTGGATGGATCTTCAGTTTGCCCTTAAAAACAGAATGAAAATCCGACTCTCCCCAACCGAAAATAAGCAACAAATGAAAGGGTGCCTCCATAGGAGGTGTGGTAGTTGCTGTTACCTAGTGTGAAATTTCCAGTAGCTGTAGTTATTATTTTCATGTGCATATCCTCTTTACCAGTGCCCCAGTCAACCACAAAACATTTTGGATTGTATTCTGGAGTCCAGGTGACAACTGCCTTAGTCCCCTGGCTTTTGATATGGATTTGACCAGGCAAGCCTGTGAATTAGAGGACAAAATACAATTAGAGGACAAAATACAATGAGCAGCAAAGCAGTTTTCTCCCCTGTTGCTCTTTTGTACTTTGCACTTCATACTTTGCAATGGTGTCTGGGGGCTCCCATGTTGGTTGCTGTTCATGACTTTTCCTTATTTCTGATTTTTGGAAATTAAACGGCGGTTCCAAACTTCAGGAAGAGGAAGTCTGGTGTTACTAAATCACCTCCTGTGAGCCACTAGTAACTGCTATACGTAGAGTAAATGTGAGATAGCACTTGCCTGGGCAAGGGAGGAGGAGAAGGGGCTAATGATGGATCATAGCTATATAATTTCATATTTCATATATTTCATATGTTTTGCATTTTCTGAAAGGATCTTAAAGAGTTTGACATTTTAAAAGACAGACTATCAAACTAGGAAAGACCTTCTGACTGACACTAAGGAGGGAGAAGACCAAACCGCCATTTTGAGGTAAGAACTGGACCTTGTGGCAGACAAAATTTCTCCATTTTATCTCTTGTATGGAAACTAATACAATAAAGGCAAATTAATTCTGAGGGAGCTGGAGTTATCTGAGAGGGATGAGGTTGTTTAGCCTGGAGAAGAGAAGGCCCACAGGAGACCTTATCACTCTCTACAACTGCCTGAAAGGAGGCTGTAGTCAGGTGGGGGTTGGGCTCTTCTCCCTGGCAACCAGTGACAGGACAAGAGAACGCAGTCTCAAGCTGCGCTAGAGGAGGTTTAGGCTGGACATTAGAAGAACTTCTTCACAGAAAGGGTGATTGGTCTTCGGAGTGGGCTTCCCGGGGAATTGGTGGAGTCACTGTCCCTGGAGGTGTTAAAGAAAACACTGTATGTGGCACTCAGTGCCATGGTCTGGTTGACAAGGAGGTGTTAGGCCATAGGTGGGACTCGATGATCTCAGAGGTCTTTTCCAAACTAGTTGATTCTGTGATTCTGTAAAGAAAATGGCTGTACTAGCTGAGGAAAAGTTGTGTATGCTGAGCAAGAATTTATCTTGAGAATGCAATTAATGCAAGTATCTTCTCAGTAATTCATGATAAGGGATTGAAATGTAAGGGCAAAATCAAGTTGTTACCTCTTTGCACAGCAAAGGAGAGCAGAATGAGAGGAGTGTGTTAGAAAATCCTGCATAAGCAATCATTTGCAGCTATCTGAAGATCAACAAGGGTACTCGCACACTTCTTTACTTGCAAATGCTATAGCTTAATTTAAAAAAATCTTACTTTGTAAGAGAGGTTCTTCTTATATTGCAATAAATATACCTGAAGACTATAACACATGAAACTAGCTTATAAGGAAAGCATTGTTAAATAGTTTTATTGTTTAAATGAAAAGACTCTCTATTTAGGCATCACAAAAGCCTAGATCTTCATTAGAATGTGACATGTACATCCTATCTGTTCCTTCTCCCATATGCCAGTTAGAGTAATACTGACACAAAGGACAGTAGCAGGTCTCTTAATAGTTACTTAGCTCAAAAACCTAGATTTGCACATAGTTCTGTTAACTTTTTTTAAACCACTGGCAACTACTTGACATTGAGGACAGTCCAAAACCCATTTCTTAAGTAGACCCAGCACATGGTACTTTCTCTATCTTGAGAAAACAAGAAATGCTAAACTGAATATTAAATTTCTTAGTCTGTTAACTGCTATCGAAGTGTCTTCTTAAGAAACAATTCTGACTCTCAGTATGTAAAAATATCAGCCTAATAATTATTCAGAAGAATGATTTTACCTATCCCAAAGTCTGTCAAAAAGTAGCTTTAGAGATGGTCATTCACTAGAGCTCCCCATGGCTCTAGTGAAAGAATGATAAAGTAAGTACCTGTTTCAGAGAACTGTGGGACAATGTAGGTGGCTTGTGGAGATTCTCCCGCGTCATTATAGGCAGAAATATTAACTCTATAATAAGCCATGGAGAGATTTACAAGAATTTCTCTGTCCTTGAGAAAGACGCGATTTGGTGAGTTGCTGCAACTGTTGGGTATTCTTTCCACATCAACAAAATATCCAAGGATGTTCTCACTTTGTGCTACCTAGCAAGAGGAAAAACATTATTATTCTATAAATGTTGTTATGTCTTGTGCAGAAAATCAAGAGTAATTTAATTGTATAAACAAAATGTAACCTCTAATGATGGGGATAAAATCATACTGTTTTAATTAGGTCATTAGGAATCAATGAAGCAAAGCATTTCCTTAAAATTAAGAGCATCCTTAAATTGAGAGACTTTAAGCACAGGATTAAGAATTTTCCTTAATTGAGATCTTAGTTATGTGTATCCAATTACTAACATTCTCTACATTTCACTGGAACATATCGCTCATTATTAGGAACTTGAAAGTTAATGAGAGGTGTTTAATTGAAATTTATGCCTCTGGGAATCCTCATCTACTAGGGCTTGGTTAGGTGTCTTGTCTCTTTAAAGAGAAATGCTAGTAATTATGCCACAAATTTGGAACATGTTAAATATCTGTCGGTAGAAATTTCTGGTGGTGGTTCACTCATTATTTTACTGTACTAATCTTAATAAGAGATTGGAAAATGAGTGCACAGAAATGGAAATTATTGCAATATAGACAGAAACTTAATACATGAAGGCCTGTGAATTCTTCAAGGATAATTTCTGATATCAAGATTGCCTGTTATTTCTGGCACAAAATTAATAGTGTGTAGATACCATGAAGCTGTGAGGCTGGGTTATCTTAATGAAATAATTGGATACTCCTGGAGTAACACAGGAAGACATTTATTAATTTAAAAGGCAGAGTAATGTCTTGTGAGGAATTTCAGATAAAGCTGGAAGCTCTTAAAATGAAAATGTGTTTTTTCCTGCAAAAGAAGGGAAGTTTTAATAATTTTTCAAGATTAATAATGATAAATTGATGTAGTTTTTCCTTGTTAGTTTCTAGTACCTTAATCATCAGCATATAGATGCAATGAGTTCTGAAGCAAGAATTCAGTATCCAATGCCTTTTGCATATAAAGTGTAGTCTCAAGACAATGAGAAAGTCTGTTTTTTCCTATAATGTAGTAAATAAATAGCATATACATAACAGAAGGTACCCAGACTTGAAGTGAACATTACCTCCCACTTCAGAAGAACACTTCTTCTTCCTGGAGAGACTTGTGTAGTTACATTATATGATATTCTTGGTTTATTGATGAGTTCTAATAAGCATGGAAAAAGATGGAGACATGAACTCATATGAATCATTCTGGTGTTCATATTCTCAACTATCTGAAAATGCTATTTCATAACACACAAAATTTGGAAAGGCATTTACATTCATACTTACTACCAGTAGGATGAAACTTATTTCACTACATTTCACTTACTGTGAGGGACCAAAATCTCTTTGCTCCAAATGCAAACACAGTCAAGACCATCCTTGGTCATGCATCTGAGCTGAACAATGTATGAAGACATAGCATTTAAATTTGAAATAGTGATATTGACAGCGTTGCTTTCTACAGACACCTAAAAAAAAAGTTTCATTTAAGTAGCAGCAATAAAACTTAATCTTATATTAATTATTTTCTCAGGCTAAGACCAGTCTTCTGACTCAGCTTAAAGTAGAGGTTCCTGTCATCAAATAGGAATTACTGCACATTTAACCAAGGTATTTTCATTTTTTCAAGGCAACACCCTCTTTTTTATGAACTTGTTCTGCTCAGTCAGGACAGTAACCATCCATTTGGGTTTAAATATTGCTTTTAAAATCAATTAGACATTACATATGCTGAAAAATAAAAATTTACTTAACTCTGAGCCTTGTTGGCATTCTCAAGAACAAGAAGTCAAGGAAAAATGAAATATTAAAAAAATTCCTTTATTTTTAAAAGGATCATTATGTTTAAATAGATCCACATGACTAATGTCTTAAAGAGCACGACTGGACTGAATATGTGGCTGCCTATGTCTTGGCACTGCAGAAGTAATGTGTATCTGCAGCTGATGATGGCAGTGGAACTCCACTAAATGTATAGGGAATGGAGTTTTTCTTGAAACAAAGATACCACCCATGTGTAAGGAAAACTCTGAGCTGAAAACTATAGGAGAAAATATGATAGAAAACTGTTGTTATTAATTAAACTCTTCCCTGGATGCCCATTGGTGGCTGCTATCTGAGCACATTATCCTGCATTAAATAAGCCTTTGTCTGGTCAGTTCCAGGCATTGTGTTTTTTGTAAAAGTGCTATTGCAGATTGAAATATTTGTGTTAACATTTGTTAGCTGTTAAGTTTTGTTTTCTTAATTACATATATTTCCTAAAAAAAAACCCAAATAAACAAAGAAAAACAATTAAAAACCACTAAAAACAACAAAGCCCCACCCTAAGATGACCAGCTCTTCTCTTTTAATTTCTGCTGTACTTAATTTTTTAATTAAAGTTAATTAATTAACTTCTGTAACAGTGTGCTCCCCTTCCCTGCCCTCCTCTCCCCTCACCTCCCCTCCGTCCTGACCTTTATTTCCTCTAACTGTGCTCAAGTGATAACCACTATTAGCAGTCATAATGGATGTGTCTGGACCAGCATCCAGCTCAAAGCTGATTCAGGGCAGACAAATAATGTTGCAGTGGCAGTTGCTGCTGCCAGAGTTATTGGTGAGCCACAGGGCCAAACCGCAGCATCAAACTCATGGTGGGTCAGCTCAGGGGTTTGATATCTCCCTTGATAGCTAGAGTGAGCTCCCACAGATCTTTGAGAAAGTTACTCAGTTACCATTGGTTCACTATTTCTCCACCTCATTTTATGTATAACTCTTTGAATATGTATCACCCGGTTGAATATGTATAAGTTCTGGAAAGTTCTATGTTCTTCGATGTCCCATTGGTTCTCCCCTCACTGCTCCCTCCCACCTTGTACCCAGCTGGTCCGTTTGTATTCTCCCCTCCCCTTTGCTTAAACCTGATTGGTTGTTCGTACCCCTATAAAACCCCTGGACCCTCCCTCATTAACGTCTTTTGTCCCTGGACCCTCTGCCAGAATAAACCCTGCGGAACCCATACAAAAGATCCCTCTCTGCCACTTTATCTTCGGTGAGAGCACTTCGGTACAGCCTGTATTTGAGCCTGTGATCGCTGCTGGAATTGCAGGTGTTGGTGTGGTGGCTCAACAGCCCCTCCTGAGGGTCGCCAACCGCAGATTGGGAATCAGGACTCCGGGAGTCCTTGAATCTGCAGCAGACACATGGGGAAGGTGCAGCACTGAACCCTTTCCAGATACAGTGGACTGCGTCAAAATAACAACACAAAAGACAAGGGCTAATTTGAACAATTCATCCACATAACCATAGGGCTGGTTAGGGTTCGATTCAAGTCAAGTTTGGAAGAAACTAATACGTGAAGTGAGCATGCATATATGTCTGTAAGTGATTCATCTTACCTATTAAATAGTAGACAGTCAAAGGCCTGTTGAGGTCTCCTGCACAATAGTGGGCTACACAACAGGATATCTTGTTTAGGGACACCTCTTAAGGTAACCTCTTAAGGTTACCCCTTAAGGCTGAGAAAATATTAATCTCATCAGATACTTGATAAGTGAATTGGAAATAAGTACACTGAAACTTTGAAGTCTCAGTTAAGTGATACAAAGGATTGATTGTGCACATATAACCCTTTAGACATAAACTGTTGACCAGGTCTGGGACTAAGTCTGCATCCGGAACAACTAGACTTTCAGGGGCTCTGAGAAGAATTTTAGAATGCAAGGGGAGCCTTTCTAAGAGTCATGACCCAATTAAAATGTCTACCTGACAGTTCTGTCTGACTCTATCCTCTATGCAGTGTTCCTTGCCATCTATTCTTGTTAAACTATTGTCACATTTACTATCAAACTTTGCTATATTTCTGTTTTATATCAATAAACATATTGCTACTTCTTTCTTATGAGTGAAGAGTATTACTCCATCCATGACAACATCATACAATTTTGCTAATAGAAAAAGCTTGGTTGCAAAAAAATTCTACTACACACAATATTACAGAAAGGCTCCAAATCCCTACAAAACAAGAGGGAAGTGGAATGGATTTAAGACCCAAATGTTAAATTATATTACAGGTACATTAATCCTACTCTTTATAAACACTAGCTTTATATATCTGTGCATATATGCCCATACTCACTCATCTGTAACCACAGAAACTCTGTGTTCACATGATTAGGAAGAGATTACAACCTAAATTAATAGGATCAGCTGGGACCTGGGAGATAATGAATATTTATCACCTCTAGTCTTCAGTCATTTGCATCAGCCAGTGTGGCAGTCTCAAAAAGTCCTTCACGGTACACCCGTGAATATTCCATCTCCCCTGTCTCCAGAACCCACAGGACATACATTTGTACTGCTGTTAACCCTCTGTTCGTTCACATGTTGCGTGCCAGAATGTCACCACATGGTTGTCTATCTATTGCGCTACTGGGTGGGCCATGCTTGGGTGACTGTCTGTCCTAGGATGGTCTAGGACTTGTATGCAAATGAACAAGAGGATTCTTCCAAGACCTGCATGTTCTTTGTACTGAGGTGAAACCTTTCTTACAGCCATCTGGGCCCTTTCTGGGCCTCTCAGAGTACTCCTTCTGAAGTGGCTAAACAAACTGGCAGTCAGCTATGAGAGACATAGGAACAGTCTCCTGAGATAAAAGAATAAGGGAGCTTCTGGTAGTAAAAACGAAGCAAACAGGCTCCTAGGTGAGCAGAGTTGCCCAAGAAGTGGGAAATGTTGCTATTTAAACAGTTTTCTTCTTAGGGTTTTGTTCTACTTGATAAACACACATTTGAAACTTGATAAATACATATAAAAATAACAGAGTTGAAAAACAGACAATTTCAGGGACTTTAGTGATACAAACCAGGCATATGTGCCTGCCTGCTGGTGAAGTTTTTGCATGATATGCTGGATGGCAAGGGGCAGGATAAGCAGCCATTGGTGCTACATGCAGACATTATTGAAATCATGACTGGTTTTCCACCTCTTATTTCCTTTAGTTTTGTACTGCCCTGTTGCTGTACCATATTGCATGTCCTAAAATGCATCTGGAATTGATCTCGTATCCCACAACATCCTTCTCTCCAAATTGGAGAGTGATGGATTTGACAGGTAAACTGATAGGTGGATTAGGAAGTGGTTGGATGGTCTCATCCAGTGGGTAGTGGTCAGTGGCCCAGAATCTCAAAGGACATCAGTGACAAGTGGTGTCCATCAGGGGTCTATATTGGGTGTGACCAGTGTTATTTAATATCTTCATTAATGACATAGAGGGATCTATGTCATAGTCTGCCCTCAGCAGATTTGCAGATGACCTCAACCTGAATGGTGCTGTTGACACACCTGGAGGATGGGATGTCATTCAGAGGCACTTGGGTAGGCTCAAGAAGTGGCCCATGGGAACCTCACGAGGTTTAACAAGACCAAGTGCTGGTGCTGCACCCGGGTCAGGGCAATACCGGGTATCAACACAGGCTGGGGATGAACAGATCAGAGCAGCCCTGATGAGAAGGACTTGGGGGTGCTGGTGGGTGAGAGGCTGGACATAACCGTGTGTACTCACAGCCCAAAAAGCCAAATGTGTCCTGGGCTGCATCCAAAGCAGCACGGCCAGCAGGGAGAGGGAGGGGATTCTGCCCCTCTGCTCTGCTCTGGTGAGACCCCACCCACAGTGCTACATCCAGCTCTGGGGTTGTTACTGAATAGTCCTGTAAGAAGGCATCTATGCAGCCATGGAGGAAGATGTTGGAAAATTCTTTTAACTTTAGCACAATAGAGTATGACCCCTATATTTGTGGTTAGTGTTTAGTTTTGTACATACAGTGCTTAGTACAAATGCTAGAGATTAATGTGGCCTTGTGTTAACTCCCTACATCTGTGACCAATAAGCTTGTTTTAGCTAATGCTTCTTTGTTTACTTCTATCAGTGATTATTATGTACTAGCCAATATCTTAGTTTTGAGAACAAGGATTGTGTGTCAGAGAAAAGAGTGATGAGAGAGGAACAGCACGATCTGATGACATATTTGAGATACTCTCAAGGAGAAAAGATTCGTCAGAAGATCTGGAACCATACCCAAACAAGTGGAAATAATTAGCATATACGCATGTATTCAGGAAATGTGATGAAAATATATTAGTTTCAAAAACATAACCTGGTCTCTTAGGTTACCGGGCATGCATGCTTAGAGGAGAACTCCCCATGCATTCAGCACCGCTAATAAAGTAATGTTGGTTTCCTTACCTAACAAATTAGATGGAGACTTTATTTTCCAGTACTCAGGGACAGGGTCCCCAGCATGGGCAGGACAGGGACCTGTTGGAACGAGTCCAAAATAGGGCCACCAAGTTGATCAGTGGGATAGATTACCTCTCCTATGGTGAAAGGCTGAGAGAATTGGGATTGTTCAGCCTGGAAAAGAGAAGGCTTTGGGGAGACCTAAGACCTAAGTACATGAAGCGAACTTACAGGAAAGATGGGGCAAGACTGTTCACAAGAACATGTAGTGACAAGACAAGGGACAATCGCTTCACACTGAAAGAGAGTGGGTTCAGATTAGATATTAAGAAAAAATTTTTTCCTGTGAGGGTGGCAAGGCACTGGAATGGGTTGCTCAGGGAAGGTGTGGATGCCCCATCTCTGGAAGTGTTCAAGGCCAGGTTGGATGGGGCAACCTGGTCTGGTTGAGAGTGGCCCTATATGTGGCAGGGTGGGTTGGAAATAGATGATCTTCAAGGTCCGTTCAAACCCAAATCATTCTAATATTCTATGACTGTATTGCAGAGACATTATTGCTGTCTTTTCAATGAAGAAAATCAGGAAAACTGATGCAAAACAAATGTGTGTAAGATATAAATTTTTACCTTAAAAAACACAGCAACCTGATCTCTAATCCATTTGAAAATGTAATGATACCAGCAAAAAGAATAATATTGTAAATCACTGAAAGTATAATTTGGATCTGAGTTTGCATGGCATTTCTGATATCCAGCTTTTGCATCACTGGTAGTTGTAATGTCTCACCGATACGCTAATAAACCAGTTGACCTGCTGTTCTATTTTATTCTATTTAAAACTATTATTCTTTCTTTCCCAAACATTTTACGATTTGTTAGAACCAAACTAAGATACCTGAGGGGGATCTGCCTACAAATTGGCTTCTTGCTGTTTCTCCTTGCTATCCTCGTGCTGCCTGTGCTATGTGCAGCTGAGCTGATATTGAGGTGCCTTATGTTCTCATGTGATTATCATCTGGAAGTACTTACCAGCGTCCACTGAGGAGATTCTGTGAGTGCCTCTCTGTATCTCAGCTCATATGCTGTAGGAGTTGTGGGCAGGTCCCACTTTATTATCAATTGGTTTGTGATCTGATGAGCATTTATGTTAGATGGTGACAAGCACTTTCCTAAAATGGGGGACATGCAGCTGTTAAAAATGCAACAGAAGCAGGAAAGCTTTGGTAATTAAGTCTGTCAGGTATGGTCTATAAAAATTAAAAGACCTCGCACAGAATACTGAACACTGTAAGAATTCAAAAAACACTAGAAATTAATAATTACTACATCTTTATGCTATGAACAAAATAGAGTTGTTCCTCTTGCCCTTCTTTTGTGAATGCTTCCTGATTTCAGGAAGGCTTTTTTTCTAAGCAGTTACTATTCTGAGTGAGGCTGAAAGGCAAAATCAAAATGTCAAGAGTACCTGTAATCATGAATTTTATAAAAATATCCAGAATATCTTTAAATTTCGGTAAGTGCAAATATATTTTCATCTTCCTCTCCAATAAACATAAGGTGGTCAAAAGTCGCCCATAAAGGTCATAGCGATAATTTGGGTTGTACTGGCAGGAAACCCCAACAGTGAGAAGCACTGTTTTTTCTTGGACCATGATTAGCCTGAGCAAGTGGAGTGAAGCTTTTAAGATTATTTCAGTGGCCAGATGGGGTGGGGAATCTTTAAATAAACATCTAAAGGGCATAGTAAATAGGGCTAGTTTTTTTCGTATCTTCCCTGTAGCACTGTGTAATGGGTAAGCGGCCTTAGAAAAGAGTTGAACTTTGAAAAGGTCTCTCAAAATTCTAATGCCCTATATCAAGGATTCCTTAGGTGCACAGTGATGTGTCAATCTGCTCTTTGTAAACCAATATAAAGAAATTCAGCACATTACAGAGGGCACAGAAAACTGGTTAAGTACTGTACACAAATATTACTATGTATTTTTCTGGACATGACTATTTTATATTCCAGCAAAACATTTAAAAGCTGATGGACTTCTATTGTTAACTTCATTCAAAGAAGTAAAACTGCACCTTAGCTCTCTGAATCAGTAAAAATAACAAGAGTATTTTGGGAGTTGAGACTTAGGAAATAGTCTTTAAAGACTACTGCCTTAGCTGAGCACTGCAGTTGCACAACTTGTGAAGATGCAGTACCTGCTTTGCTGGGTAAAACTGAGATGTTCTTTCCTTTTGCACAGGTGTCATGGGCGTAATTCACTGCTATCCAAATGGATGCAAATCGCTCAATGTAGAGATTCTTCCGTTCTATTGTGATGGAAGGTGATGATGTGTTTCGTTGAAAAAGTTTTCGTATTTTGTTCCTTCAGACAAAAGGAAGCAGAATGAAAAACATTTTATTGGATTATAGTTACTCTTTCCTCCACTGCCCAAGAAAGCAACACTACAGCAATTGATAACTTTCCAGATACCTCTACACATAATTCCGCATCTTGGAATCCTGGAAGTGAAGTCTGAGCAGCTTGAAACAACAATGTTAATTCCAGCACCCCAGTAACTCTAGCAAATTTAAACATGCAAATCCTTGTTGTGTTGTATGGTGGACAACTGTTGAATTCCTTAAACTTGCAAGACATAGCATGATACAAGATAAGATCCATATCACCATCTTTTATACTTACAGTGGGATATATAGAGCATTTTGAAGATACAAAATTAGGTTAGAAATTACTTCATAAAGCCCTGCCACATATTACAGGGGCACCCAAATTCCTTTTGAACAGCATAATTTCCCAGTTAGAATCTAAATTATCACAAAGTTATGAAAAACTTCTTAAGACTTATATGCCTGTCTTCTGACTTCTGCTCCTACAAAGCATCAGAATTTGACAGAGATATTTAAATGTCACCTGACTCCTCAGCCCCATAGATTTCTCCTGGTATACCTAATGCACACAGTACAGGAAGTCCAAGAGCTTTAAAGCCTTACATACAAATTTGTTGCCTGTTTTTTTCCCTCTCTCTCTCTCATTTACTCTCTGCCACACACAGAACAGATTTTTTCCAAGGTTAAAGTTGTGCAAGTTCAATGTTCTTAAACAGATGGGCCAGCATACTAATTGCCTAGCCACATATTTCAAGTATTAAATTACACACATCATGATTCAATATTTAATAACTGAAAAAAACTGCTTGAAGGTTTTCCTGTCTTCTGCTTCAGACTAGCTGTGAATTAGCCATTAATATTTCAAAGCATGATTTTGAATTCTTGGTTGGAACCTTTCTGTGGGAGTGTTTTTCTTTAATCTTTTTCTTCCTGACAACTAAATCATAAGGAACAAGGACAAGGAACAATTACAACGTCAGACTGATGTTATACGCAGGAAGGGGTGATGCCCTCTTCCAAGCAAGCTAAAAACCCTTTCACATGTGGGGTTTTTTTTCTCCTTTTAACCCAATAGAAGAGCAGATGGGAAGTTTTTCTTCAAGACCACAGTGGGGAAGCCTAGGAGACTGAGGTTAAGGTCCTGACTCTGACTTGGAAAAATCAACATCTCTGCCAGGGAATTGTCTCCCTCTTCCCCCACTGACCTCCTCTTTCATTCTTTTTTCTGCCTTGTCTGTTCATGACATCAACCCTGCAGCCTTGGAACAGCACGGTCTGGTTTTGGCTTAGGACTTTAAGAACAACTAGCTTACAAATACTTCAGCTGATAACATCTCTACAGAAACAGAGCCATTTCACAGATGTTTCTGCTCTTCCACAAGGGGCTCCTTAAAGTCCCAAGAGGCAAGACAGCAGATGCAGTGGGATTTGGTGCGTATTGCAAGTTGGTGCCTGCTGCTATCTTCAGTGAGAAAATATTGAAGGTGGTGTGGGGAGTAACCTCAGCCTTGAGGTGGTTGCTTTGCTCCTCTGCAATGTGCACATGATCACCCTGGGGAATTTCCCAGTGTAGTGACATTTTCTTAGCTTAAGGAGATGCTTCTAACCACAGCTCATTTTTAATGACAAGGGATGATTATGTGGCAAAATAATCAGCAATGAATATCAGAATCTGCCAACGGCATACAGTGTTGTACTCTATGTACAACATGTAGCCCATGATACTGTCTCATGGCAAAGATCATGTCTTCTGATCTCACTTCTCTGTTTCTGAATATGCCCCTAATCTTACGGGAGATTCCAAATATCTAGATATAAAATGAGGAAATTTAATTTTGTAATGCAGCTGCAGTTGAAGATACGCTTATTTTAAGGTAATCAGCTCAAGATTAACCCTAGAAGTTCATTCTATTGTTAAACCAGTGCAGGATAACTCAGAATTGCCAGAAAGTATGCCACATCTGACATCTCCTTGGGTACATGCCCTACCAAAATACATAATACATAAAATAAAAGCTTAGTGTCTTTATGTTTGAGTGTTTTATTTTTTTTTTTACTTTGAATGCATCGGTGTTGAATATTCAATGCAAGTCAATAGTTGCAAATAAAGGTAATTGAGTAAGCTGATCTTTGGCAATAATGTTTTAAACAGTGTGTTGGAGGCATGGTAAGAGGTATAATGACTCTTTGTATTGGGTTTGCATGGCAAGGTTTTGGGAGCAGGGGAGCAGGGTTCTACAGAGGTGGCTTCTGTGAGAAGTTGCAATAAGCTTTCCCCATGTCCAACAAAGCCAGTTCTAGCTGGCTCCAGGGCAGACCTGTCGCTGGCCAAGGCTGAGCCCATCAGCCATGGCAGTAGTGCCTCTGGGATAACGTATTTAAAAGAGGAAAAAAACTGCTGGAGGCAGAGAAGGAATGAGAATATGTGAGAGCTGCAGAGAGGAGCCCATGCTGGAGCAGGTTTGCTGACAGAACGTGTGACCTCGTGAGACACCTGCACTGGAGCAGGCTGCTCTTGAAGGGCTAGCACCTGATGGAAGGGACTTACACTGGATCAGTTCATGAAGAACTGCAGCCACAAGGGAAGAACTCCTGTTGGAGAAGTTCGTGGAGGACTGTCTTCAGTGGGAGGATCCCCATGCTGGACCAGGGTAAGAGTGAGAAGAAAAAGAAGTGACAGACACAACATGTGATGGACTGACCACAACCTCCATTCCCCATTTCCCCACAGAGCTGGGGTGGAGAAGGTAGAGAATCTGGGAGGAAAGTTAAGCCCAGTAAGAAGGAAAGCAAGGAGGGGGGGAGGAGGGGAGGAGAAGATGTTTTGAGTTTTAGCCCTATTTCTCATTACTCTGATTTGAGCGTTACTAAATTAAATTCATTTTCCCAGGTCAAGTCTGCTTTGCCCATTACAGTAACTGGTGAGTGATCTCTTCCTGTCCTTATCTCGACCCATGAGTCTTTTGTCATGTTTTCTCAGCCCTGTCAGGTTGAGGAGGGGAGGAATAGAACAGCTTGTGTAGTGTCTAGCCAAGATCAACCCACCACATTCTTACTAACCTCTTACAAATCAATAGGTATTGATGAGAAGTGATGGAAGACATTGACAAGCATTGTGTAACAACCTATAACGTGATGAAATACATTGGAGCAAAATTCTGGCAGATGGGAATCACGTCTAACAGCAATAACAGCTTTTTGTTTTCTGAAATGACTTTTCAGACTTACCATTTTAAGTATATGGTGTAATTAACCATATTTGGAGCACTAGGTACTGGCAGCCAGGTACAGGTTAGATCCTCACTTAACTCTTTGTAGCACACCAATTCATTGTCCCAGTCTGGAAGATGAAAACATGGGAAGAGACCTGTCACAGGCAACCATTAACAGACTCAAAGGGACTATGAGAAACAAGACCAAACACAAACCAGGCTAGAACTGATTGACTAGACCCCAGGATTGCTTCAAAACCATCAGCCATCTCTATCTGAAGTTCAGAACAACACACTATTGCTGGATAAAAACAGTATTATTTTTATACTGTCAGCTTTATAAAGATCACATTATAAAACAGGAGGAGAGTGAGTTTATGCACAAAATTACTTGTGATTAATTTTTTGAAAGAGAAATATGGGGCTTTTTATGCAACTTTTCTGTTGAAGTGAAATTAAAAATCGATGACATTATTATTGTTTTTTGTCTGTAGCAGTTAAGTTTATTTCAGTATTTCAAAAACCTCTTTTCAGAAATGGTAATGATAAAATATGACTGTTCTCATTTTGCTTTGTATCTTACTGTCTGAACTATTTGTTCAGAAGAATCAGCCACAATGTCCCAAAGTACCACATACACTTTGAAGAAGGACTCAGAATTTTTTTGTTCTTGTTGTTGTTCAGAAAAGTAGATAAGGATCTCAACAGGTACAAGATGCTTAAGGTAAATTTTTCCTGATGAGTAGAGTTACATGTTCTTCATACTGGTTAGGTTTAACAAGTTGCCATAGGCCTATCAGTCTTGAGTAAGAAACATTTTGCTGTGTGATAAGTATATATGCATATGTCTGGAGTTAGTGTTATAGCATTGTTATAGTATCTCATAACCTAGGTTATGAGATAAAAGTTCAGTTCTCTTTTCCTCATTTCTCCCTACAACCTGAGTTACAACATATCCTCAGCATTCTTTTCATCATTGAGGTGGCAGATGCATGCTTAAGTTAAAAGTTCTTTTGGACCAAAAACTGTGTCATATGAGTATAGCTCTGACTTTAATACCCTCACCCTATGACACTTCTCATACTAAATGAATAATGCTTTTCTAATAAAGTTATGCTGCATCAGTTCAGATGTGTACAGCTTGCTTTCAGGAATTATAGAATTCTTTGCTTTTCTAGTCTGGCCACCAAACCCCATCTTGGCCTCCTCACTCATGGACATAATGTCTGACAGCTGGGGAAAACGGCAACAGCTCTCACATTCTTCTCCTGTTTTACTCTGAATTAAACCTTCCACTTACTTAGTGTTTCCTTGTTGTCGTTTTGAAGAAATACCTGAAAACAAAACATTTTTGGAACTGCTGTAATACTTCGTGTCAATAAGTTGGTAATATACTGCTCCTGAAACTATTAGAAATAACAGTTTTATTAACCCAGATCCATGTGTGTCTATAGTGTTGCAGATCTGTCTGCTTACAGAGGAACAGGGGTTGTATTTTCCCTTGTGCTCTAAGTTTTACAAAACTCTGTGAGATTACAGTATTAGAGCAGACAAAGAAAAAATAGTAGATTGCATGTCTGGAACTAGTGTATTAGCTCGACTAACACCTCAATGCATCACCTCACACCCGCTATACTGAAGTTCTACATTACTTTCTCCTCATGAAGATAATGAATCTTGCACACTTTTATTTTCCTTTGTCCTGTTTGTGGATATTAGTGTTGGCATGCACATTAATTTTTACTCTAGTCCTTTGTTTTACTGTACTGCTTCACCTTAACATGTATATTATTAATTCTTCCCAGACCTAGTTTAGTATTAGTGCTGTATCATGACTGTGCTCCAAGAGCTATGCAAAGAAAGAAAAAAATTTATTTGTTCTAAAGAAAACACACTTCAGGTTCCCCACTGGAAAAAAAAAAAAACCAACAAACAAACCAAACCCAAGAAGCCCCACCCGTAATTTTTTCACTCTAGAACTTTCTGTTTTTCTTCCTGCGCATCTGGTGTTCTCACTAAAGCTCAGTCTGGCTGGCTAATTGCAAGGACTAGAAAACTATCCACGGCTAATTTCAGGAAAATATGCAGATGTCTTTGCCCAGTGTCACTGTGTACTCAAGAACGTGTCATCTCTGCTGTTAACAAGTCGGATGTTTCTGCCTACAATAAATCCAGCACAAAGTACATCAGATGACCACCCACCGCTTTGTAATACTCTGTTAAATTGTGTTGTACCGGTCCTTCTCGCCACCGTCAGTAATTTCCCAATTGAATGGAAAGCACAGATATCCGTCACACATAAACATTACAGGTTNNNCCCGCATCCACCGGGCCGCATCATCCACCCACCTGGCAGCTGCCGGCAAAACGGGGAGTCCCAATCGATGCAGGTGCAGGAATCTGGCGAGCACAAAAAAAACCCAAACAAACAAACAAACAAAAAAGGGAATTGTTTATCAAGACAACCGTGAAAGAAATAGGAAAATTGTTGCTGGTGGAATTCGATCATGATTTTGTTTGTATGGCCTCATCTTTGAGTAGCACTAAGAATTTTTACTGTTTATAAGGGGCAGTAAGTTATGCAGCAAGTGAAAACTCACCTCTTACAAGTAAGAAGATAGCTGCAAGCAGAGAGTTCTTCATCTTCTCTGTGAAGAAGCATAATGATTACCATCAACATTACGTTGTCTTCGGTCTATTTTTCACACTTCCTCTTCAAACTTCCTATCCACTGTAACACATATACTGCTACTGGCTGAACACAAGTAATAGGTTTATTAATGACAATGGGAGGGACATTTGAGCTCTGTGTTAATTAATTATACTTACAAAATCCTAACAACTCTTCTGGAAAACAGGAACTCTTCACTCTGGTTTTTGTAAGCACTCATGTTGAGATTCTTGACAGTGTCTGCAATACCAGCAGTGCAAACTGAATTAAGCTTATAGAAGTACTTCAAACTCCTTTGAAAACCATAAGTGTCCATGTAAATTAGAGATATTGATATCAATAAAAAGGAAGTCAAGGTGTTTGACTGAGTCTAATATGAATTCTTGGATACTGTAGAAATAATAGCAGCAGAAGACCCTGACTTGTTTTCACTTTCTGAGTCCTTTCCACTTTCAAAGTAATTTCACCATTGCAAAGATGCTGTATTTACAATTGTTGGTACCAACACTGGGGCCCTAATGCATACAAAAATCACCATAGCTGTAAATCAGGAGTTTGCTCCACACCAGTAAGTCAGAAAATGTTCTGAGCACAGAACCCAGCAGAGCCACAATAGCTGTTAATATTACAGCAGTAAAGGGAAATTTTCAGAACATTTTGCTACTGTGAGAAATTTCCTTTGTGGGCTTAGATAGTTGCTATCAGAGATCGGATTCAGACATACCTGAAGGTAGGCAAATTATTAACTTATCTTGGCAACCATGCTATATTTCAGGTTGAGTATTGAATAGCAAAAAAGTATCAGTTTAAAATTAATCACTTTCCTAAAGAGAGAGGGCTATAGACACGCTTCTCAGCATGGTCTACTGTAGGAGTAGGTGACTAATGCAACAACCATGTCTTATCAGATTTTATGAAGGGCACAGTCATGAAAGACAAGTGATCAAGGAATTTTGCTGAGTGCTACAGGGGGTTTCCCAATGACAAATTCTTTGGCCTTGGGAGTAAGCTCCAAAATGCTGAAGGGTAGCAGATACAAGGGCATGCAAGTTCATAACTCCTATTATCTGAGTGATCCAAAAATTGGCCTTGACAATGCTTCCAGCAAGGAATAGCCAAGAGGATAGGGTCAACTGACGATTGTAAGGAAAAACTGATAAAGAAAAAATGCAAGTCATATGTGACAGATTTTGACAGTGGGGGTTAAAGATCTAGAGATTCAAAACAGTGTAGAAGTCAAGTGATGGAGAAATTGGTTTGATGTGCTCAGCATAATCTCATTCAAAACAACCTATCCCAAATGAAAATCATGTAAGTAACTCAATGCTAGAGCAGGAAACTGGACTTAGTGTATGCAGAATTAGGACAGAGCATACTGGAGAGAAATAAACCCAATAAAGCAAGTCCATGTCATCTTTGCTGAAGCTCTAGGTCCCAGTATGAATGCTACTGTCATTTAAAGAAAAAAAGTTAATTCTGACAAGTACAGAAAATACATTACCAGTCCAAACAGCAGAGGAGATATAATCTTGAAAACTAGAATTTTACATTTGAGTGAGGCCACGTTTTTAACTATAGCTCAGCTATCAAGTTACTAAAGCAACCTTTTAATGTATAACAAAAGATAAATTATTATATTTGAGGTAAATTTTGCATAGAACCACTTTTTCAACTGTTTACTATTTCAGCTTTTCCACCACTACGAACTTTTTTCAGAATTGTAAATGCCTTGAGTTTTCCTGTTAATTCAGGTGACAATAAATTATGTCATCTTCTGTAATATGCTTTAAAGTGCAGAATATCTGTAGGATACTTCCAGCTTTGCTCCATTTGTGATCTAAATGTTTTTTCAGACCTGGGTTTATGCATCATTATAGATGAGGTTTTCCACGAATGCTTTTCCTAGTCATTTCCTTATATAAGCTGTGCAGTAAAAGACATGGCAGGCTTCTGGTCTCCCCAGAATGCAATCTTGAAGTAAATGAACCTCTCCATTTAGACTGGATTAGATAATGTGAATTAATATAAACCCCACAGCATCCTTCTCTGTTCCCTTCCCCAACATTATCTGCTAACTCTTGTTGCTCGAAGGGAAAACAATCTCTGAAGACAGGTGGGGTCAGCGAGGAACATGCCGCTGCCCTCCTTGTCCTGCTCTGCTCCTGTGGGGCTGCAGCTCTTGTAGCATATCACACGAGGACCGGTCGAGCCATGAGCTTCTGGGTGCATTTTTTGCAGGTCTGCCCATGAATGCTAATGAACCAGAAAGGGTCTGAAACCTTGTTTGTTCAGAGTCCTAAACTTGTCCCAAGAGAGTTTGGGTTATGCACAAGCAGCAACCTTGTTAAAGTGCACTCAGGTCCTGGTGGGCTGCGGAAGCAGAATGTAGTCTGCAGATATACTGCATCAGGAAAAGAATATTGCATTTCTATTTAAAGTCTTACCTTATATGAAGTGCAAACTGGTAAGGTCTTCATTTTCTCCTGGTTGAATCTGTATGTGTTTTTGTTAGCTTGCTGTTTCTCCAATAAAGAGTTCCAATTGACTACAGGTGATCTGTTTCAGGTGAATTGTAGCAAATTCAATATTGTAGCAAATTCAAATTCAGTTTTAGCCTGTTAGTAGTACATACTGAAGTCTTGTGTCTTTCCCTTATGGATCTAAAGTAGAGTCACACTATTTTTCACGAGTTGTTTCTCATTTAACTCTGCTTCCAACAAGTAGACCTCCAGGTGTGCAAAAGATCTGACAGCTTTTTACACAGTGGCTTTCTTTTCCAGAGAAATACATGAATATCTGAATTCAACAAGCAATTCTCATATGATCTTTGAGGAAAGAAAAATTCCCACTCAGCCCTCAGCTATACCCTGTGAGGGAAATTTGCTGTGTTAGGGGAAGTCTCCACCATGCACTCTTTCATCCTTTCTGAGTTCATGTTACATTATGAAGCAGCTTATCATTCAAACAATTCTATGTTATCTTAATGAAAATCACATTTTTTTACCATAATGTATTGGCTAGGCAGAGCTCATAAAAAAGTTTCAATGAGAGATCTGCCCCAGAGTTCTAAAAACTTCCAAGTACAGCTGAAGCATAAATGTGCCTAAGTAGACTAGACAGCCAACACAGAATGCACAACGCCCTCCCAGAGACTTATATATTTGGGTGAAGATTCCTTTGAAGAAACAAAAAAAAGGAGGATACTGAATTGATTTCATTAAGACAAATGTAGACTAAATTCTGCTTATACTAGAGTAGAGCTTGTGTCTCACCAGCATCACATCATTGACAGTGATGTGATGCAGAGTTCTGCCTAGAGTACCAGCTAGAATATTTACGAGAGTCGAGGTGGTATTTATCAGATGAGACTCTTTGCTACAGCACCACAGTTAGTGCTACAGGCCTGTTTGTGGGATGGTGGGAGGAAACTACCTCTGTGGTAGCTCAGACCAGTGGCGTGAAAACAGCGTTCAACATATACATGGTGGCCGAGCTGTGTGTAGAACCAGGGTCTTATATATTGTGATTTGACTTGAAAACAAGACTCTGCTAGGTCACCCGTGAGCACATCTTACTTATCAGTTCTAGTAGTCTCTGACTGCTCTGAAAATAAAATGTAAGAATCTGCTTACATGTATGTTCATTATCTTTTATGCTTTTAATACACAAGCAGCTGACAAAGAATATAAGCCTTTTAACCTACCATCCTGTTTGGCTTACCTAGCGGGCATGCAGCTGCTACAAGGAGTTATTTTGGGACGTGTGATATTAACCAAAGAAAATTTGATAAAAGCTTGTCTGTGCTCTTCCTATACACAGTTTTGGGAGTAACTTTCTGAAGTCTACAAGAAAGGCTGCGTTGTTTGTTTTTATCCATTTTTTGTTTGTTTTTTTTTTTAATGTCTGCTCTTTTAATACCTGAGGTAAGGAGATATAAATATCTTAGTTACCTTTCTTTTTTTTTTTCCCCCTGGGATTGCTCCTGAACAAAGAAATGCTTGCTTGAAACCCAACTATTGTACAAAGCATGTTTGGAGAAAGTCCAGGAAAGCATTATGAAGAAGCTCACTTTTTTAGGATAGTGTTCTGTGTTCGTGGTATTTTATCCTACCATTTCCACTTTAGTAACAGTGAATGTGTTTGCACTGTTAGTTTCAGATTTTCTCCATGGTAATTTTTGTCTCAGAATTTTAGCCAGCATAACTGGGCTGCAAAGTGTTGGCTTTTCTTAATTCAAATGTTTTCAAGTGTATTTCCTGGCTTGGAACAAAGTGATTTAAAAATAGTAATTATGGTTAACTGAGTTATGAGATTCCGTATGTATATTCACTTGTAGCTTTATTACTCCTGGCCATTTGATTTTTCCCTCACCTATTATTACCCCATTGAATTTTTTTGAGGACTCATTCAATTATCTATCAAAAAATGTTTCAGTCGTCTTAAAATAATTTAGAAATAGGTATTTGCTGTTCATGTGTGGAATAGAAAGCCAGGGAGATGGTAGATTTGCCAAACTGAAATAACAGTGTCATGATTTACATTACTCCCTATATCTTCCAGAGCTCAGAGATTCCAATGATTGGTCTGAAGGTGGGATCCCTTAAACTTAATTTGACTATAGGAGGGCCTTGCATATGACACTGACCATCGTGCTTTAAGACATCCTGGCATGGACTGTTTTGAACCTTCCCTTCAAGATTATTCTTGATTTATATCAATAAAAATTGATACATAAAACTCTCTTGAATGAGGATTCGTATCTAGTGAGCCACACCTCATTTAAGCTTTTTAACTGTTAACCTAAAGCATCACATTACAGAAAGAGTCTCCAAAGAGTGCTCCCACCCAAAACACATAACTATCCTAGTAGTTAGGGTATACTTTTGATAGCTGAGAAATCCAGCTTTATGGTTTGCCTGCATAAGAATACAGATCTGAGCTAAACATTTTTGCAGCTTCTGATTTTGGTTTGCATGCCAATGGATTACTCGCACAAGTGTGATTATGGCTCCTTTTGATTATGGCCTGTCTGTCCATAAACTCTGCGAACTTGTAGATTTCTTGGCTTTTTTTTGTAATACAGTATGAATGTTCCCATTCACTCTGCTTCCAGCTTAGGTTTGCTGCTAGAAATACAAAAATACCAAGAATGTCATGACTGCCTGAAGTTTCTGCTCTGCTAACAAGAATAACAACTTCTTTCTGCTGTGAACTGAACTTGTTTCTTCTTAAGGGTAGTGTTGTTTTCTTTATCCTCATACCTCATACAGGAGGCAGCTCATGAATTTAGCAATCCCTGTTGAATTTCCTTCTTTACTCTAAAACCTTTTCTTTCATCTCCCATAGTGATTACCAGCCTGTGTTTTGCTAGATTTAAACAAGTTACTCTTTTTCAGTCTATTACTACATGAAAAACGCTCTGTTTTCCCTGTTATCTCATTAGTCTTTCTCTGTACAGTTTGATTCTCTGAGATTTTGCTGCCAATGAAAAGAGAAACACCTGCTTAGGCTGTTGATGCTGTTGCCCCTATTTTATCTCTCTTTGGCAGAGGGTGCTGTCAGGGTGAAGCCCTCCTGCTGACCACAAAGGGTCATGCATTCATTTCTGAGTTGCTGCAGTTTGTTTTAGTGGTTAGTCAAGAAGTGTGACTGCCTGCGTCCAAACTGACAGGGGATTTTAATTTTAAAAGTTTTATGACTTCTCATCCCAGAGGCTGAATTGGATGCTCAAGAGTGGAATGGCACTGAGACATCCAAGTTTGCAAGCATGCCACAAGGACTTGTAGAGGAGGGAGGGCTTGCATGGGGCATTCTGCAGTGTAAGCCTCTGCAGGATGATACCAGCAGCAGCACGGTGCATCCCTCTGGTGCAGTTGCAGAAGGAACCCTAAAAAAGTGGTGGAGGCATGGCCCTGCTGTTCAACAAATGTGTATAAAATGCATTGTGATTAAAAAAATAGGAAACATAAAGAACCTAAGGGATGTCTTTGACAAAAAAAGAAACATTTCAAGCAAAGCTACTGATGATTCCTTATGATGCGGTAATACCAAAATTACCTTTGCAAAATTCCCTCTCATATTTTGAAGATTGCAAAACTTTCTTAGCTCTCTCCAGTTAAAAATGTTTAATTAAAAGATCTTATTCTGTTTTCTGAGGAAACAAAAAGAACTTAGATCTGTCAAATGGTGACAGGTTTACTTAATGTGTTCTCAGCATGAACCTTAAAACAGTGTGGTAAGGAACATGGTGAAAGTGACTGCATGACAGTAAAAGTCTGGATAATTACCATGATGCAAGTTCTCTTTTTTCAGAAAGACAGGGAAAAGCCGTGGAGAGAGCATGACAAGAAAATAGGAATTGCATTAAGAGTGAAATGACATGCCAAAGAGTAAAACTGAACTGAAGAGGGTATAAGCAACCCTGAAATTTGGGAAGTTTGTATCTAATATTTGTGGCCTTTTCCTCATTTATATAATGAATAGACATCACTGGTTTAGTGCTCAGTTTCCTCCTCAGACACCAGCCCTTGGCAATGAAACAGTAGCTGATCAATACACAGACTTCAACAACCAGCTGAGAAGGATATGGGAACTATGAAAAGGACAGACCCCCCAGGTTACAGAAAGGATTGCAGCAAGATGGTGTGGAACTGCACTCAAGAGAAAATGCTTAATCATATTTTGAACTCCCAGAGCTGGGCTATCGGCAAAGCAAGAGCTAGAGTCAGCAGTGAGCTGTGCTGCCTATAGGTCTTGATCTTTCCAGTCTTTCTGAGTGCTTAGAGGTAGGTGGGTATAACACAAGAAGTCGAAGCACAAAGAGGTATCTTTTCCCTGTAAAACAATGCAAGTACTAAAGGATCTGATTCTCTGTCACTTAGGGCTGTATATAGAGGCAAAGCAAGTGCTGGCACTTTGGGGTCATACACTTGGCAGTGGTTCAAGGCAAGGGCCGTTCATACTTGAGATACATTTGTTTGAGAGGTTTGCTTTGGCTGTGAGGTTATGAGAGGAAAGTGAATGCAATCTGGTCTCTCTATATACCACCCTGTCTTTCAGTGAAGCAGGGCCTTGATGAATGGGCGAGTGCTCCTGACATCTGGGAAAAGCCGTCGCCCGCAGTCTGTAAGTGTTGTGTCAATGTAAACAGCCTTGTGGTGTCTTGCCCCACCTACCACATCAGCTTGCTCTGCCGTGGGAAGGAGACACATAGACTCTGAGAGGAGGAAAGCTAGAGATGGTTGATGAAAGCTACCTTGTTTTGCAGAAGCTATGTGGAAGAGAAAAGCTGTGTCCTGCTTTGTTTAACTCAACTTGCTGTGAGCATTGCTTCCGTAGTAAAAGAAATAGGAGAACTAATTCCATTCCTAGCTGTAAATTCAGTTTTCTAGAAGTGAAACAAAGTGCAAGAGCTCTCTCATACAGGAAGGAACAATACTGCAATAAACAGTGAACAATTTTATTTCACTTATCCCTTCTGCCTCAGGCTCTTAAATGAAGGAAGGGAGCTTCTGAGCTGCCAGTTCCAGTCCTGTTGAAGGGATTTGCAATCAGAATGTTTGTAAACTGGTCAGGCTCCAATTTAAAACTGATTGTTTCTGATTGGTACTACTCCTTAGGGAAAGCTTTCTTCATATCTGTGTATGTCTGAGAGCTATTTGTGTGAAAGTATATGTGTCAAGTCTGTTTTATCTTTTGGAATAATTTGGAGGCAGAATTATAAAGGAATACCTACAAATGACTTTGTTCTTCTTTTCTAGTATTCATTACAGAGGAATGTAATTTTGCAAGACACCTTTTTGTTTAATTTCTTCTCTTTGGAATCATTGTGGCAATGACCCTTTGTTTCCACGTTTAATGACTCTTCAGAGGTTAGCAATATTCTCTTAAAACACAACAGACTTTCTAGATGATAAAAAGAATTCCAAGCATTCTTTCATGCAAATGTTCCATCACACAGCTCAACAAAGAAAGTCTGGATTTCCTTAATTTTATTGTGCTATGTTACAAGGGACATCACATATGCATAGCACAAGAGGCATTCACAATTCAATAATTTTTGCTGGGTATAATGGCCTGTAATGCTATCTCTTAGTAAGCATGGATAGGTAGTGAAAGGCAAAACCCAGCTTATGTCCAATATTTCCTAACAGCTCTTGATGGCTCTCTGCCACTGTTTTTCTCAGTCTCTTCCAATCTGTGGTTATTGAAGTACCTAGAATTTCTCACTGACTAGGAAATCATCAGCATTAACACTGAACACAACTTAAACAATGTCCATGGTCATAGAGCCAGAGTCATAGAATCGTAGAATCATAGAACCGTCTGGGTTGGAATGGACCTTAAAGATCATCTTGTTCCAAACCCCCCCGCCATGAGCAGGGGACACCTTCCACTAGACCAGGTTGCTGAAAGCCCTGTCCAACATGGCCTTGAACACTGCCAGGGAAGGAGCACCCACAGCTTCTCTGGGCAACCTGGTCAAGTGCCCCACCACCCTCACAGTGAAGACTTTCTCCCTAGTATCCAATCTAAACCTACTCTCTTTCTTTTTAAGGTCTGAGTAAGACAGTGAATGGAAGCGAGTATTGTCAGCTTGGTCTAAAAAGCCATGCTCCAAGCACTGCGCACAAGTTAGTCGTGGAGCCAGGGCTGTTGTTGCCAAAGGTCAAATAATCATATGGTTATCAGCCCTTCTCCAGTGATCCCCCCTTGTATGGAAAGAAGATCTTGTCTCTCTATCTTCCGCTTCACTATTTTTTTCCATACAAAACCTGGCTATGAGTTCTGTGAAGGCTGTCTGTGCCTCATGGTGACACAAATCCAGTAATGCTTTTTTTCTTAACTGAGTTTCTGAATCATGAGGAGTTAGAAAAAAATAACACACACATCACAGATCTGAAACTCTGATAAGTTTCTGAGTAGTGTTGAGTAGGCTTTGTAAATCTTTGTACATCAAGTTCTCACTTAGGGTACTGGATAAGCTTAGCACAAAAAAAAGAAGCAGTTAATAGAGGGAAAAATCCAAGAAAGGTCATATTTCTTTACATTACTTTCTTCCTACTTATTTAAAGGAGAGGGGTTTTTCAATTAAAGTAATTTAAAAAGTGAAAATTATAGTGCAGGCCAAAGCAATTAATGTGCATCCTGTACTAGTTCATCTACTCACCTCAAGAAAGTTTATCTTCAGAGATCAAAAGACAAAAGTCAGACTCAGAAATATATTCTCTCACGTCACCTTCCATGCTTTAAAGAGCAAATCTCAAAGTTGAAGGAGATTCTGATGCTCTTGTTGAAATACCTTTTTAGGAGCTCTAGGGAGTTCGATGGAACCACCATTGTCTTTGTGAAAGTAGAGATATAAGATGGAAGTGTTGAGATTTGCTGTAGCTTCAAATGCTCAAATCAAACCAACAGCATTTTCCTGATTGTTATTAACCCATTTCAAAAGGGAAAAATACAGTGTGACATTTCCAAGTTACTTACAAAGGCCAGAAATTTTTTGTTTGAGAATGCCTTTTCAGAGATCACTGCACAATGAAGCTGTGGGATTTCAACTGATGCTGGTAAAGAAAGGCACTTGACTGCCTTTGCATGTAACAAGCTATAATTCACAGTGCCAATTATAGGAAACAGCAGTGTTTTGAATAGTCATGTTATAGTTTAAATGTTTTGTGCTGATCTGAAATTTTTAATCTGCAGCAGTCTAGTTTGTGTAACCCTTTGTCCACATACCACAGGTTGAAGAGCTTCTTGACAGTAGTTCCTTTTTTGAGAGAAAAAGATTTAATTTAGCTTCTCTTTCCATAAAATCTACTAGAAAATAATTTTTTGAAATAGAAAAAACCAAACTCCTATACCTTTCTAACACGTATTTCCTTAGATAAAACCATATTTATTCTCTAAGTAGACATGAATAGGATATTACTCATATTTACAGAAATGTTCTCTGGTTTTAGTAACCAATTTAAAAAAAAAAAAAAGCATATTTTAAAGTTCTTATGAAAAACTTAAAATGAAAGAACACTCCAGCCCAGAAGAGCCTGACAGTCCTGGCACTCTGAAAAGTGACAGCCAAGAGCTGGAGTAGGGAGCAGGTCATACAGAGCCAGCAGGGTGCCCTCCTTTTCAGCTTTCGGATACTCTTAGTTTTTGTGCTCCTGTCCTCCCTCACTCCCCTTTCAAGGAAGGTTAGGCAAAGCTGGTACACTTCCACAAAATGTTCTTATGTGTTAACATTTTTCAGAGAAAAAGTGCTGTCAAAAGTTCCTCATTCATCTCTACATCTAAGTCTACTTGTGGTTTATATTGTATAACGATAATGTAATAATTGACATAATTGAATTGCTCATAAAGGCTATTATGACTGAATTTCCCAGACACAGAGATACTGAATTGCTTCAACAACAAAACATAAAACCACTACAGAGATTAATAAAGCTATCAAACCTGAGCTGGAATTCTGCAGCCAACAGAATTTTTCAATTTGGCTGCAACAAAACTTGAAATTATGCTGACATTTTCAAATCTGGCTTCCTGACGCCAAGCACAAACTCCTTAGGCAGACAGCTATACAGTCACTGCCTTGAGTGACTTATTGTTTTGGAAAATCAGTCCCATAGCTCTCAAATTAAGAACTTCATGACACTGTAGAAGCCCAAGATTGAAAAAGTAGGCTTTGCTACCCAAGCCTGCAAGAATACATCCTATTTACAACTCCAGGTATTTCACACCCAAAAGCAGGTGCTCCATTGGTGATGAATTTTGAGTGGCCCTCTCCACCCGTGTTGCTCATGGAGCTGCTGGAGGCCGAGGGCGGGGCCCAGATGTGGCAAACCCAACAAGCCTCCCCCCCTCAGGCACTGGAAAAGGCCTATGGCTGCATCTCGTAACACTCTTCTGTCAGGCTGTGGAGTGTGTTGGGGTGAGGAGCCAGCCAAGGTTCCTTGCCCTGAGGGCACTGAGACATGGACTCTTCATCCCAGCAGGGTAGGGGCGTTCTGCGTCCCACCCACCTCCCCGCATCTCAGTGAGAGGCCGGGATTTTATGTTTATTACCTCACAGTGACACCTGCTGGAAAAAGACCTTCATTTAGGCAATGAAGATTTATTTTTACTATGAATTAAACATTCACTGGATGCCAGGAACAGGACATTATGTGAGGCAAGGATAATAAAAAAGACTAGCGCAAGTGGAAAATACCAGCAGAGCAATAAAGAACTTTCTGAGAACAGCATTGCAATCCTGTAAAGCAGCCTGTTGTGATTTTTCTGAAGACGGGTACTGACTGATCACAGTTTTACACCCAAAGTCCAGTACCATTTGAGCCCCAGAGTAGACCTCAGAGGAATGTGCTGTTTCTCTGCACAGTGATTTCCGAGGATAATGAAGTAATCTTCCAGACATCTAGTAGGGTTTAATCAAAGTACGGAACAAGTTTTTCTCCCATTCCCATATTTTAGGAAACCATTATTTCATTTATGAAAGGCGTATATCTCACTGGGAGTTCTTGTGGACTCTCTCAGCTTCCCAAGAGATTCCGAAAGCAAAAGGAAGGTAGGGAGGAAATCTGCCACAGGGCATTCAGAAAAGCTATTCTTCCAACATAGGTGTGTAACATTTAACAAACCAAGGCTGAATGGGCTTCTCCCACTCAAGAAATTACCACTAGGTGGCACTAAATGCCAGGGATTGTCAATGGTGGTCCCAAGACGTACATCAAAGGGAAAACACTGCATATGTATTATATACACTGCTTTATTACTATGGCTTTTTGCAATGACCAAAGTGTGAGGCCATTTTAGCTTTTAGCAAGATTTGCATTTGTTTTGGGAAATACCTCTGGCTTCCAAGTGGCACACATCAACCCTCATCTTTCCAATTTTAATGGATATATTTTTATTTTATGGACAACAGGGGTGAAATAATCTTGGTCTGAATAAGCTGTTAAATTCTACATGTTTACCTTTGAGAGGAGCTACTTTAGTCTCAGGATTAAAATAATGATGGTGTTTTATCTGGTTTTCCTACCATCTGTACTCAGAGGTTGCAATCAGCAAACTCTAATCAACGTCTCGTGTAGTCATATTAAAAGCTGACCCAACTGTATTTGCTTTTCGAACACTTTTGTATGTGCAATACAACACATACAGAAGTGTTAAAACTAAGGCTGGCAATGAAGCTGCAAACACAGCTTTGCCTGACCGTCCTGTAAATTTTAGAGCAAGCATGATAGGGACCAATTTTTTTGTAAGTCTGGTTCCTCTCTCGGAGTGAGTTGTCATTTCCTTTAGCAGTGTGTAAGGACACAGAGAGAAAGCAGGTTTTGAGTGGCCTAACTGATTTTCAGAGGTGAAGCCAAGGTCTTCCAGCAACCTCCTAAAGCCAGCTCTGCTCACTTCCCTACCCCAGTCATTGTCTGGTCTTTCTTCAGAAAGGAAGGATGTAGAGTCAGGATGTCATTGTGAACACCCAGAAAGCAGAACGAATCAACAAACACAGAGTATGCAACTACCTCTGCCTCTAGCATCTGTAAAATGTCTCAGTAACAGGGATCTCTCCCTACTGATGCTGGGCTCTGACACATGGCCCTGGGCAGAGCTCAGTAAGGCACAGCTTCCTTAAACTGGCAATGCTGAGGATCTCCTGGGAAAAGCTCTGAAGATTTTTCAATCCGAAGTATTTCTTCAAGTATTTCGTGCCAAAGGCAGGATGGAAGTGTGTGCTGGAGCAGGAAATAACAAAGTGAAAAGTTAATAGCCATTCCTTCTACTGAAGGAACAAAAGCTCCGCAGAAGAAAAAGTAGTTTGTGTCTATTGGTAATGTCTGCTTCATAACGGATGCAAGGAAATTTTGCTGAAATTACCTGCTCATCTTTTGTTCTTTGTCACATGGTGGGAATATTTTCTGAGTTTTTTCTTTGTCAAAAGTAAATTTTAAAAAAAATATATATATTCCCATTTGTATTCAGTTCAACCTCTCCTCCTCTGAGGAAAAAAATCTCCCTGTAGAATCCCACATTTTATAATTACAGTTTTCTGTGACAGGGAGTAATAAGAGTAAGCCTACCTCATTGCTCTGGTCATTTAGTTTGTCCATACTTTGCATCCCCACTCAGATAAATTGGTTTTGATTTGATCTTCAATGTAGTCTTCTCATGCACAGAGCAGTAAAATTATTTCTGGCACAGCTTTTTCCACATAGAAAATGAATATGACTTTATCTCATGTAGCTCATGTTCTAAGGTTTAATACACACATGTTTGCAGAGTGTATTGAAGATGAAAAGCAGTATATTATAAGCAATACCTTCTACTTTGATCATAAAAGGTGCATTAGTGCTTTTCCTCATCCCTCAAATAAGCAGCAGTGCTATTCCTTCCTAGATATCCAGCAAAAATACATCTATAAAACAGGAAGAAAAATAATTATAAGATAAGGCACCATAAATAAACAAATACAGAAGTAAATTATTTTAAGATGACAATTGAAATCTCTCTCACCAGCTTCTTTTGATCTCCTTGAGGCTCATTAAATTGTGGGTGGCAGACACCACTTCCAGATTTCAGAAAGAAGCTACAGTGCTTCTTAAGTGCAAGCAAAAGTTTCAAAGGTAATGAGGCTTGGGACCTATAGGGAGAAAGTATAGTTTGATTTGCATGCATTTTTCACCTCCCCTGCTGCTTATTTGCATTGTTCTTCATTTTCCAGCCAGCTCAGAAATCCTCAGCTGATTTATTAATATTTGCACAGTGCTCATAAGCATTACTGATAGTCTTCAGGTAGACAAGGAGGAAAAGCACTGGCCCAGTGAACTTCCAATCGAATTATTTGAGTTGTGACATTCTCATTTTCATCTGCTCCTTATTCTGCCCAAGCATCAAGGATTTTCCATAGCAACTGTGAATGATAAATTCACAAAAATGGGTTCTATATTGAAAGCCTATAATTGAAAGGAAATGGTGAAAATCAGCTTCCTTGGGTTCTATCTGTGAAGGATATAGACATCCTCTATCTTTCTGTGTATATCCTAGTTTATTTTTCTTTCTTTTGTTTCTGTTGGCATTTACTTTTTTTTCCCTTCACATTCCTTTGTTGATTAGGGTTGAAGTATGCTACAAATCAAAGATCTGTGTAAGGAGTGATGTGGAACTGTCTCAGCAGATATGCTAAAAGCAAAATAGTTCTTTGGCTCCTGATTGACTGCCTTTGCCTAACTTGTGTTACATGCTATGCTAGTTAGCTTTGTGGGCTAGTGCTGCGCATAAGCACTGATGGAAGTGAGACCCCCTGCCACTGGAATGGACTCCCATGGCAAGGAACGCTTGCAAATTTGAGCCCTATATTATGGACAAGAAGTAGTATCTCAATGCATGTTCACAAAAGGGAAGAAAATTATTTCAACATCTTACATGAGGTAAAAGACACAAGCAAATTCTAACTCCATAAACAGCCTACATTACAACCAAGTAAATTACCAAGTGCTCTGTAATAGTGTTCGGATGCCTGTTCCAAACAATTCTTTTTCAGGACAGTTGACTTAAACAAGGATACTCCAAATAACATGCTGGGGTGTCATAAATGACTGCTACAGACTAACTGATTGCTGCTGCATGCCCGTGACATCTTACAGCACGGAATGTGAGGACTTGCTGTTATGGTGAGCAGCTGTGCCTGTGTGAGCCCATCCTGCCACGTGGCATCAGGATGGCTCACTGCTCACAGGTACATGGCAAGCATCTGTGCATAGAGCAACCTAAAATGAGTTGAACCATGCTACTCCTTTGGCAAAGGAAAGTGATTGAGAAATGTGCAAAGCAGATTAATTTAATACTTGTTTTTATTGTGAGTGACATTTCACATGCTGTTGAAAATCTGTGAAGGAGTTTCTAATGGCAGACAGAGTTACAAGAAGACAGGAAAGGGTGAAGAGAGCTGTTCACCCCTGCACAGCAATACTACTATGGAAGATTTTTGTGTAAACTGCATCATCTCTTTGTATATAAGCCCCCACTGAGACTGAATCCTAACTGGGACAAAAGCACAGCACAAGGAAGCTGATACTGCTTAAATCTGTGCTAGATTACTTTCCTCCTCTTTCCTTTATGGTTTAAGGAGTCAACACTAAGCAGATCATGTTCCCAGTATGCAGCACTTCTACAAAGCGAACAAAATTTCCTTAAAAACTGCAAAGGAGCTCCTGAGCATTTGTTGTTATCAAAAAAGTTTTTGACAAAAGGTAAGAAGGAAAAGAGAAAATACATTTTTGAGTAGCATTCATACAGGTTTATGGAAAGTTCGTCGTGAAACTACAGTACCTCCTATTAAGCCAAATCACAAACAATCCATGAAATCAAACACACAGCTATGAAACATAATCAGCTGTTAAAAAAGAAAAAAATAAATCATACTTGGAGAAGAACATTTTGCATTATAAAGGCAGCAACCAGCAGCTACAAGTAGGGAAGCAAAAAGCCATTATTTTCTGTTTCCAAACAATATTTGTGTACAGGGGCCTGAGATCTGAAAAGATTTACAGCTTCCCTTTCTAAAAAACTACTATGTTTTGACACAAAGTACAGATTAAAAATAATACAACGGCTAGAAGATTTTAACCATGAGGTGTTATGACCACTTCCTAACCTCCTTGGTAGTAGCTGCTGCTGCTAGAGATGAGCATGTGGTTTGCTGAATGACATTGTGGGATGTCAGCTGTTTTTGTCTTCAGCATTAGCCCCTCAGTGATGAGCTGGGGCAATCAGAAGCCTGTTTGAACAGAGGAAAAGAAGAATATCAAAAGGCAGATTGGAATTTGTATTCAAACGAATAGTGTGAAATCTCAAAGTGAGATTACCAGGGTAATGATAACACAGTCATCTCAAAAAGAAGACTGTTATTTTAAGATATGAAATTTCACCAAAAAAAGAGAATAAAGAGATCACCCCCACCAAAACTGTGGCTGTCAGATGGACAGTAAATCTTTAATACGAAACACTTCTTTACCTACTATCGTGAAATTGGCAAATACATTTGACAAGATTTTTATCTTTCTCCAAATATATATCCTAATTTTTATTTATATAAAAAATTTTTTAAAATAAACAGATTCACAATTTTATATTTTTCCCAGAACCTGAGACAAAGACACCAAAGGGATTTTTTTTAATTAATGTTGCTTAAAATAATTTTAGACTTATATTTGTGAATGAAAAAATACGAAAAGCATGTAATGTAAATAAGCAAGATGACTGGTTTATGATCTTTGTTATTTGGTTACAAAAAGATTTGAGTATTTGCTTGTATTTATTCTGAATAAGATGCTATCTGTTCTTCTGTGGTTTGCAACAAAGGCTAAGTGGCTCTGGAGGGAGACTGAGAGAACAAACGTGAGTATAATGTAACATGTCTGAAGCTTTTCAGATGCTATGAAAGTGACCAGAACAGAAGGACCTCTATGGAACTAAACTATAATACGCCTTTCGCACAATGGTACCAAGCTGTGTTACAGTTAAAAGTGACAGGCCAATAGGACTGTTACATTACTGTATAGGTCTCTGAAATGTCACCTTTCTTTCAGACGAGGTAAGTGTGCTTTTACTTGTCTCCAATATTTTTTTTCTTGGTAGATTAGTAACTTTGAAAATACTTTTGTCCATCAATTCTAGTTTTTGGTGGAAAATTGGAGGCTACTTTTGAATATTTAGTGGTGAGTGAATCCGAGTGAATTCCTCAGATTCTGAAAGAGAGCTGAATATTGACTATACCTGCCAGTAGGCATGGTCATGTACCTGCTATATGGGAATATGTGTATGTAGTGTCAGTTTTTTGCTTTTCTTTAAAAAAAAAAGGCAAATTTCATGGCAAATGCCTTGTGGACTGTGCCAGTCCATGGACTACAGCCTGATTAATACTGTCTTAGAGATTGCTAGGGCTCAGAACAGTGTGATACTTAAAAAAAAATTGTCTCATTTACTCAAATGATGCATACATCTGTTGGACGACATTCAGAAAGTGTTTTTACAATTTGAAGTAAAATCAGCCACAGAAAGAGCTAGTGCTGAGCTGCAGTCAGGCTATGGAGTTTATTGCAGAAGGAATCCCTCTGCTTTGTCTACCACTACCCACCCCACTTTTTTTGAACAGAGCAGCTTGTGCTCCTGCTTTCAGAGCCACATACAGAGTCATATTTTGTAAACCCAGAGCTGTCCAAGAGGATTCTTTGTTTTTCTAAGCATCACTTGATTGTCACTGTTATTTCTCCAGTGGAAAACTCATTTTTTTTCTGTTTTAACCCATTTCTTTTACTGGAAGAACAAAAAAAGACCAACATTTTTCTTCCCTTTGAAGTTGCCTTTAGAGCATAATATGACCTTCTGCTTCACTAGCAGAACATCTGAGAAATTTTCCCGATTGATGTTAGTGTGGAAAGCTCATCCCAGTGACCAGACCAGTTGTCTCAGACTGACATGTGTTTCTGCTTCTGTGTGTGATTTATCCCTTCTTTATCCAGAGGAACTGTCCGTACCAGCACTGATGCCTTTTGTGGCTCACATGGTACCTTCCTGCTCTATAACCAGTATGTCTCTGCTGTAGCGCTCCATTCCTGACAGGTGACACATCTGCTCAAAGTACCTGACCTATCAAAATGCTCTATGCCTGAACTGCACAAATTCCAGGACTAGATAAGATATGTGTAAGATCCTAATTTATTCTAAAAAATGCAAATTCTTGTGCTCCTTCTGCTTCGAGTCCCTCTACCTCTTTATGCCTCAGATGTTGTTTGTCCTCTGTCTCCTGCGTAGATGCTACCCACATTCTACCTTCCTGAACAACATGACATATTGCAGGACTGACATGGTGATTTCTGTGTACCAGTGAAAGAGTGGAATATCTGCCCTTGACTTGTTCTGCTAAAAAGAAACATTTTCTGTGTAAATCCCCAAGCTCTCATAGACTATTTTGTGCTGTATTTGGTAGAATAGAAAGAAGTAATAGTTAAGTAACTGCAAAAAAGGGAAATGAAAGGACTCTAGCTGCAAGAACATAATGATTTTGTTATTTTAATTGCAAACATAATGATTTCATTATTTTCATTGCAAGCATCTTGATGAGGTACTGACAGAATTCAGGAGTTGATTCTTCAAAATGTTTAGCAGGGGACAGTTGAAAACAGCCAACTCTGTGGGAATGTATATGTTTTGGGCTTTTTTCTAACCAAAATTTGCAGCTGTGCATCCTGACCTGCTTCATGAGGGTAGCAGTTCACAGGCCATCGGCTGAGTAATGCACAGAACAACACAGCTCAGCGTGATGTGATCTCAGAAAGTGCTAAGCCTGTGCACATTTCTGTGCTCAGTGACTCTTTCACTCGTACAAAATAGATGGAGTATTTTACATGTGTAGTCATGTTGTTGCGTGTGGATTATTGCTGTAGACGTGACCGGCGTCTTTTGTAGTTTTGCATATTTGCATGCCAGCAGGCACCTGCATCTTGGCAAATACAGATGAAAACAAGGTGTTGCAAACAAGTTGCAAGCTGTTGCAAGAGCCTTCATGTATTGCTGCCATTGACAGTTATATTCAGTGTACAAAGTTAACATGCAACATCCACATTCTGAAAAACACTGTCAAGGAAGTACCCGACACAATTATTTGAATGGATCAATTCTGCTTGTTTCTGCAACCTTACCCAGCTGACACAAACAAATGGACTAAAAACCCAGCTTTGTTACCTTTGTTAGCTTTGTTATGCAGCCAGGTTATCGACAATTGCTTGAATAAAACAAGAGAGATCCTGCAATCATTAGACTTCAGAAAGATTCAGCTAATTTACATCACATTTACTGAATATTAATCTTGCCTTCTTCATGTAGTATTAAATCAACAGCTTGCTCAGAAATAATAGCTGAGACAGGGAATGAGTAAGTCCCTTGTGTGCACCCAGTGCTGGTTACCTGAGTGATGCTTAGGCTAATGCACGTCTCATGGTACAGAACAATTTGCCTTCTTTTGTGGAAAAAGAACAAAAGTCTTCATTCTAATTCTCTGAGGTCATAGTTTTTGTGTCCAACTTTCATTCAGTCAGAGAAGTATGGTTAATAGTCAGATTTATTAATTTGAATCAGATTAATCAGATGAATCAGATTAATAACTTGCTCTACATTCTGTAAAGATTGTGATTATTATTGTAATGCAAACATCCCTGGAGGGTCACTTTTCCCTCTGTAAGTTTCGTTGTAACTTGAACAAAACTTGCATTACCATCTAAATAGATAAACAGTATTAATGTATTTGCTTTTAAAAAAACCCCCATGTCTGCTATACAATAGATTATCCTGTTAAATTTCTACACCTGCTCTGGAAATTTAAAAATATATCTTTGATCTGCTGTAGCTGATTCATGTACCTTTCACAGGGAACTTGGCAACAGAGCAAATCAATTTGTAATAAGAAACCACTGCAATATTAGTTCGGAGACACACACTAGAAAAATATCATAAAGCATGTAACAGGTAGGCGTCAGTCACTAATTCTTAATTGCCACCTGGGGGACAAGAATAATTTAAATTTCAGTAAACCTGCAGTCTAGTTTAACATACGAATTTTAATTAAATATGTTGCATGACCAAATGAATGCACCAGAAATGCTGATGATTTTAAATCCTTCTTCTGTACTGCCTATATTAGAAAGAGTGAAGCATACTGCACTCACCATCTTAGAAAAGATTTATCCCTGCTGAGCCACCCCTCTGGGGACACAGAGGGGTGTCCCCTCCAGGGACGCAGTCCTGCCCTGAGGCTCAGATCTCATGGCAGTATCTCACCACTGAGACTTCCTCAGACAAATAAGTGTCACCAGCTGGAATTGCTGTCACTGCTGTGCCATACTCTGCCTTTGGAGGTTTCACACTGCTAACAGCTCTCAGCCACATTCTCTGGACTTCGTGCAATCAAAACAGGAGGGCTGGCCACAGCTCAGGAGACACAAAAGCATGTGCTCCAATCCTTCTGACGTCAGTGGAGTATCAATGTGTGTTAAAGTGCTTTGTAGAAAAGGTATGGAATTAGTTCTGAACTTAAAAGTTCATTCCTGAGTTACTGAAAGGAGCTTCTATAAGCAGACTATTTAGCTAAGTGGAAGCTGAGGTAGCCTTGACAGCAGAACTTGGATTGGGATGATTCTGTTAATGTTCCGTACGGCACCACATCTGAACTCCATGGAACAACAGCTCAGCTGATTTTGGTACTGGAAGCATCTGTCATCTCACCTTTGACTGCAAAGAAACAGATTCCTAACCATGGCATTATAGAATGGTTTGTGTTGGAAGGACCACAATGAACAGGGACATCTTCAACAAGGTCAGATTGCTCACAACCTCATCCAACCTGACCTTGAATGTTTCAGAAGGCCACAGAAAGTGTCCCCAATCTCTTCTCTGGTTCAGGCTGAACAACCCCAAGTCTCTCAGCCTGTCCTCACAGGAGAGGTGCTTCAGCCCTCTGATAATTTTTGTGGCCCTCCACTGGACCTGCTCCAACAGGTCCAGGTGTTTCCTGTTCTGGGGACTCAAGAGTTGGATGCAGAACTCCAGGGGAGGTCTCATCAGAGTGGAGTAGAGGGACAGAATCACCTTGCTTTATCTGCTGGTCATGTTTCTTTTGATGCATTGATGAAGGTATTAAACAGTATGGTTCTCAAGACGAATAACAAGGTAGATAAAATTGTATTGTATAATTCTCGGCTACTTCTACTTAATGAACCTAGAACATTTTTCAGTAGCATGTACCGTATCTTACATAGCAAAAAAAAAAAGTCAATAGACTCCATATTCTCTTTAGCAAATTCTCAAGTGTAAGCAGTATTCGTCTTATCTCTAATTTATGTGCATGTGGCATAATCCCTTTTTCTTTCTTTCCCTTGAGTGAATTTCCCTAACTGATCCTGTGGAGCAGAGATTACTCCACAGTAGAACTTTCCTCCTCCACCATTGTGATAAATAAATTGAAGGGAATGGCTGTGATACTCTCTGATTACCGATGAAGAAAAGAAGTTATATTGGCAAATCTAATTTTGAAACCTATGTCTTCTAAGAGCAGAATATTCAATAGGATAAATTTTAATGTAAATAATGTATTGTATTCTTTATATATATTCTTTCAGAAAGCCATAGGGAATTTCTTACTTAAAATCACAATGAAAGTTAACAGATATTGAGAGCTGCACTATGCAAGCATTTCTGGAAGATCCTATTTTCCAGGGCCCTGCAGTGTGAACTGGTGCAGAACCTGTGTGTATTATTATAAATTAGTCTTCAGCTGCAAAAATAAAACCTTGTGTTCAAGTACTTATCCTGGAGCTTGTTATGTTATCTAATTTTAAAAGCAGGTTGAAGCAGGAAATCACATAACAAGGAGATAAAATATCTCGTATATGGCTCACAACGTGGAAAAAACCCAAATCCATTGTAACAAGCAGATGTCCATACATTTTCAATGAAACATTTTTTAAAAAACATGATTTTGATTTAGTTCTTTTTAATAAAGGCATCCACATGCCTCTCTTACATCCGATTATGAAACACCCTATCTTTGTAAATGTTATTTCTGTGCACAGCATTCCCTGTTTTCACTGTGATCTTTACTTTTCACACGGGTGGAAATAAAGTAGTGGCTGCTTCAGTTCACTACTTCCACGACCCTCCTGATGGTAGGGTCTAGTCCTCTACTTGGGCTCCTCTGTGCTGCTACCACATCAGTAATTTCCACTGTGAAGCCAAAGCAGCAGTTGTAGGAGTTTTGTAGGTCTGTGCTGCTTCTTCAAATCCACTGACTCCAGTTTTACATTTCCGCTCCAAGCAGTGGAGTTTTGCGTTCTTGCCAAGACTAGCTACAGCTGCATTTCTATGACCAGGCAAGGATAACAATTGGAATAGCACTCTCCATGTCTGACATGCACTCTTTAAAAGAAATCACTCACCTGGCAGCTGGCTATCTGGCACTCTCCTAAGAAAAAAATGCCAGTAGATCCAGGCTTCCTGTTCAAAAACCTGTTTTCTATCTGAATCCATGTACAGTGTAAATAACTGCATAAAGTGCTCATGAACTGTGTGCGTTCGTGCAACAGAACTGTGAATAGTCTTTCATTCAGAGCAGTGTTCAAGTGTCCAAATCTTCATGTTCCCAGGAGTATGGAATATAAACTCCCCTAAACAAAGCAAATGATGGCTAAGTAATGTGAACTATCTCCAGGGTAGAAGCACAAGGGACATTACTTCCAAGTAAAATGTATCTTCCCTTTGTGAACAGTGCCATGCTGCTAAATCTTTCTTTAGGCTGTGTAGCATAGTCTCACAACTACATTTTTTACCCTGGTAATTTGCCAGTATCCTTTACCCATGTGCAGTCAGTTGCACTAGGTGTTCAAGTGACCTACAAGGCTTTTGAAGGTAATGACCTGCTTTGCATTAAAGAAAGACGAAAGCATAGAATTAGGGAAAAACCATCAGATGGAGAGGGAACTGTTACACTGAGGCATGAGGTGAACAAAGGAGTTTAAGCATATGTGTAACTGGGACAGCAAGAACTGCTAATGCTGAAACAAGTTGTGCCAAGAGGATTTAGTACATTTTCTACTAAATTTGTCTTCTGTGATATTAATATCATGGATGGTCTGCAACAAGAACTGGAGGTGACTAAGAGATTGCAAGATTAATAAGTGAGTGAAGAGTGAATACCTTTTATCCTATTTACTGTATAAAATAACGAGACAGACTTGAAAATACTGCAATCCTTGGAGAGTCCATGTTATCTGGAAATAGAGAATATGGTAGTACCACAACCTTAGAAAAACCCTGAGGAAGAACTAAGGACTCTATTTTCCACAGCTGCATTTTGCATTTCAGCCCAAAGAGGCATTAAATTGGTTGTCAAGTGCTGAGCAGTGCAGAGCCAGCTCACAAATTCTGGAAGCCCTATTTTGTCCCAATAAGTTAAAACTTGGCTCTTAATAATATTGTATAGAATTCTGTGGTTTTAAGCAGAGGCATGAACGTGCAAAAACTGCACAACCATTTAAGGGAGCTATAATCCTGGTGTTTGTAATCTAGCAAGCGGAGATGTAGGATTTAACCACTACCTATCCACAAAGACCAGGACAGTTGCATATGGGTGATGCAAGCTCTGTCATTGCTTCTGTGACTGTATTACAGCACAGACATAACCAAAACAGCTTTAAATTAATGACTTTGGGAAATCCTAGCAATATTGCTAATCATCCAAGTACTCTGATTTCATGGGTGAATTTTATATGCTTTATTGAGCTCTCTGCTATAAGAACCTGAATTACCTGCTATAAAACTGTTTCAGATATAACTAACAACGTGGTAGTTAGTGTAGAGTTGTTCAAAATATTGCTGCTTAGAGAAGCTTCTTAAACTGATGCACCTGAGAAATTGTTCCTCCTCTCAGGCTATGTTTGTACACTGAGGAAGCATCAATTCATTTATCTGCTCTGAGAGCCACACTTCATCTATCTTGAATTGATGTGTAGCTTATGCCACTCTGCTACACCAGTTTATGGTTAATAATGACATTCCTACAGCTTTGCACTTGTTTGAAAGAATTATTCAGCAGTCTGACCACACATCCCAGCAAACAGCCAGCAGGGGCTGACAGGACAGGGTGTGTTTGTGGTAGTGTGATAACTTGCAATGGCAGCTGAGCTGTGGGAAGACAGAGGCAATTTTTCTAAAAATCTTTACAGAGTCGCAGCAACGGTCAATGATATGAGAGATCCCCTCCTCTATCTGCAGCCGTTCCCTGGGAACATGTACTGGCCTGAAGCAGTCAGGTACTCCTCAACAGTTTCTGGCTGAGAGATCAGCTACAGGGGTTATTCTGCTGTTAGAGGTGTGTTGCATCTCCACACATTCCCTTCCCAACTTTCAAGGATGCTGTTCTTGCTCCTTTTCAAATTTACTCTTTCCCTTGAGTCATCCCTACCACAGGTGTCCTCTAGCAAAGGCTGGATTTCGAAATTGCATTTTCTTTTCAGTGTTGGGTGGTTGGTGATTTTGGAGGAGTCTAACGTGCTTGAGTTTTACACAACCACTTCATACAACTCAGTGATGAGATCCAGACTGGACTGGGCTTAGATATAGCAACGGCTGTCAAGGCAACAGAATTAAGATTGTGAAACACTAAAGATAGATGTGAGTGTGATCAGAGTCTGCTTTAAAAGTCAGGGTATTAAAAAATGCCATTATAAAATGAATTTCAGGACAGTGCAACATGATCTAGTGGGCGGCATTCCTGACCATGGCTGGGGCCTTGGAACTACATGATCTTTAAAGGTTCCTTCCAGCTCAAGACATTCTAGGATTTTATGAAGAATCTGGAGCAACAGTGAGTGGAGAAATGAACAGGACAGAGCAACTGATAGTTGCCAGAGGCTACTTCAGATACCCAACAAGATGGACAAGTGCCAGTCAGGTTCACTAGTCAATCCTTGGTTCTACCCAGCTTGGTCAGATGAGAAACCATTGTTCCCACAGGCTGGCTGGCTGCAGGGGCCCCTACTGACTCTGCTGCCCATGCTGGGACGCCAGCAGAGAGCAGAAGAGGTGAGGGTAGTGTCTGTACACCTGCACAGGTTGTAAATGACCACTGAGCTGCAAAAGTGACTTGGTCATAGAATCAGAGTCTGAACCAGAGAAATAGGCAGCATTGCTATTCCGAAGTGGCATAGGATGTAAAGGAAATAGCAGCCACCATGGCAGTCCTGAGTACACTGTTTTCCTATACATTCAGGCTAGAATTAAAAGCCTATTTTACTCCAATTTCTTTCCTATAACACTTATAAATCAGTATAAAGATAGCTGCAAAATTAGTCACAATCTGTAGCAATTGTTACAGAGGTGAGTATGCAATCACGCCTTAAAAGAGCCATGATTTCTGACATGTCTCCACAGCCTGATTTGAGTCATTTATTTCTTGAAATCTCAACTTTAGGGAAGGTTGAGTGCACTCTCAAAGCTGTAAGTCAGGATATCTTTTCCATTAGTCCTTTTTATTAATCTTTCTGCACCTGAAGACAAAATGCACAGTATGTGTCTCTGTGCAGAGTTATAAAGATCAGATGGCATTTTATTTTTTAACCTGTCTGGTGCCAGCATTTTGTAGTTGTCTGGAGCCTGCTGAAGTGAGATATGATAGGAAAGAGCTTGTAGGAAGAACAGGCAACAGGCAATGTCTATGACATTTTACAGTAGAGAGAAATACACTGCAGAAATTCCTAAACCAGCTGCATTGTGTGAAGGGAGGTCAGTGACATCCAGGCAGAGAGAAACTCTTAGCTCTGCCATACTTAGATTAGTCCAGTCCAGCCCATGCCCTTCCTTCCTTCCGTGTTTTATAATGTGTGACACTGTCCTCCACAGCAGAACTGGTGTGGATGTTTTCATAGGGTTTTAGACCACAATCCAAATCTCTGCAGTGTATATTTGTTGTTTCTTCCAGTAACTCCCCTCCTGGTGAAATCCCATGAAACATTTGAACTGGAAAATTGAGTTTGTACGCAAAAAGGGTTGAGTGTGATTTATTTTCCCATCACTCTTCTCCCTCCAATTCTGAGTATGAAGTACAAACTAAAGGCCAGGTCCTCTGTCAGGGAATATTGGGAGCCAAAGTAGCCATTACTGAAAAGGGCACCATGATTAGACAGGTGACATCCAGTCATGAGAATTCCAAAACCTAGCATCAATCCCATTAAAATAACATAAATGTGGGCAAAGGACTCTTTTCAAGTAAGTTAACTACTACTGTAGCCTGGCACCATCCCACGTAGACTGGCGTTAGTCATCCCACAGGCCCTGGCTAGTTAAACAGAAGTAGAATTATTTTCTAATATATTAAAAGTGTCTTCTTAAAATTGTTAGTCCTAAGTGTTCTGTTGCAAGACTCCTGTGTTGTGCGGTTTTTTTAACAGTGATTCCCCAGTCCCACATGCACTTTGGATTACTCTGGATATTTATTTCTAAGTATGGAAGCTGTCAAACAACCTTTCCAAGGTTTCCTAGGCCCACAATTTGCCTCAGGTAATTCAATTCCACTTAATAAGACTGCTTTTATTCCAGCAGCCCCTGCATTAAAAGGAAGCTTCTCTCCATGTCTGACATGAGATATAATTGTTTTCATCTGGGTGAAAATGTACCTGCAAAATGCTGGGTAGAGCAAGGCTCTAACTCATGCAGGTTTAAATGAAGAAATACCCTGTAGGGTGCCATGCTGCCTTTTCCCTTCAGTTCATGAGGTCTCTGCTCTCATTGATTTCAGAAAAAGCAAGAAAACTTACACTGTGTAGGAACATTGATTGGTCTGATGATTTTTTTTATAATATGCATAAAAGCTGCTGACATGTGCAAAAACATTTTAGTAGGTGTGAACAGGAAGCAAATTGTCCCTGCCCTCCAGCATGGTTCAGCAATTACTTTCAACAGCAAAACCAGTAAGTTAATCACACTATTTGCTAACTCAATCTCATTGTTCATATGCTGAATATTTTCCAGTAGAGTGTTGCCCATTGAAATTGAGAGTTTATATGTTGTTCATTTGAGGCAGGCATTTCTTACTGGCAAGAATACTCTAATTATTATTTTCTAATTAAATTAGGCTTTTTAAAAAGCTTAGCCATGACATTTTAATAGCTTCAGCTTATATTGATATTCTGAGGACACACTTCAGCTCAGCCACTTGTGACTGAAAAGGATGTTTTTCCAATTAAGAAATCTCTTTTTAAGGGCTTCTCCTAAATGACATCTATTTTACAGGAGGATGTGGACTAGAATATAATTTGTTTCCCTGGCTGCACAATCTCAGAGTTCAGCAGGTAGACCTTTCAAATGGTTTTGTTACAAAATTTTAACCTTCATGACAAAAATTGTTTACAGTGCCCAACACACAAAAATAAAGAATAAAAAAAATTATTATGAACATTTAGTTGTAGTCAATCCATGCAAATTTCTTTCTAATGCATCAGGGAAAACTGTAAAGAAATCCACAGAAAATGTATAGACATACTAGATTCATTAAGCAATATATCTGATATTTCAAAATATTCCTTGTAGTAAGTGCAGGCTGCTGGAATACAGTTACAGTTTCCTTTCATTTTGCCTTTACAAATTGCACATGGTGTCCCCTACAGGGATTTGCACTTCATTCTCTTCCATATTGCCCGAGCAAAGAAAAAAAGACAGGAACTCTTCCAGGCGGCCTACAGATGAACGTATGTCAAAACTGTATGGATACAGCCAGATGAGAGGGTTAAAGTTTGAAGAATGAATCTGAACAGGAGTGACTTGGTATATCTGCAGGATATTTAGTGAATTCCTATCAAGTACAAGGAAATAAAAAGAGAAGGAATAAAACATTTAAAGACCAGGAAGTCTGTGTGGCCATTTGGTGATGGAATCCAGCTCCTTAACATGGAACAGAAATAAGATTACGGTTGTCCATAAGGCTCCATGAAGATGAGGACAAGTAATTTATCCTTGTCAAAATAGAGAGGAAATATCTGGATAAAATTGGAAATATATACTGGATAAAATTGATTCCATACAAATTTTGAGTGGTCAAAATCAGAAAAAAAGAATTTTGTTTGCACTTAATGTTTCTGTTTGAAGCTATGTTTTGTTAGTTTAATTTTGAACTACACCTTGAAGATAGTTGCCGTTACTGAAATTGGTGGGATGAATCCCACGACTGGAGTGCGGCTATCAAAGCCTACAGGCTGTTCAGAAGGGACAGGCAAGGCAGGAGGGGCAGAGAGATTGCCCTCTACATCAAGAAATTGATAGATTGGGAATGGCTTTCCCTGAACAACAGCTACAAACAGGTTGAAAGTTTAAGAGTGAGAACCAGAAGCCAAGGTAACAATGGGAACCCTGTGGTTGGTATTTACTAGAGGCTGCCCGATCAAGGGGAGCCTATTGATACTGAAACCCTCTTACTGCAGCTACAGGAGGCATCGAACTCACCAGCTCTCAGCCTGCTGGAGGACTTCAACCACCCAGCATCTGCTGGACAAGGAGCACATCAAGCTGTAGGCAATCCAGGATACTGCTGGAATGCATGGAGGATAACTTCTTAAGCCAGGTAATAGACAGCCCTGCCAAGATCTGTTACTGGACCTTGATGGTCACCAGTGCAAGTGAGCTGATGTCAAAGTTGGAAGCAGCCAGGGCTGCAAGGGTCATGCACTGGTGGAGTCTGCAGTCCTGAGAGATATGGAACAAAAAAGAACAAGAAGGGCTTCTATAGGTATGTCAGACAGAAAAGTCAAAGAAAGTATAACCCCCTCCCGACGAACATGATTGGCAAACTGGTAACAAAGAATGAGGAGAAGGCTGAGATACTCAACAGCTTGCTCAGTCTTCACAGGCAACGTCTCTTCGCACACCTCTCGAGTGGAGGGGCAGCAGAGTCCCTCCTGTTGTAAGAGGAGATCAGGTTTGAGACCCCCTGAAGCAACCTGAACATACATAGATACATACGACCTGACAAAACGCATCCCAAAGTCCTGAGGGAATTGGATGATGTAGGTGCCAAGACTCCCTCCATGATACTAGAAAAGTCATGGCAGTCAGGGCAAGTCCCAGGTGACTGAAAAAGGGGAAACATGGTACCCATCTTCAAGAAAGGAAGAAAGGAGGGCGGTGGGAACTACTGACCTGTCAGCCTCCCCTCTGTACCTCAGCAAGTGATGGAACAGATGCTCCTAGAAACTCTGCTAAAGCACATGGTGGTCAGTGAGGTGATTCAACACAGCCAGTATGGCTTCACTGAAGGCAAGTCCTGTCTGAGCAATCTAGTGACCTTCTATGATGGAGTGACTACATCAGTGGACAAGGAAAGAGCTATGGATGAGATACATCTGGGCTTCTGTAGGGCCTTTGACACAGTCCCCTGTAACATCCTTCTCTCTAAATTGCAGATTGATAATGATTGTGAAATGGATATGGATAATGAATTGGCTGAATGATTGCATCCAGAGGGGAGTGGTTTGCTGGTTTTAAAACCCAACCTGAAAATTAATCCCATTCAAGCTGCCCCTCCTCCTCCACCCCCTTCCAAGAGGAGGAGAAACACTAGGAGAGACTGTACATGAAGAATCATAATTTTACTCAAAAACCCCAAACCTCCCAATACCCTAAACAACATCAGTAAAAGAGGCCATAGAAGAGAGGGTGCTCTACCCCCAAGAGCACTCCTCTTTGTTCACTACCGAACAAACAAAAACACTTCCTGAAAAGAGTGCCTGGCATTGTTTCCCAGACAAAGGCGAAATGGCAGCTGTCACCACACTGCCCACCATGTGGCACCTGGGAAAAACAAAGACAGCAACCCAGAGACCCTCCTGTGGCTCAACCTCCTCCCACCAGCCTGGAAAAAATGGAAAAAAACACCAAACCCAGGACAAAACAAAACCTGGAAAGCTAGTTCGTCTGAAAGGAGTTGTTCTGCCAAAGCACTGACTCCAGTGAGGTTGGCATGGAAGCAAGGGCTCTCTCTCTGTCCGTGGCACGGCAGCGGCAAACAGTGGGGTCAGAAAAAGGCTGCAATGCTGGCTGCAGCAGCCACAGCTTTCCCACAGCTTCCCCAAAAGTTAGGGGAACAACCCGCACCTTTCTGCCATCGAGGTAGGACCTAATGAACTTCCAGATTCCGGCACCTTGGCTTTTCTGCTGAAAACCACAGCCCCTGCTGTGATGTGGATGATGTTGAATTTCCAGCACTAAAACTCCACCCCCTTTCTTTGTAACCATGACAAGTGGCCAACAGCTCAACATCAAGGTGGAGATCAGTGACAAGTGGCGTCCCGCAGAGGTCCATAATGGGACAAGTGCTGTTTAATATCTTCATCAATGACATAGACAGGAGGGTCCAGGGTACCCCCAAGGTACCCTCTGTCAGTTTGTAGATGACACCAAGATGAGTGGTGCAACTGACACACCTGAAGGACAGGATGCCATCCAGAGGGACCTGAATAAGCTTGAGAAGTGGTCCCATGTGGATGACAGGAGGTTCAATAAGGCCAAGAGCAAGGTCCTGTACCTGGACTGGGGCAATCCCCAGTATCAATACAGGCTGGGGGATGAACAGATCAAGAACAGCCCTGCAAGAAGGACTTAGGCGTATCAGTGGACAAAAAACTAGACAGGATTGGCAATGTGTGCTCACGGTCCAGAAAGTCAACCCTATCCTGGGCTGCACAAAAGAAGCTTGGGCAGCAGGTCGAGGGCAACAATTCTCCCCCTCCACTCCATTCTGGTGAGACCCCACCTGGAGTGCTGCATCCAGCTCTAGGGGCCTAAGCACAGCAAAGATGGGGACCTGAGGGAGCAAGCCCAGCGAAGGGCCACAAGAATGATCACAGGGATGGAGCACCTCTCCATGAGGAAAGGCTGAGAGAGCTGGAGTTGTTCATCCTGGAGAAGAGAAGGGTCCAGGGAGACCTTATTGTAGCCTTTCAGTACTTAAAGATGGCCTGTGCGAAAAATGGGAGCAGAGTTTTTAGCAGGGCCTGTTGCAACAGGGCAAGAGGTGATGGTTTTACACTAGAAGAGGGTAGATTCAGTCTACACATAAGGAAGAAGATTTTATGATGAGAGTGGTGAAACTGTGGAACAGATTTCCCAGAGAGGCGGTGGATGCCCCACCTTTGGAAACATTCAAGGTCAGATGAGTGGGGCTATGAGCAACCTGATCTAGTTGAAGATGACCCTCTGCTCACTGCAGAGAGTTTGGATTAGATGACCTTCAAAGGTCCCTTCCAGTCAATCCAACATATGATTCTGCGAATTTTGTCTTAATTCCAGGTCACAACAAAAATGGTTGTCAACTTCTGACTTAGATTCCCCATATGTATATTAGAAATACCATCCAGGTGTTAAGAGCAAAGCACCATCATTATGTTTAGGTGAGAAAACTCTCTACAGTGTCTTATCCTAGAACAAGGCAAAGGGCTTCTGTATCTAAAATGGTACTTCAGAACAAGACTGTAATGCACTAGACAGCATGGAAAGCTTGGACTGTGACTACCATGGCTGTACACCTGTCATGTGGGAAATTTTCATGAACACTGCCTTTGGCAGGAAAAAATGCATTACTCAAATCACTTACATTAAGTACCCTAATTTAACTGTAAACAACAATATAACTTTTAAGAACCATTTTCTTGTTTAACCAAGCTTAAGGAGAATGGATATTCTATTTACATGAGTTTGTCTTATATTTTAAAAGATTTTAAACAACAAATTGTTCCATATTGAAATATTCTGTGACACTACTGTACTATGGGAGGAAGTATTTTGAGAGACGTTAACCAGGACTGGGAATAACAAACTAGCTGAGAATTTTATTTCAGTATGTCTCTGTGTGATTTGGTTTTATACCACTGCTCAAACTGTGGTTCAGTAGAATGCAAAGAGAATGGAGGAACTCCTTGACAGGCGAAAGGAGAAAGAAATGCTGTCCAAAAGTCTCCATTAACCTAAAAAGCATAAAATGATCAGAATCATGAGGTACTTGTTAGCTGACTTTGGAATCAGCACTGCCTGGAACTGATTATTTCTGTCTCTGTCAGAAGGTCTAGCTGCAGTGAACTGAACTACTATAGATGGTTGCAAGGGATAAGGAAAGATAAATGAGCCAAATGAAAAAGCCTAAAGGAAATTAAATGAAAATACAGATCTTGTGCTCTAACACAAGATCACCGCTAAAACTGAGTGCAAAGAAATAATGAATTCATTAGAATAAACACACAGGCACTGAATGTTATTGCATCCAAATAATTTTCACATAATTTTCCTGATAGAGTAAGAAGAGGTGGTGACACTGTACATACAAACTCCCATCCTGTTTCAACTTTGAAGTGTATTTAATCTTCCGTTTGCTAATCAGACAAGATTCAAGAAACTTCCCATCAGCATGCAAAGACAGCCAGGCAATGATCTCCAAATTCCGTTGTTCTTTGTCACTTTTTGAAATAAAGTATGTTGATTTGCTTTTCCTAACATGTGCTAGGTAGCAGAAAATCTCTGAGTACATATTTCTGTGAAGGATGGAAACAATTTTGTTGAAAATATTGGCAATAAATGGCAGAAACTGATAATCAAAGACAATATATGCATAAAAAGAATACTAGGAAAAAAAGAACCACAAGCTGATAATAAACTGCTAAAACGGACAAGAATACATGAGGCAGTGCATGTAAAGAATATTATCTAACCATCTGGTAAAAAATCCTTATTCAAAGATCTGGAGGTCAAAGTACCTGATGCAACTAAGCCTTCTGCAAACTGGCAATATGACATGAAGGGTGAGAAAAGAGCTTGTTGACACCGTGGTCTCTTAATTTAAAAAAAGGTTTCACTCACTGATTTTCATAATAGATGCATTTAGTACATTATAAACTCCTTTTAGAAACCACTGTCTAGTCTAGTAGGCAGTTAGGCATCCCAAACTTTATAATGTAATCGTTAATTTGCTCATTAAACTCTTATTTGCCATAAAAACATATATAAACATATCTATGAACTTTGCACTTTTCTTATTCAGTTTATTGCATTCAGTGTGCCCCTGTGACTGAAGGGATAAGTGAGGATTTAACAGGTGATAGGAATAATCTATGAAGCTGACCCCATTTCTGTTGCCCAGCTGATTGTTGCACAGCTGTCTGCACTGTACAGAGGATAGAGAGTAAAAAAAGTTACATGAGATAGGAGGGAGGAATAAATGTATCTCCTCTTTCATAATTTTAAATAATATGTAACAAACAGATCTATTACCCCAACACAGATTTTTACATTTTTTCTTCTTTCTTTCTCCTGTTTTGTTGGATTAAAGCATCAAGAAATGTTGGGATCCAATCCAGGACTTTGAACAAGACGACCCAGAGGTCTCCTTCAACCCCAGCTGTTCAGGGAGTCTGGCTTTCTGTAGCAGTGAGGAATGTCATTTTTGTGTTATGGTCCCAGACTGCCAGATAATAGAAAGAGAAAATGGCATTAGTGGGTGTCACGTCTGGTGTGCCAACTCCGATTTACCTCAGGTGCTGCTGGTACAGAAGTGTCCCAGGCCTGGGAGCTGTGTGGCCCTCATCTGCACCTCCTCATCTCTTGCCAGCTGGATATAGCTGACAAGATTGAGGAGAGAGCAAATAATCTCACATAATAAATATATGATGAGAAATAGATCCAGTGTCAGAAAAGATTTTGGAATTTAGGAGATGTGGGTGAAGGGAAGGAAAAGACAAATAGAAGGAATATATAAGCTATTTTCCCCCAGAGTTTCTGCACCCTTAGGAGTAGCTTTTTAATTTCTTTCAAAAACTATGCCTTTGCACTGCTGTGATTTAAAAAGCAAAATGGGCACAATTTTTTTTTTCTTATGCTAAGTCTAAGGAAAAATAAAAGTTGTCCAAATATGCCACAGGCATTCTATGCCTTCTACCAGTCTCCTGCATTCAACACTTTAACATACATCTGTTTTTCTGTGAGTAATTGAGGGAAGAAGTGATTAGGATCTCTTGGTGAAATTGTGATGATGAAAAATGATGATCACTAATTATGATGGGTCTTTCCAAGAGCAGATCTATTAATGCTAATATGACTTCCTTCTATTTCCAGCAAAGGAAATCCATCTCCTTCTATCAAAAAGTCATCTGCTAATTTCCTATATCAGGAGCCTAACAAGAGCTGCCTGTTCCTTCCGCTTAGTGTATGTATGAGGGAGTTATTCTGACCCTTGACGTTGCTCAGTTGATTAACTGGAAAACAAAAGCAGGGGATGGACAACTAAATGTCTAATTAGCTCATCCTCAGCAATTTAGAGCAAGTCTATTTGCAGCGCGTTTAGCTTATAGCAGATGTTGTTCAAGGATGCTTATTTGAATGTGACGAGCAACTTACTACACCATTGTCTTGTTCTGTAAAGTGTTTTTTCTTGGGTTACCAGTATATTTCAGCATTTATGTGATTCCCCTTGTGGTACTGAGGGTTATAGAAATCTCACAAATAAAAACTTCTTTAGTTTTTTGTGGGCTGATTCTCCTCCATTATTTTCCTTTTTCTCAGACCTTTAGTTAAACTGAAGTAGGTGAAGTAGCTGGAGCAGTTGGTTACAGCTCAAGTTTGCTATTTGTAAATAAACTTGTGTGTTTCTTTGCTTCAAATAAATAGCAACTAAAGACGCAAAAGCCTAAATACGACAGGTACCTTTTGATGAGTTAAATTCCATCTGAGATGACATTTATCTAAATTTAAGCATTGTAGCAGTTGTAAAAAAATTAGTGGGGATTTGATTTTTGGAAGAGTGAAGCATTTTCATGTCCAAAAGGAGAGGGAAGAGTATTTAGCAAAACCAAGACTGCCTGTAGCACTGAGCAGTTATGCTAGCTAGTATTTCTCTGCCTAAAAAGCTGACCTTTCTGTGCAGAGAAATTATCTTAAGACATCACCTTGTTGAAACTCCCTGACTCTCCATTGCTCTTATGCGGAGTGGAGAAGGCACCACTGCAGGGCTTGTTCCAGCCATTGCTCTCTGGCAGAGCTGGTGACAGACCAGATCTATAGCTTGCTGCTGGAGTCAGAGTTGGATTAAATTTTCATCATAGAATCACAGAGTCATTTAGGTTGGAAAAGATTTTTAAGATAATCCAGTCCAACCACTTACTCGGCACTGCCAAGCCCACCGCTAGACCATGTCCCCAGCTGCCATGTCTATGTATATTTTAAATACCTCCAGGGATGGTGACTCAACAACATCCCTGGGCAGCCTGTTCCAATGCTTGATAGTCCTCTCTGTGGAGGAATTTTTCCTGATATATAATCCACCCTTCCCCTGGCACAACTAGACCCATTTCCTCTCATTTCATGCTTATTATTTGGGAGAAAAGTACTGATCCTCATCTGGCTACAACCTCCTTTCAGGTAGTTGTAGAGAGCAATAAGGTACCACCCATATACGCCTCCTTTTACCCAGGCTAACCAACCCCAGCTCCCTCAGCTTCTCCCCATGTAAGTCTCTCTCCAGACCTTTCACAGCTGGTGAAAAGGCATTTTCATTGCCCTTCTCCAGACATGCTACAGCACCTCAATGTCTTTTTTGTAGTGGGGAGTCCAAAACCAAACACAGGATTCAAGGTGCAGCCTCAGCAGTGCTGGAGTCAGCGCAGAAGTGCATCCCTGAACATCAGGCTCTGTGTTCTCCCGGTGGGTAGACAAGTTCTTTTGCAGCACTGGTGCAAATGGGGACTCCAGAGTGGGTCATATCTGGCATCTTTGGTCACTTCTACAGGCATGAGACAACCACAACCCTCTTTGTGATTGGGGCAAATATCCTTAAACTCTTTTACTCTGTTAGAGACTTAGCTCCCTGACATGTCTCAATTGCTGCACCTTCCCCATTTTTGACGAAGTCTTTGCAAAAGACTTCAAAGGCAGCTGGTGTGTATTCTGAAGCAAAATGGTGGATGAGCCCTGGACATGCCTTCCTGATGGGACTTCATTGGTGTCAGAATAGAGTACCAGTGCCTGGGCATGCTTGGGGAGGGAGGCTCAATAATGGAGCTGAACAAAACAGTTTGACACCGGCCTTGGGATTTCCTCCAAAGGCAGTGTAGACTTGCCCTGTCTTCCTGGAGACCTGTACTGAATTCTCAAGAATAAATATCCTCAAAGTCTACTTGATTGATGGTTGCTGTTTTAAAGTGTTGCAGAAAAGTATGTATCTTATCCCTACAATTTAGCAAGGTCATAACACTGCTGTAATCTCAGGGGATTGCCAAAAATGAAAGGAATGGGAGCATGCTTATTAGATTTGCTAATGACACTAATCTGCAAGGGACTGTGAGTATGCTGGAACACAGGATTGGAATTTAAAGTGATCTTGACAAATTGAAGGTATGGTCTGAAATAAATAGGATGCTATTCACTTGGGATAGATACAAGGAACTGCATTTAGGCAGGAATAATCAGTTGCACAAATAAAAGAGGGGAGAGTAGCAGATCCTTATTTGTAGATTTTATGGGTCACAAACTGAGTACAAGTCAACAACATCAGGTCCCACCTTTCCCTGATGGTCAAACAAACCCAAACCCAGATATCCTGCAGTGAATAATCCAAACTCCAGATTGTGGAGATGTGCAAAATTATACTCCTTCTTTCCTTGGAACCAGCAATGCCTCAGCTGGACTGCTCTATCTCACTGGAGTATTGCCTCAGTCCAATAAAATGTTTGAAGTGAGAGTACAGAGGATTCAAAAGGATTCAAATTCTGGATGATCTAGAAAATAGTACTTAAGAATAAATTGGTTAAATTAGTTGGGTTTAGTCTTCACATTCAGCTGTGCAAACAATCAAAAATTCTTACATGAATGCCTCAAAATAATTTATGATGAGTAATTAAGAAAAGCAACATGTGTGTGTAGTTTCTTTTGACCAGAACCCGCAGCTGCAATTAGAAATGTCTACAGGTATTTTTGCAATAAAAAGGTTTAAAACCACTGAGTTAGAGACTGGAAATTTTTGTTAAGTTAGAGACTTATGAGAGAGAGTTAGAGACTGATGTGCAGTCTCTATTGGGGGACACCATTAAGGACAGGTTAGACAAGTATCTGTCAGGAATGACACAGACACAGAAGTAGCTGATCTTTGTTCAGGTCGAGAGGTGATTTCAATGGTTTCCTGATGGCTTCTTCAAGCCACAGCATGAGCTGTGTCTTTTGGAGATGAAGGCAGGAAAAGAGCTCTGAGAGAAGAGCAACTGAGCTGCTGGTTCTTAACATTGCTGAAGAATATATTGCTTTTGGAGGGATTTCCTTCCCACTTTTCTTACAGTTGCAGTTCCTTCTGCATCTTCCCTCTTTCTGTAAGTCTATTTTCCTTGACCTTTGCATCATTTCCACCTATTCCCTCTTTCTTCCCTTTTTCTCTTCTCCCTCAATATACAAGAGCAAATGAGGTTGTCCCTCAGATGAGAATAAATTCAAACTGATGACTTCTCTGCTGCTGTAGTGGGTATTGTATTGACCCTCACCTTGACCCTTCTTTAACTACTGGCCCTTGAGGGATGCTTCACCATTCTGCTCAGTGTGTTCTCATCTCAGTGTTTGAGGAGATATGCAAATACTTTGGCTGTACAGGCAAATCAATTGGAGATTGATCGGAGATAAACCATTTTGACCTCATGCAGAATTTATCTGAATATTCAATTACAAAATACTGTCACTGTTAATAAAGCACTACATACAGTTCAGGAAGACACAGGCTGAAGAACAACAGTGTGCAGCTGCACACATGCAGTGTATTTTGCCCAAGATTGAATTTTGCACAGAAAAATATCAGAGTTGAGTTACGCACCGATTGAGATGAAACACTCATTAGACAAATTCAGGGGTTAGCACACGGTGCAGAATCATGACATTTCTTCAAGAGACACACCTTCCCCTACACTGTCATAGACGCAGACAGCACATCACTTAGCTAGCCCTAAGCCCACTTAGCTTAGCATCCTGTGTCAATTTGGAGCTTTAACACTTAATTATGTGTGGCCCTGGGCAAATTCCTTCTTCACTCTGACCTTTCGAAACTTCTGTTTCTCTTATTTATGCTGCAACCCTTTTGATTTCAGCAAAGCCCTGTATTATATGCTTACACTGCATCTATTTTAAAGGAATCTCATCAATGTCAGCCCCACTATGCATAGCCCTAGTTGTAATGATGGAAGAGAATTTGAGGTTTGTTACCTTTTGCCAGCTTACTAGTTACAGGAAAATATTGTATTTTTCAAAGGCAATAAATATTTGCACAGAACATTTTTCACAGTATATTTCTCTACAGTTGATGCTTTGGTGTGATATTTAGGACACAGGAATTTTAGTGAACTCACTGAATGACCATTCATTTAGGGATGTAACTGATATATAGGTTAAATATATACTGGTGGCACTTGCGCTTAGTATTATTTATGTATGTATTCTTTTTCAAAGAAAAATCCCATTTGACACAGCCTTTATTATGATGATTCAAATCTCTGGTTTTGCTAGCAATTCTACTTCAAGCTGCATTAGCAGAAAATGCCACCTACAGCACTGGGGATTTTAGCCAGAAACAATATACTCCATCTTCATTTTATCTTTCAGCACTGAGTCCTTTTTAAATTATTCAGCTGTGCAAACTGTAGGCAAGGAAAGCAAAACCAACACCTGCTCTCTTGAGAAATAAACGCCAAACCCTCTAGGTAGGGATATAGCTGACATTTATCCAGATGGTGCATGGTAGCTGAAGACATTTCTTTTATTTATCTGCTTATGAAAAAAACAGAGCAAGGGGATTCCAGTGGGGGAGATGCAATTAATACACAAAAATAATTTAATAGACATTAATTTATATTAAAGTGTGTAATTCCAGTACGTATAAACATGTGGGTGCCCTAAGTGAATCACTCCTTGAATAAGAAGAATAGATAGAAAAAATACCAAGGCAGCAGCCATGGCAGACAAACAGAAGTGGGATGCATTATTTAAACACACTAGTTGAGAGTATGTGTTGCATAGCGAGCTAATTAGATTTCAGCATTAAGCAATAATTTGGAGCTCTTTCTCATAAACTTCCCACTCCACTAACTACTGTAAAGGAAAAAAATACCAAATAATTGCAGATTTGTCTTAAAATTAGTCTAAATTTGAAAAAAATCTAAATATTGCAGATTAATTTATTACCGTGCAGATAATAAGGAAAACCTGTACTTGAAGGGCTGGTGAACCTAGCCGGTCACTCAGAGCACCCTTCCCTCCACCTTTATGTGTAGGACAGATGTTAACTGAGAATTAATAGAAGAGTTCTTTACTCTGCTTGTATGCAGGAATTCCTTTTTAGTGCATCTACACTTGGAGCTCAGCTCCTGGTGTTTTTATGTAGTGTCCTTTGTTGCTGGCATAGTTATCAACATGTCTTTACTGCTTTAACAGGTAAGTGAAAATGTGGCTTGGAAACCATCTGAAAAAATCAATGCAAAAATAATCTAAAATTGTGGGAGGAGTTGTGGTTATACAGATATTCAAAAAGCTGTCAAGAGCTTCTTGTGTGCATAGGTAGGGCATAAGGATGAAAATATATTCATATGTCTTCTCTGCACTTTGCTTTTGTTTTTGCCAACATGAAAATTTTTTTTCTGGCGAAGTGCAATTTGCAGGTGTTTGCTGAAATGAATCCTGGTAGTGACCTACATATCACAGAGCCCTTTTCCCTGATAGCTGACTCAGGTTATCATCAGCACTGTGTCTCAACTGATGCATAGCCTTTGATGAAGACAGAGCAGTCTAGTCTGCAATGTTATTAGTGTTACTGGTAACATAGATGATAATGCTACACCACTCGACATTTACAAGTGAAACAAAGTATTATGTCCTTCATTTATGACTCTGAGGACAGTGAGACTTAAAATGGAATATGGAATGGAGCCAAAAATTTTTTAGATGTCAGTGCAGAGGAATTAGATTTTTATCTTGTACAGAAACCTGCAAAATGCATAAATGTTCATCCAGTTTGACTTGAAACTGCAATCTTTGCAATTAATAGCCCTATTTATGCAGGTGTCTAGAGATTCTTGCTGTGGTTAGTAAACAAGTGCTTAAAGCTTTGGGATTTGGGAAAGGTATATGGACACTAATAAAATGACCCAAACTTGTGATCTTTAAAATAATTGACTGTGAGAAAAGTCCTGACAAACAGATCTAGAAAAGTAATGCACTGCTCATATATGTTAAGATTATTAGAGATAGGGAAGTGGTGATAAAATGAAATCACATAGCCTATATCTACTTTGTGATAGCATAGGTTTTAGAATTTTCTCTCCACCCTTTAGATATCCAAAGTGAAGACGCTGACATCTGGTGGGCCATCCATTTCTTTATGGAAAAGGGAAAGAAATAGGGGTTTTAAGACTTGATTCATCAGACTAGTTTAGATGTTTACTTTGGGACTAGATGAATCATGCTGTAGAAATGCCTCTGGGGTGAGATGAATTGAAGTCTCAGTATTCCCGTCCACTTCTCCAAGGATGCATTTTTGTCAAGATGTAAGAAGTTAGATGGTTGTGACATAGGCTTTGAGGAATGAAATGGCTAGCTACAAGAGATATAATGTATGGATTAAAAAAAAATTAAAAATTGATGGCAAGTAAAGATATCTGCCACACACAAAATGCACAAAATCTCTCATCTCAGACCTTTGAGCTGAATGCTCAATAGTTGGCTTTGACTTCCTGAGTTTTTCATGTTTGGTTTTGAAAGTAATTTGGGTTGGGCTTTGCTTTAACTCCTAATGTCTATTCCTGTCCTATTTCCAGCTGAACTCAAAGGTTAGAAAGCTAAGTGTCTTAGCCTACCAAAGCCGATTACCAAAGTTTCAGGAATGGTCACTTTTGATGTCTCTAGTCTTGGTTTGAAGCACTTCAATGGACTTTCTGAGAAAAAGGGCCTTCTCACTGAACCGTCAGCTTCCGTCATGCAAACCAGTTGGGCACTGATATAATCAGGCTTTTCTGACAATAATAGCCAAATTTTAAGTCTGCATATCTCTGTACAGCTAGGAGCACAAACCTGATAATACAAAATGATTGCTTAGGTGGAGCACATTATCTTGAAGGCAACTGATGAATGGTGGTGTTCACAAAAGTATAAACATGAGAATGCAACACATAACCAAACACAGATCAGCAGGAGGATATGCATTTTCTCTAATTTGCTAAAGTATTGTAACTGCTGCCAATTACATACTGACTAATCCTGGTCTACACCTCATACAACTGATGGAGCTGTGACAAGTTCCTTGGTATGAATAATTGTTTATGAGAGAGTGTGTCAGACAGCTCAATTACTTTTTTGTTTTAACTCATTTTGAGCCTCCTTCAAAACTTGAAGCTGGAGTCTGGAAACACTGCAGTGCCTGCCATCTGTTTTAACTGGGCAAAAATTCAGGTTTTTCTATATTTTTAAAGTAATTTTGATTAATCTGTTGGAAATCTGTTACACTGAGAAACTCTATCTATTAAAACCATATGTTCCTTCTCTAGTAGATCTTCCTTGCCTGCACTTGTCCTGCCCCCTTGGACTATTGACATGACATTATCATTTTTTCAATCTTCTGCAATTCCGTAGAAAGTCCAGAATTTAGTAAGTGTTAAGATAAGTGAGCCAGAGAGTTCCTCAAATGGTGCTTTTAGGAATCAGATGCAAGTTTTCCCAGCCTGATAATTTAAAAATTATTATATGCAGTAGCTGTTTAATGTCCTTTGTCACAAATAGACTAGAAAGTACTTCATCATACAAGAATCATCCTTTTGTGATCTCTCTTCATTTTAAATACAGCATGGAAATATTTCATAAACACTTCTGCTCCTGCACTGTTGTGAATAAATATACCATTTCTGTCGAGTAATGAGCCTGTACCATTGTCAGAATTTTCACTTCTTTCACTTCTTTCAAAATAGACTTCAGACATAAATTTCATTGGTGTCAGGCCTGCCATCCACAGAGCTCTTTGTCACCTTTAGCTTCCCTTATCTGTTTTTTACATTTTAAACCGTCTGCTATTTATTGTTTGCTATCTATTATTCTTTTCTTTCCCAATTAGCAATATATTTTTTTCATTTTAGAGAAGTTAAAACCTTTGCAGCTCAAATATCTCTACTATTCATCAAGGCATGCAAAGTGCTTCAGATTCCCAAGACACCCTGCAGAAAATAAAAACAAATTTTGGGTGGTAGGTAACTTCTCTATGGGAAGAGAAACACAAGTTGGGAATCACAATCCATCGCAAGGATTTCACTCAGTGAGACTTTGCATTTTGTTTTGCACCAATTATATGTGATATTTTCAATAAACTATTAGCTGAATTTCCTTCAGTGGCAGGAAAACAGTATATGGACCAAGGGCAGACACACATACTGTACTTTGATTTTGGAAAGATCTTTGATATTCTCCATGCCAATATGTCATATGCTAGCTAAAGAAACTTCTGTGTGACTTCTGGCAATCTAGATCCAGAACTGTTTTGAAAATAATACTGAAAGAGTATCAATGGGTCACTGTCAAAATAGAAGGATTCATAGAGCAGCATCTATTTCTAATCCATATGCTGTTCAATGGTTTCATTAATAAATGGAATGATGGAGTGCAAAGTACGATTATTTAATCTGCAGATGGAGCCAAGCTAGAGATGAATATACCGAGAACAATTGGTGTAACAATTTAAATGGATCTTGACAAATTGGAGACATAATCTGAAAATAATCAGATGCTATTCAATGGGGACACATATATTAGGCAGACATTGTCTATTTTGTAGTCTGGATGGAAAAAAGTAATTTAAAGAGGGGTTATACAGGAAATGACATAGGGGTTAAAACTGGCCATAACTGTAGATAAGCTCAACATGATTTAACAATGTCATATTGACATTTGAAAAAAAGCCTAGAGTTCTTTGGGATCAAATGGAATTTATTACCTCAAGTGTAGCCTGCAAGACATGAAGAAATTCTTCCTATTGATTCAGCATTTAAAGGCTTCACTCAGAGCAATTTTCCAATTATATGTGGACCAGTTGGAGAGAATTCAGTAGAGAAAAATGAGAATGTTCAGTAGTCTAAAAATGTGACCTATGAAAAATGATTGAACAAATTGGGTTATTTAACCTGGAAAGGACTTCTGGAACCAAACAATCTTCAAATACATAAAAGGTGTTGGCAAAGAGAGGGAATAATCCATTCTTCACGATCTATGCCTAGAAGTCATGGGTATAAACTACAGCTTAATTGGTAGGAAAGTGAAGCACTGAAGTAAATTGCCCAGAGAATTGGTGGAATCTCCATCTTTTAAAGTCCTTAAGAACAAACCCGTGAAACATGTGTCAGAAATGACACTAGTATAATTGTTCTTTCTGGAGCAAAGCAATAATAGACTTAATGACATCTCGAGGTTCCCTTCAGTCCTGTCTCTCCAGAGAGTTATTGGATGTAAAATACATCACAATGGGGGGATGTGAAAAATGCTACAGTTCTGATACAGTAATGGAAGTTAACAAAGACACAAGTACTAGAAAATCAAGTGTCCTAACTCTAATTGTGAGAGGTGAATTTACACTAAAATTTCTGGTCCTCATTCTTAAATGTTGATTAACTCTAATGGATCATAGCTGATCCTCTCATAACATGAAATATAAAATATGGAGGTAGTACTTAATAGCATAAAAATCCCTCCAGTTGTAAAGTTATTAGAAATCAAAGTCCTGCCATTTGTTACAAAATATTTAAATACACTGCATAGCCATAATATTTTAACAGATTTGTAAATAATCCACAACACGTATTGTGAATTTGATTAAATTAAGCAAAAACGAATAGTACACTTTATGTGATTTAGTGATTATGCAGTATTTTTCCCCAATAATAACACGCAGTGAAAAAAACCCCAAAGTAGAGCAATCCCTTAATATGTTTTATCAAACTAGCTCAAAGAGGATCTTGCTTTGCATAAGCAGTTGAAGCAGTAAAATGAAAAAGAGAGGTCTATACTTTGAGGGAGCAACCATGGAATTCAGCAGAGTTTGCTTCAGTAAAATGATAAAGTAAAGTTTGAAGAATTCAGTCTCTTGTGCTTTAGTGTTTACAAGAATAAATGGAAAAAAACTAGAAAACAATTTGTAAGTGGTATAGATGGCTGTGAAAGAAGTTTGTTCCATACTTGGGCAGTCATGAGATAAGAAAGTCAATCAATCTGACTGGGTGAAGAATAGCTAATTCAAAGCAAGCAGAAGCACAAGGACAGGTTTCATTAAAATCAAGGTAGTGGAGCAGAGAGACAAAGCCTGATGGAATGGATACAGAACAGGGTTGTCCACATGGACTTGCATTTTCTGATAAGAAGAAATGACAGTTTTCTTAGCTAAGCCTGAGCTACTTTGCAGAAACAGAAACATTTTCACTCAGGAAAAGCAAACAAACAAATAAACCAACTCCCTTATAAATTCAAAGCATTTGAGGATCATACTCTTCAACAACTACTAAGTTTCAGCGGCAGAAAAACAATTACTTTTTAGTGATGTGTTAAGATAAGATTTGGAATTTGCATTTTCCACACAGAAAAATATACTCTTTCTCCTGTTTATTGAAGCTAAAAAAAATTTATGCTATAGAAACTTAGTTATCAAGCTTAGAATGGAACAATCTGTAGGTACATAGCTTGAGTTCTACAGCACAGGTTCTATTACTAAATAAACAAATTCTTGTTTAACTACAGTATCTCCCCCAGAAAAACATTGAAGCTTTAATAAAAAGTTGTCAGTGACAGGTTATATCAAAACCCAATCCTTACAATCATTCCTAACTTAATAATTCCTCATTTAAAACAATAATAACATTTTATTATCAATTTGAACTGCCTCCCTTCACCTTCCAGCTATTTTATCTTGTCATATATTAGTCTGATGGGCTGACAAGCTTTCTATGATCCTGTTGCTGTGGTGCATGTGAGTGCTTACACAGTACAATCAAGTTGCCCGTGAGCTTTCTCTGTCTTCTGTTAAAATGGATTGACACATTACAGTCTATAAAAATAGGCCAAATTTTTCAATATTTAATGCTTCTCTTTGGCTCTTGGAACTCCCTCTCAATTATTGCTACCCAAACTCTATTTCTCTAGATATTGCACACCTATGTTCTTTGGGTTAACCTACCCATCTTTGGGTTTACCTACCCATCTTTGGGTTTAGATGTAGTACTACATGTTTCTCAGAAAAATCAGGAATATTTTCTCCTACTACATTGCCAGTAAAGGCTCAATTAGCTGGTGAATGTCACCAGAAGATTTTTCTTCTCATACAGATCCCTTCTAAAATGTGACAATGCTTGCATTGCCAACTACTGCATAATCCTAGATGGAAATGCAGAAGCCATGTTTTATGACGTTAGGTACTGCAAAGTATCATCATAGCCCAAGAATCTGCATGTCTGGGTGTCCAGTGAGTACTTGGCAGATATGATGGAAAAGGTCCTTAGCCCTAGCCACGCTGAAGTGGTAGAAAACTCAAGCATTTATTTGTGAAATCCCTGTTAGATAGCTCAATTACAGGTATCAGAAACAGGACAGCCAAACATCCCTGCTCATTCTAAGGCCAAATTTTTTCTCTTCTACTTTGTGTCTGGCAAACAGTGTGATCTGGCCACATGAGAAGGGTCTCTCATTTTGTACACTCCCAACAATGTAAGGAAATTAAAATTATGGGGTAATTATACATAATCAGCCTTGCTTTGGATAACTGATCATTTCACATCTTAATTGATTGTCCGGGCACTGATGGGTCCAGCATGACCTTAATGTGACTTGCTAATGACTGGCCTAAAATAAATCTCTCCTTGAACTCTTTCTAGATGAATAGCCTTGTATTTCAGTTCTGCATGAGGCCTTTTCACTCGATGAAGCCACAGGACTCAAAAACCCATCTTCTGTCAGTCATACCTTCCACACCAATATGAATGCCTATGGCTCAATACTGGCTGTTGTTTGCAGCCCAAAAATGACAGCAAGTAATCACATTGGGGTGCTAATGGGCACAGAGGAGATCATCAATCATCACTTAGACACAGTGTGATTTTACATTTAGCTTTATCAAATGTGCTGTCTGTGCCTAGCTTCCAGGCATTAAAATTACATGGGGTTAAGGACCTGTTCTCTTATTTGGCCTTCCATCAGTCTTTGTGACTATTGGAAATGTTATCTGTAATGACTTTGGTTTTTTCCAAGTCATTGATTAAAAAATGTGACCTGTCCTAGGGCCATAGGTTCCTTGGGGAACTGCATTAGTAACTTGTGTATTCAGCGACGATTCCCCAGCTGCAGGCTGAGAGACAGCCCATCAACAAATATGGTCTGGACCTCGATAGGGATATGGATAGTCCAGCCCAGATGTTAGACCCTTGCTAAAGTTAAACTGTTTTTATAGTCTTTTGAGGCCAGTGGGCTTTGAAAGGTGTGCCCTAATGACTCCAAACTTCTGGGGAATTGCTGCTCAGTCAACAATCCCCACTGCTAATCGTTTACCAGGCAAGAACAATACTTCAGTTACAGCTATTGACACACTGCCATGTCAATCCTCCAGTGGCTCACCAGCCATCATGATTTATTTTTGATTGATGAAGCAGTGAAAGAAGATGCTAGAGCACTACTGTCAAAAGATTGCTGAATTTGATTAATTTCAGCATGGAACATGTTTGTTTTCCCATGTGATGGCAAGGAAAAAAAGGTGAAGATGTCAAGCCTACAACATTATGTCTTCTGATTGAAACCCCTTGAGGTATTTTTGAATCCCAGGGTATGGAGACAGGGTAAATACTTGTGAAAAGGGTGGGAAAAGGACATATGACTCCATGGTTCACAACAGTGATGAAATCTGAAATATTGGGGCCAATCCAGAAAAGGGTGAAAATTAAATAAGATGAATAACATGATTCATCTGAGGGAGACACTAGATGATGTGAATGGACAACTCCTGTTAATCAAATTAAATATTTTTGGACTCAAGCATCTGATGTATGCATAAGTGCAAAATATATTACCAATATGTTTGGTATTGTCAGAATTCTTATTAGGTAATTTTGATAAATTCAATGAAAGCTTGCACTTTTAGATGGTAAGTTTCAGTAGAAAATAGCTAAATATTCCAGCTGTCCTTTGAAGCTAAAGACATGTTGACATTTTAGAGTTGCTATTCATGTGTCCAATCATGTATTTAGGTATCTTTTCTGGCAGCAAAGCTTAACAAAATCCTAAAACCTCATTTTGGGTGATCAGATTAAATGATTAATTGCACCAAATGATTTTTAAATGGAAAGAATGAAGGATCAAGAAAGACCTTTTCTGTTTATATAGTTGTTTACACACATGTGTGTACACATAACCTCAGCAATACTGCAGCTGGAGTTATTTGACTAAGGATGGTGGTGAAGACATAAGCCAGCTCTATAAACCCTTTCAAGCTCCCTACCCATGGGACTTTAAACACAAACAGCCAATACCTGCATTCTTTCATGCTGTGCAACCGACTTCTGTGTTTTATATATTTATGTCACAAACTTATTAATAGGTTCTTATCAGTGTTGACAATCCATACTCAAAAGACAGAAAAGACAGAATTAAGATTGCTACTGGAAACACAGTGTGGGATTGGATAATTAAAGAGTATATATGCCTCAGGACACAAAACAATTTTGAACAAACAGCCATAGATATGGAATTTCCTTGGTTTTCTGCTAGATAACTTCTATGTTAAACCATATTTACTTGTTTTTTAGTGATTGTCAGCAGTTCCTGAAAATGTACCATTCTGTCTTGAGGATGATTGACTGGGCCTAAAATGCTTATTTTAGTGGCAAATGTGCTGTGCAGAACATGTAATTTAGTTCATATGTCTGACAGATACATCAAGTGCCTTTTGAAATCATGATGAAAAGATCTAATAAAAAATATTTTTATCAGTCAGATTGAGCTTTTGAATAAAATTTAGTGTCAGATTTGACTGAAGGCGGTAGTAGAGAATTAAGAAAAGCACGTCTTAATACCTGTTGCAAGGTTACTTTCTCCCTTAGTTCACTCAAACTATGCCCTATGCTTCTGTCTTTAAACTCAGTTGTTATAGCCAGCCAGGGCTTAATTTCTTTTTTTCTGCAAGGGTGGTGGAGTTTCCTGATATAAAGTACTTACTCCTCAAAAGTCACACTTCAACCCCCTAAAGGTACAATTCTGTTCTCTTCTCAACATATTTGGAAAATTAGCTTTGCTTTCCATATCCAGTAACACTGAGCTGAAGTAAGTACTCAGTTCTCATCACCAGATACTAGTCATATACTTTGAGTACATGGTAATGCTGTTGGTTATTAGTTGCTGTGCTTAAAGTAGCTCAAGTAAAACTGTATTGCCTAAAAAGATTAATTCCCTCCCCGCTTCATAGTAACATTAGCTTGCTTAGAGGAACTGAGAAAAATTTTTCAAAAAAGAAAGTGTGAAATCTTAAAAACATGTTTCGAAACAGCCTAGCATTTGATTTCTCTACATATATCTTACAAAAATACTGGAAAGAGTACTACAGTCCTTTTATCTGTCACACTAGGCATAGCACTTTTGATTTATGGTACTAAGGGATTTATTTGATTTTTAATGTTGCCTTTATTCAAACCAGTGAACAGGCTACTCCAGATATCCGCATGCTTTAAGTCCCATCCTGGTAATTAGCCATGGATAGTCAGGTCTAAGGTACTTAAATTGTTCTGAGTGCTACTCTACTCTAAATGCCTTTCTGCATGTTTGAGTGTTTTATTAGTCAAAATCTAAGGGAGACAGCACCCAGCTTTGGTCTTAGTGCCAGCAAAAACATACTGTTGTTTGCGGCATTTGTAGCAGCAAATCATAAAATTATGGCTCTGGTACAAATAAAACCAGTGTCCCTCTGAGTCTGCAGTCCAAAAAGACAGAAGAAGACCTATAAGGATACAGAATGGTAGGATGGATTATTGGGGTGTTTTTAAGCAGCAGAATTCGTTAAATCATCAGAGAAGAGTACAAAAAACAAGAACGAGGCATGGCTGTGGACAGAAGGGAATGAAGGGAAATATTTTTTTGGCAAACAGTAGGAAGATGAGATAGAGAGGGTGTTTGGCATCACTATTTTAAGCAAACAGCCAATCAGAAGAAAATCTGGTGAAATTTATCGCCACTGAGAGTTTTAACGAAGTTTTTGCAAGAGTCTTGTAAGTGCGAATCAGAAATGTAAGTTTCTGATTTCTAGGTTCCTGTGGAGAAAGAAGAGGGCTAATCTGCAAATGAAGCAAACCAAATTTTTAGCCTATTTTCCTCTTTGAATGGGAATCTCTGAATACTGCAGAATTTGGTCCACAATGAGGTTACATGAATTTATGTGTTGGAGATACTTCAGTACCTGAAGTTGTATGCGTGCACGCATCATTTTAGTTTAAAAGAGCAGTTTGTATCTGTAGCTCCTGCAGACTAGAAGATTTTCTGCTTGTGTATTCACTCTCAATTCAATTAAGCTAAAATGGTGTTTGTGCAGATAGGTGACTTTTATCATAATTATTTTTGCAGTACAGCCTGCAGTCCCACCTTTTGCAAGAATCACAGCAAATGTACAGGCTCAACGAGAGGTTGTTTTGCATTTTTGTTGTTTCCAAAATGATATCACTGGAATTTGGATTACTTGCTCCAAATTTCTATCAGTTACAAACTTGACTCAGTTGAAAGAATAAGTTAAGCTTATAAGCAGAGCTCTCCTATAACCTCCTGAAAGCAAAAATCATAGGATCATAGAATCATAGAATGGATTGTGTTGGAAAGGACCTTCAAGATCATCTAGCTCCAAGACCCTTGTGTGGCAGGTATTCCACACCCTAGATCAGCTTGCTAAGAGTTCCAAAATATTTATTTCTCTTTAAAAAAGGAATGCTAAAATGATCTTATGATAGATGCTATATAGAGGCAGAAACATTTGGCCTCTAATGAATCAACAAAAATTTATCAGCATACAGTGCTGATTCATGTTCATGCATCTGTAATATCACCTGATTAGAATTACAGAGAATTGTATTAATTAACTTGTCCTTTCTGCAATCAATTATACCTAGGCAAAGTGTACGTAAAATGCTATTATTCAGATTTGATAATGTTGCATCCCCATATTTTCTACTGTTCAGAAGATTACACAAAATATTGGACCATGTTTGGTCCCTTGGTGTTTAGAAGGGGTCTCAGAGGGTCATTTTAGGGTGATTAACACTACAAGGAAAAGAGACCTTTTGTGCTTTCCCTAGTCTTTCCAAGGAAGAGTAATATTTAACATCTTCATGCCAATCTATTTCTTGAGAAATAGCAGATGTGCACCCATTTTTTATCTCCATCCCCTACAAAACAATAAATACACTTTACATTCAGAAAGGCAAAGCATGTACTTTCAGCATGGTTTTTATTTAAAATTTAAGGATGCCACTGAAGGAGCTGCTGGGTGAAAGCACAGTGTGTGTCTCCTATGAAAGCTACAGTGAAATTGCATCCAAATACTGCATACTCTGGTTTTTAGCCAGCTCTTTCTGGTTCTTAGGAAATGGAAGGCCTTAGTAGAGAAGAGGGGAAAGCAGTTTCTTTGAAGTGAGATCCTTGATTTTAGATGTATACTTAGCACAACCCCTTACGTTGCTTGTCACGATTTGGGGAGTAGGGCAGCACTGGCAGAGTGCCACAGCCTGCTGGGCTATGCCATATTTGCCTAACGAGCCTCGCAAGCCTTCATTAATGTTACATGGAGCAGTGGATATGAAACTGCAGTGGAGGGTCTGTCAGCGACAGTACATGCCTTGGGGCAAGTGATGTGCAAAACAAACTCTTTATAAGGGAGTCAGTCTCATTTGGAGTACTGCTCCAAATTCTCCAAATGCATTATGAAAATTGTGTGTGTTTATGGCATTAGCTATTTCAGTGCTACAGCCTTCCTGTGTCAGAGGGCAGGGACTGCAAGGAAAAGGTCACGGTCTGCCTATATGGGTGGTTTTTTATTTAAGCTCTTGCGTCTGTACAAGATTTTTAACATAGAGGACAGCAGTAGGGCTTTATAAAAATGCTTGACTGCAGGAGAAATGAAAAGTCTCCAAATTGCTCGTTTAATGTTGTTCAGTGTTTCTAATGGAACAAATGAACTATTAGGATGTACAAATTTCCAAATACTGAGCAAACAGTATAAAATGGAGGAACTGTAGTGCACTGAATACATGGCTAGGGATGTATTTTGCTCTTGGTCCAGCACAAACCAGTACACAGTTACTGCTTGCTCTTGGTGGCTCCATGGAAAATTTTTGGGTTGTGAATGGCACCAGCCCATTTTTGCACATGAAGCATCAAAGGCCTCCACAATCCTCTGGATCTGCTGCTGTGAAGGAAGGAGCTATGGCTGAACATTCTTGCCTGTGTTCCACAGCTCTCAATACAGGGAGTCTCTGTAGAATCATTTGAGGCAGATGAGACCTCAGAGGAATGTGGTGGTGAGGAAAGCAAGTCTAAGTTTAAGAGAATATGTGTTTACATAACAACATCTGTCTGTTTCCTCCATTTGCTAACCCTGAGCATTCTGACCACAGTAAGGCTGAGCTCTGCTGTAGCCTTCTCTTTAGGCCTCCGACTTAATTTCCATACTGTCTGCTTTCAGTCTTGGGCCAGTCATGTTTACACTGTATTTTGGCAGGAGCACAGCAGTGCTGTAAGTTACCTCATTCACCTCTGTGCCCCTCTATACAAAGCACTTCTTGCAGATACGTCTGCTCCAAGTCATTATGCATCATACACAACCTTTGACCTGAGTGAGTGAGTTATTAACAGGAAAGGATTGCTTTTCTCAAGCCAATTAGGATGCTGCACATTGAACTAGCTGGACAGATGTGTTGTTTCCTTCTTGCTGCTTGTGAGATGCACAAAGCATGAGCAGGACCAAGAAAATAGATTTAGATCTTCCTATGAAAACTGTACCAAGTACTGTGGAAGGTGGAGGGCCAACTGGTTTTTCTGTCCCTCTATTCGATCCTTGGACCAGAAGCACTGCTGAGAGAAGTGACTCCAAATATACAGTGTATTACATTATACTATAGTGGTCATACCCAATTGCTGTCATGGCTGTATTCCTTCTCTTTTCCAAGGATTTTCAGGACTGCAGAACAGAGATCACCACCTTGTCATATGACTTCACCCTCCTCAACATGTGAGGCAACCAGCAGTGGGGTCCTCTGAGAAGCTGAGTTTTCCTGCTCTGGAAGGTCAAGAGAAACTCCAGGCCCCAGAATTTTCAGTCTGTCCCAGTTCCACAGCAGGGACTGGGTATCTCAGAGGGATAAGGCTGGGGAACAAGATGTCGTTACTGTAGGTATGAGCACACCTGTGGTCATGTGTAGCTACTCTAAGGGACTCTGACAATATGACTTAACCAATCAATACAATCCACCACAGTGCCAGAGAGCCCTTAATCTTCGTTGGGATTACAGTCTGATGCACTGACACCTGAATTGTATTGTATCTTGTCTGGGTTTGCAAACACAGGTGCAAAAGAAAAGCACTTAGAGATAGGCACAGATAACAAAATCCTTCCGCACTGCACAAGTGACTTAGTTTAGGAAATTGTCAGCTTAGTTCCCAGCTTTTAGGGCTGACCTCTACTAAATCAGCTTCAGAGTACATCTTCTCTGTCCCTTTGTTGGCCACGGCTCCCTTTAATGTTGTCATGGTTTGCCTGCTCTCTCTTATCTCTCCTCATTAAACCTTCCTTCCTCTTCTCACTTGGATTTATATCTCTCTGGCCTAAACCTCCTTTCCCTTCCCACTTTCTAGAGCTGGATTTAAAAAGTGCAAATGTCTGTAAGCAGGCCAAATTTCTCTCTTCCCTTCCTTCCCTTTCCCATTATCTTTTTTTGTGTCTATTTACGCTGCATTTTTCAGTTAATTCTCCTCTTCTACTTTTCATGTTTTATAACAGTGAAATATGATGAAACACTGAAGTACATAGAATTCACCAGCCTGAGCTATCCTAAAATGTCATTTTTGTGTATAGACTAAAGAATCTTTATTATCAATAACAATGTGAACTTGATCTCTGATGTGGTTTCACCCTGGCCAGCAACTAAGTCCCACACAGCTGCTCACTCATTCCCACTGGGCAGGAAGCGGGAGAGAATGGGGAGGGTAAAAAGGAGAGACCTCATGGATTGAGATAAAAACAGTTTAATCAGTATAAAGCAAAAGCTGCACACACAAGTAAAGCACAACAGGGAATACATTCACCGCTTCCCATGGGCAGGCAGATGTTCAACAATCCCCATGAAAGCAGGGCCCCATTGCACATAACGATGACTCGTGAAGACAAATGCCATCACTTCAAATGTCCCCCCTTTTCCTTCTTCTCACACAGCTTTACGTGTTGAGCAGAATGCTCATGGGATACCTCTGTGGTCAGTTTGGGTCCCAGCTGTGTCCTCTCCCAACTTCTTGTGAACCCCCAGCCTCTTTACTGGTAGGGTGGGGTGAGGAGCTGAAAAGGCCTTGACATTGCTCAGCAATAGCTAAAACATTGCTGAATTATCAACATACTTTCCAATAAAAATCCAAAACATAGTTCATGCTAGCTACTGTGAAGAAAATTAACTCTACCCCAGTGAAAACCAGCACAGGCTCTAAAATGATTTGTCTAGGTCACTGGTCCCTGTGTTGCATCCTTCCAGTGCTAGGGAACACGATGGCACAAGGGTAGAAGCTTTCCTGCTTGTTCTTGGTCATGGATCTTGCAACAATAGAGTGAGAAGCGGAGCATTGCACTGTGAATGTGTGAAATGTAGGGCTACCTGGGAGACAAAAGTGATTTAAAGGCCTGTTGTGCTTCTCCTTCTCAATTTGCAGGAATTTGACAAGTTTACTTTGTTGATGAGTAGAAAAAGTAGATTCTTATCAGAGGGTGTCTCAGTTTTGAGACAAATTCAGGAGAGAAAGTCTTTGGACTGAGTCTTTCTCTCAAAAAGGGTTCTAAAAATCCCCTTTCCATCAATAGGGAATGAATACCAATAGATGAAAATAAAAAAAAATTAAACAGTTTATTAACAAACAGAATGCCTGCCAACCAGGCAATGAAAAACAAAAGGTAAATATCTGTTAAGCACTCAACCGTCAGAACCCACTTCCCCCCACACACACAGTAACAGAAAACCTAAAAAAAGTGTCCAGAGAGTGGAGGTGGGGTAGGAGGAATACACCTTTCCCAACACATGGTCCAAAGATGGCGGCCTTCCACGTGGAGGGGCGGCAGACACCCTTCCCCTATGGGGCAGTCCTGTAGCAGAGAAAATTCCAGTGGCTATCTGGTGTTGACTTTTTTCCTTCTGATGGCAATTACAGCAGGTGAAAACAGCTGAGCTGGAGCCTTTTGTTGTGCTTTCTCTCCCTGGCTTGGCTTCCCGGGGCTTGGGGCTGGGTGTGGAGCGGCTCCACTCTCAGCAGTCTTTCTCCTACCGATTTTGGAGCAGCAGCCTATTCAGTTCAGTTCCTGGCAGTCAAAGAAATGCTGCTCCAGCTTTCCAGTCAAGGGAAAAAGGAGAAGTGTTTTGCTTGGGCCAAAAAGCAAGTCAGCCAAGCAGAGAAATCATGTGGCTCAGCGCCGCGGCAGAAAGGAAAACCACGCTGCCAGGCAGGGCTCTGGCAAAGGCGGCCCTGGTCCCAACTCTCAGGCAGCAGCTGCCGTGGCAGGGCACAGCAGGGCACGGCAGGGCACGGCAGGGCAGCGGGTCCGGCAGAAAACAAAACAGCTCCAGTCTTGTCCCTCTGCTGATGCAGCCAACACGTCCCGATTCCAGAACTGGAAGACAGGGTGGGACTTCCTGCCCTCCGATCCACAAGAGAGAGAGCAACATTCCGGTCCCCTTAACCCCGCTAGGATCTTGGCTGAGTTCACATACCTACCAGCTTGGGGGTGGGGGAAAGAGAAGTAAAGAGGGTAAAGGCAGTGTATACCCGTGCTAAGAGTACCCTGTGTGCTCAGTAAGGTAGTTGGAGCTGAGGGCTCCACGTATTACCCTGCTGCTGTGCCCTAAGGGCATCCTCAGTGGTCTCCAGAACACAGAAGTTACAGCCCTTGTCACAAGGGCTATTATTTAAAACCAGGTGTGCAACAGTACTTAGTAAATCAGTTCTGACTTTATCTAGAAAGTCTATGAGAATTGATCAGCTATATTGAGCAGCAATGAGTTTACAACCACCGTCAAAGCTAGCAGGGTCCCTCAGGGCTGGTAAGGCTTCTTGAGTACTGAGTCTTTTTGCTTGGAATAGCTGGTCTCGTAGCATATACATTCAAACTTCCCTCTGGCTATTTAAGGAGAAGATCAATAGTTCTTACAAATGTTTCATCTTTTTTACTTCAAAATACAGTTTTAAAAAAGTTACCATTAGCTGGACTGTATCTCCTTGCTTCTGGGTAAGGGCATTTCAATATTTACTTTATTCCTGCTTCAGAGTACTAACAGTACATTGTTAACAGAAAAACAGAACAGAAAAACTCAGACAAAAGGAACTCAATTTATTTTGTTTCTAAGCACATTGATGGTCAAATTCCTAAGCATCAGACCACCCAATATTATCATGAACACTGAAATGAATGCCTGTCTTTTGAACAGAGAGGTAATGTGTTCTTAATAATATCCAGCTACTGGAACCTTGCAATATTGCTTATAAAAGCTTTCAGAATGCAAAAAGAAAAGCAGAATATATTCTTAGTGATGAGTTAGGTGAATTAAAATAAAATCAATTTCAATGCGTCAATGTATATAATCCATTTCCCTCTAAAGGCTTATCAAATGACTTTTAGCCTGAGTAAGTCTGGGAAGGCCAGGTGCTTGGCTGTGACATACTCTAGTAACTGAATTGCAGCAGGTGCTCGAGATCCTATTTTCGGGAGAAAAATGGCCTGGCTAAAAGGATAACTACTATGCTAAATATTACTGTTCTTACTGCTCTCTGCAAGCAGAGCTTGGTTCAAAGTGATTGGTGTATAGAATGTGTCTGCACATGAAAAGACAGAGCCGAAAAATTGGTGATAGGTAGGCTTCATGTTCAGTATGTAGTGTGGAAAAACATTAAAATATTGCAAATTGAAATGCTTACCTAAGACTCTGCCTTTCACATTACAAAGAGCCATAGTACAGTAGTCAGCTTTGCAGGGAATTACAAAGGTGATTTAAAAGTTACACACTTCATCAGTACATAACAAGGTTTAAAAGTCAAAATATAAATCCCTTTTTTGTTCCCATTTTACTATGAACTCCCTACATGGACAGTTTTCCTTCCCAAAATTTCCACTTGGCTTTCTTTAAGCTTATATACTCTTTCCACATTTATATGTGTGCTAGAAGGAACCTTCTCTGTGGAGTTTAAAGAATTTGTTACGGCTCAGCTGAGGTGGATGAAAACTATGTCAGAAATACTTGTGAAGACCAGTTAAAATTCGGCCTGAGGAGAAATCAGTGATCAGTAAGTTAGGCATACACAGCTGTAGATGGCTAGTTCATTTGCCCAGCATCATTAAGTCTCACCATGTTTGCAGATAGTTAGCAGGTTGTAGTGTGGTATTTGGAGCACCTGTCCTAGCACAAAAGACTCTGTATTCAACTAAACTGCCCGGCTGTGACATACAGCTAAGGTGGGCATCACTGCAGGGGCAACAGGATCTTCATCCTTGGGAAAGAGAAGAGGTCTGATTCTTGCAAATGCCTTTAAATTGTTTGGAGTCACACAGATATTCAGTAATCAAGCCCCATATGACACATATTTCATTTATTGTAGCAATATGTTAACATTTTTATTATTTAGTGAAGCTCATCTGTAACTAGGCATGTCTTCATAATAAAACCCTTCTGCAGTATGTTGTTAACAATCAGAAACAAGCTTTCCAATATATTATAGGCAACCTCTATCTATTGTGCAATTCATGCTGTTGACAATAACAGCTGGAACATGGATTAAATCATGCCAAAAATGACCCATGCATCTTGCAATTATTCATGAACCATTTATAATACTGGCAGGAAAATGGTCACTAAATACTATAGGTCTAGTTTTGGGTAAGTCTGTTCCAGCAGAAGGAAGAGACTGTATGGCTGCTTGGACTTTTCTTTCTCTCTGCTACACTGCAGTAAATACTACTGACCAAATTCTGGCTGCTTATAGGCAGCCAGGCAAGAGTGCAAGGCAAAGTTGGATGCCTGATGTTTGTATTGTGCCAAAACACTTCCAAGAAACAAACAATGTGCGTAAGAAGTAGAGGAGTCACATTTTGGCCTGTGGATTCCAGGGTCAAAAGAGCCTTCTGTTGATCTTTGCTTTATTTTGTATATTTTCTCCAAAGAGATACAGTATAAGAACTACCCTTTCCTGCAGCTGACCAGTAATCTTAATTCCATAGTTTTTTTGGGGTTGATGACTACTGATCTCTAGATTTGGTAAATAAAAAAGTCAGGTTACATTTACTTATAAAAAAAGAAAAATCTACAAAACTTTCAACACAGTTTAGTCTGATAAGCAGCAATGACCCTGCCTTAAAATGCCATGGGAGCAGTCATCTGTCTTTGATAATTTAGAGGTTTTGAGACACTTTCCTTCCTTCTTTGCCTAAAGTTTCATTTCGGCAACATGCTTAATCAATGTTTGCTGATGTTTATGGTCTAACGCATACTGACAGCAGGTGCGGAAAAAGTAAATCCCCATCTGCATAAAAATCTTGCCGACATCCAGAAGCATGCCGTTTCACTGTAATTTTCATAGACAGGTGATTTTTCATGGTACCTCCAGGAGGTTCCTCCCACCTCCCTGCTGTTACCTCTGTTTTCCTACCTGTGGCTACCGCAAGTTATGGCTTTGTTTGTAGCCCTACATGAGGTGCCATTTTTAAGTATATTTCTTTGTTTTGTTTGATAGACTCTCCTTCGGATTCAGTTCACGTATGTACTTAGGTTTCATGGCTTGCATCACGACTTTCAATGTCCTGGCAGACAAGGGGCCTTCTTTAAAATACTGTTGCTATTTACTGGGATAAGGGGATGTCATGAATAAGGCTTTAAAGCAGGGGTGGAGATCCTGCATCCTGGGGATCAGACACTGTGACTGTTTCATCTGGTTTCTGGCATGATATGGTGATCGGTGTTAGCTTTTGGGGAGGCTTTTTTATTTTTATTTTTTCAATGGTATTGTATAGCAGTATATTAATGTGATATGGTTAGGCAAAATTCTCTACGCCAGAAGCTTTTGTTCTAAGATTTGCATTGGTGGTTTGAAATTTAGGAACAGGCAAAAATCATAACAACTTGTTTCTAAAAATGGGGATGTTTTTTGTGTGGTTGATTATTTTACTGGGTTTAAGGATCAACATTAGTCTCCTGTCCCTTTTAATATACCTTGAGAAGGTAAGATGGCTTCCTTTCTTTGCTCTGCCCTCCTTATTCTCTGAGGAAACAGAAAAATACAGTGGTTTGTATGTGATAATTTATGGTCACTAACTTGAATATGTCTTATTCCTCCAGCTAAATTGTTTTGAATAATTTGTGTAGGTGTTCTTAGAGGTCACCCAAGATCTAAGTCATGTCATACAAGTAAATAATTTTCCCTCAAAAAATTTTAACTTGCAGGGTAAAGAAAATAAGATAAAAGACACAGTCTTATCGACTATGACAAACCACTGCAGGAATCAGGAAAAGAGAACTTGATTCCTAGCCAAGTACAGTACACTGGACCATGCTATCACTTAGTAGACTACTTATTAAAATTAAATAATCTTATATCCTTCAAGAAGTACCAGAGATGAAATAAAAAAAATGGCTTAACAGGAAAGTTACATAGGGTCATACTTACAGATCTAGTAAACAAAGTAATGTGATATTGAACCAGATGACATATAAGGAAAAATTTCTATCTAGAGCAGGAAAGTTTCAAATTCCATATTAAAAAAATGAAATAAACACAAACCCCCACCAAAATACAAAATAAAAATCCAACAAAATGGATCACTAAATAGACTATGAAAAAGAACAATTACTGTTTAAGATTTTTTTTTTTTATGATTGGCTGGTTTGTCTGTTTTTTGTTGTCTGAAGGGCGAGGCGCTTTTTAATTATGTAACTGTATAATTCCATATACAATTTCTAAAATTTTAAGCTATTTAATCTGATTCTCAGGTAAAAAACCTAGGAAAAATTAGATAAGTTCAGTTTCTGGTTCAAATACCTAAAACGAAAATCAGAAAATAATTAAACGAAACCACATGAGAATAATCTCAAAGCAAGCTGAAGCCAAACCAATAGTAACTCAGGCTCAGCTGTGCCTATACAACAAAGGAAAAATACAATACAGCAGGGAAAAGCTGTGGGAAGAAATGCATTAGAACATTATCCATTATAGTATGCTCGAGAAAAATGAGACCCTGTGCTACTAGGCTTCTCAGAAAAGCTTTTGGGTAGAAATCAGGAACTAGCAAAAGCAAATGCCTTGCTATCATCATTCTGTAAATATTTCAAAGACATTGATAACTAGAAGACGTCCGTGAGAAATGTGGGATTGAATGACAGATGTAACTGAGGCTTCACTTTTAAATTAACAGTCTCTGTCAGGAGATATAAAGGAAAGGAAAGGTTATATTGCTAAGCAAGCTGGAAAGAAGATATTGAATAGCTGGGATTCTTTCAATGTTAAAGAGAGTTGTCTCATAAAATACTGGATGGTGATACATGGAAATTAAAGTAACTGTGAATATAAAGTGTTTTCAGTGCTTTTGCTTGAGTAGCCAGAAAATTGTCCCACTTAGCAAGAAGGCAGGAGCCTACAGAGGCTGAAGACAATCACTGAGTCAAAATGAAAAATACATGTATCACTAAAAAGTAAGTATTGGGAAAGAAAAAAGGTGAAACAGATTGACAAGACAAAACTACTGGTAATAATTGATAAGTCCTCAAAATTGATTATACCTCAAAATATGGAGGACTTTCTGACAGCAAAATTAACAAGATTCTTTGTTTCACTACAGATTTTGTAGTCTTAGCCAAGGAGCTGGAATCCAGAATTTGTCTCAAAGAATATTAGTCTAAGAGTTCTACACAAGGTCTCAATTTCTCATTTACATTGAAAGGGAACAAACTAATTTTTTTATGATGAAAGCTTATTCTAATCTAAACATCAGGGTTATAAAATCTCACTAATTTTATGACACAGATTAGAATTTCCTGATTTTGGTTGCCACTATCAAGGTAACTGTATGCATTAAAAAATCTGAAAAAAAATAGAAAATGGAGTCATTCAGTATAGTTCTCTCCTTCAGTTGTTATTAACACAACTAAATTTTAAGGCAAACAGTCTTGCACAACTGAAGACATAACCTACATCTGATACACCTAATTATCTAGACTAAATATTTCATAAGTGGAATTTCTTTCAACATTTGTTATTACCGTTGTCAGTTTCTGCTTTTATCTTTACTGTCAATATTGTTGATGTTAAACTCTTTTTGGTCCCATTCTCATTACTCTGGAATCATAAAACACTGTGCTTGTGACATAATAGACTGTTCCTCAGTAGTCTTCTGTTGTGTCACAACGCAAAGATATTATAATTTGGAATAAAGAATAAATGATAGAAAAATGAAAATTCAGGTTCTCTAAACAATGTAAGCTAAGAATACTATTGAAAACATTATTTCTTTTTCTAACTGTGATATTTTTGTTTTTCCAAGTAATTCTCATTAAATTAAATGTCAATACTGGTGACATATTATTCACAAAGTCATTTGGGGAAAAATGTGGCACAGCAGTAGGGGAGCAAATATGATGAAGAATTTCTATTAAGCTGTTTGTAACTAAAAGCACAAATACGCCAGTACAGATGAAGAGCTGCTATTTTGTTGTTTGATTCTTACTAAGCAAAAAGTCTGATGGAGTCAATGCTTTGCTAGAAGACACCCACTGAAGTTCTCAAAAGACCAGGCTACAATACAGGGGCACATAAGAAACTCTCTGGTGTAGCTCTTGTAAACGAGAAGTTTTGAGATTTTTTGCTTACAAGGGCATCCCCTGAATGTGAACTGAAAATGGGTGCTCTTCATTGTGGCATAAGGCAGCCTGCACCTTCACCTTTTTTTGCAAACTCTTCTAATCTTCTGAATTGCTCCAGGTTTCAGAACGCCGGGGATCAACCACACATGGTCCAGCAGATCTACGTCATCCAGGTGCTTCCATTTCTTTTAGGGTCTCGTTACCATATTATTGTTACTCCTGTTATTCTGGCCAACATATGACTTAATAAGAAAAGAGGCTAACAGAAAATGGGCTTGTTGAGTGTGCTGATTTTGGCTGGGGTGGAGTTAACTTTCTTCACAGTGGCTGGTGTGGGGCTGTGTCTGTGATTTGTGCTGAACACAGAGTTGATAACATAGAGATGTTTTTGTTATTGCTCAGCAGGGCTTATACGGAGACAAGGCCTTTTCTGCTTCTCGTACTGACATGGTGGTGAGGGGACTGGGGGTGCCTGGGAGGTTGGGAAGAGACATGGTCAGGACAGGTGACCCCAACTGACCAAAGGGATATTCCAGACCACGTGACATCATGCTCAGGATATAAAGTGGGGGGAAGAAGAAGGAAGGAGGGATGTTCAGAATGATGACACTCATCTTCCCCATGTTCCTCTGCGTGATGGGGCCCTGCTTTCCTGGAGATGTTGGAACATCTGCCTGTCCACAGGAAGCAGTGAATGAATTCCTTGCTTTGCTTTTCTTGTGTGTACAGCTTTTGCCTTCCTATCCTTCCAGTCCTCTCCCCAGTCCTACTGGTGGGGGAAGTGAGCAAGCAGCTGGTTATACTTAGTTGCTGGCCAGGGTTAAATCATGACATTGAGTTAATGTAATAGTTTTTCATTTTATTTTCAATCGGTATTGATTTTTAACTCTAGCTATAAACTCTGTGTGTCTTGCATTTTATTTGTTTTACCTGTCTGCTTGGTTGATCTTTTGGCACCATCTATTAAAGGCACTGAAATCTTGCTCTGTTGTGGTTCCTGAAACTGGGTTAAACCAGTTTGGGTAGTTTAGCAGAATCAACATGTGTTAGACCAAAGTCAATGGTCCTGAATGTTTGCTGATAATCTGGCACTTCTGGAATTGTTCCTTTCTGTCTTCATTTCTTGACGAAAAAGCAGCTGAATTAATTTGAATGCCACAGTAAACAGTTTAGTAAAAATAAAATAGAATATCTATTATTTGACCATTATAAATATTATAAATCAGGCAACTCTCTCTCTTGTACAGAGACGTAGCCTTTTGTCACCTCCCAAGATACATTGTCAGAGTGAATGAACAGGATATGGTTAATTTTGCTGCTTGCATTTAATTGCTTCCCACAAAAAAAGTAATCACAATGAGGAGCTGGAACCAACCTTACAAAGGTGTTGCATCATTAGTGGGTATCACTGGTTTGTGTACACGGAGCACTGATGGGGAAGAAAGAAGTAGAATCAGCTGTGCTGGATTTGGGAATTCATCCTCTTTGTAATTCCAGCCTGATACTGAAAATGCCAGAAGCTTAGATAAGGAAGTACAACTTTCCAGGACAAATTGCCTCTGACTATGGCCATTCCTTCTTGACCTTCAGATATTTTTAACATGTCTCTCTAGTTAACACTTCTCTGTAATGGGTAACTTACGCAAGGCTTGTTTAGGGGTTTCTCAACTGTGTAGAGATACTGACTGCAGTCAGTCCAACCTGTTTGAATTGTATGGATCACATTTGTATATGAAAGATGTATATGACTGGTATTCTGGTTGTGGCTGTTTATGCAGGTAAATCCAGTTCGCCTTATACCTGAGAAATAAACGTAAGTAGTTTAATAAAATCTTTTCTACAGAATTCAAGATTCTGGTATTAATTCCTTCCCAAACAAAAATTACTTAATTATTACCAGAATAGTACTGATATCAGGTAACAGCGATCTATTACCAATCACACATTATGCTGAAGTATCCATTAAAGCAAGTATTCTTTTTGTGTTAATCATGATATACAAACTTAGCATATTGACTGCTTTCTAAGTGCAAGACTGACAATTTAAGTAAATCTAATCTCATTCTGTTTCCAAAAGGCTGTACACCCTGTTGAGTTGACTTTCAGAGAAGGCTATGGAGAAAACTTAGATCCCAACTATCCCTTAGTGTCACAGCGGAGCTAGATGGTCAGTGCCGTGACCATCCCCAAAGCGTCCCTCTCAGGAGTCGCTTGGGCGGTGCAACCGCACTAGCAAACACACAAAGCACCAGTGCGGTGGAAGCACACACACACACACACACACACTCTCACACACTAGCCTGAATAGCTGCAGAGTAAGGTGGAGGCAAAGAGTCAGGAGGGGCTCTTCTAAGGTAGAAAGTTTATTGCACGTAGACGGTCCAGGGAAGAAGAGTACACAAAATGGAGGGTCCAGGGATTAAGTACCAACCAGACAAGGGGCAGAGAGAACATCGGGAACCAATTGGGTGAGGGCCAGGGGGCGGAGAGAAGGTGGGATTACATAACTCTAACCAATGAGGGAAGGCGAGGGGAGGAGCAGGGGAACAGGGCCAATGAGGCATCGAGTGAGGGAGAACTTGCTAGAACAGAACCTTATAAGGGAACAAAGAGTGACAGGTCTACAGGCCAACCATGTAGGGTAAATCAACATACTGTAGCTAGGCCTGATGGGGAGAACTTCCTTCTCACCACAACCCAGGGGGAGACTTTAGACCTTGGAGCCTTCCCACCAGCAGTCTTCTACTGCATTTGGGCCCTCCAGCCCCACTGGCTCTTCGGTCACTCCTGTGGCTGGCCCAACCTCCGCAGCATCCCCTGCTGCAGGCTCAGCCACTGCAACACCTTAGCATGCACATGGGCAGTAATATACATGCAAGTGCCATCACAGATTTCTACCAGTTCTTGCCACATGGCTCCTGAACTTTCCTGCTATAAGGACTTTCCTGCTATAGACTGGATTTGTTGGTGATCTCAAGGTGCCTTTAGAGTAGATGGATGCTGGTAGTTAAGCTAGAGGCATCTTACAGCAACAATAGGGGAGTGTGTGTATGTGTATGTGTGCATGTGTATAACGTGTATAGAGCCAATCTAGCCAATCTGGCAATTTCAGCCTGTTTCATCAAAGTACTGTATAAATATAACATGATCTAGGAAGCTTTCAGTCCAACTTTTTGATGAAAGATGTCAAACAGACCAGGCAGGAGTGCTGAGATAACTTCTGAGTGTACAAGAGGGGGCCATGTGTTCTTTATTTTAGCATATTGAAAGCACGACAGAGACAGATTGTAATGCCTATGTTAAACAAAATGGTGATCTCAGTTTAGTTCCTTGTGGCAAAAGCTATCAATCAGAAACAGCACTCTTGTTTATTATTCCAGAAGTGAAATGGAGACCTAAAAGGAAATGACACTTTGGGGGATTAGAATTAAATAACATTTGTTCATCAGCTTGCACTTATGCTATCTGGATAATGGCTATGTACTTTTTTAGATAGAGTCAATCTAATGCAGTTAGAAAACATTAAATCAATGTTTGAACAATGTTGTCAAAGAATAAGAATCACATATTTACCCTGGGTTAGTGCCAAAAATGTTGACATTTGAGAGCTGGGTGTTACAGCACCAGGCATCTTTGTCTTACTAAACTCTCCACTGTATCGCAGTAATTTGAAAATGAAGGGATGAAAAGCCATCGGCCAGTCAGTGGGTGAAAGGCAAATACACATTAAAATACTGTGCACTGAATCTGTGCACTGCAATCTGTGGTGCATCAATTGCACTAAACTGTGCTCTGCAGATTTAGGTGTGTAGGTCACCCATAGGGTGCCTAGTAAAGTACAGCACTTCCCATAAACACCTCCTAGGTGCAAAGGAAACTGAGTAAAAGTAGCCAGTAACTACCAGACAACCAAACGTTTTCAGGCTGTCTCTTCTCCATCTGTTGAGCTAGTAAGCAGGAAACTATTCCCATTAGAGACCTACAGTCCAAAGCTGCCCTTAAGAATGTAAGGCTGACTTTCCTCTGTCCAACATGTTTTTTTTTTCCTGAAGCATATCTGTTTCTGTCATTCAGGAGAAGCCTTTTGAAAGTCTGCCTCTATAAAATAAAGCTAATGTCTAGGACATGTCCCATGGAAATATAAGATACTGTATGCTAACTCTTGATCTGTGCCTGAAGAAATTTTAAAGCAAAATGGCTACTGGAGTATCTGAAAGTTGTGCTTTACTTGTGTTGGCAGGGTGCTTTAAATACCTGGTTGTGGAAGTAGGCTGTTTCTTTCTCCTTGTCACTTTACTCCTGGGTCTTGGACTCCAGCCAGGAGATCTTGGTTAGCAGCACAGCTTCAGCCATGGAGGTGAGCAGTGCCCTGTTGATAGCAGGCAGATGGAGACATTGGTGGGATCTGTACACTTTTCTCCTGTCTGATTGAGGTGGCAATCTTGCTTTCTTGATTCCTGAATGAATGTTTTAGCCTTCCAGCTGTTTTATCAAAGAACTGGGGAGAGGAGACGTACTGCTGCTGCATTTGGAAAGAAAGCTGAAATAACTGTATTCTGTGGGAGCCTGAGGCTACCTACACATTAAATAAACTGCGAAAACATCTACCAAATTCAGCTTTACAGGACACATAAGCTAAGTTTTATATTCCAGTAGGGTTCATTTGAGAGAGGTGAAGGAACGTTACATCCAAAAACAGTAGAAACAGTACATCCAAAAGCAAGATGTTTTGTTAACCTAAGGTCTTTACCTACTGCCCTACACAGCTTGGTGTCAAGCCCCCACTCTATGCTTAAAAGTTGCTATTGAAAAGCTGCCTGCAACTCACTCAAGCAGCAAATTCATAAAGAACTGTAATTCATTGTCAACAGTTGCTGTGTGCCATTTTGTCTTGCCAAAACCTGAGATTATTCTTGCACGCTATGGAACATGGATAATTTGTAAGCTTGAACAATAGTTAGGACTCACTGCAGGTATAATTCACCCTGCCATGCATAAAGCAATGAAGTTGAGTAATTAATGATCACAATTTAAGAATTCAAGTAGACAACAAGAATTCAAGTGTAGCAACTATACATCAATGTTTCATTTCCACTAAAAACTGTATACCAGCGATTCCAGGGCTCTGTGATTCAACAGGAAAACATCAGGTGCGTATTTCAAGATAAACACTATGTATCAATGCTTCTGGCCCAATTTCTGATTACAGAAGTATACTTGTGTTACAGATGTGCATCTGGTGGGTGATACTTCATTTTCCACAGTGAATATATTATTTTGTCCCACTGGGCTTTGACTTCAGAAGAAATGAAGCGCTGCATAAAGAGGTAACATACGCAGAAAAGAAAGGGCCACATACATCTCTACATCTCAGGCAGCCAGACTAGCTTATCCACCTCTGCAATTCTACAGAGTTTCAAATGGAGTAAAATTCAGCACCTTTTAGTGAAGGCATTGAATCAGCTTGCTCTGCTTATGGTTTGGTGTGTCAAATCATGACACAAGCAAAACATTTCTGTATTTGTCACAGTTCTTTGGAGTTAACTACTAACAATTAGATATGTCCCAAAAGTCAGTAAGTATTCTAGTGATTGTGGTTTCCATAAATTTTTTTGTGTTAATTTTTTTGAAGGGACTGAATAACACAGGATTTTGACTGTTGTTTCATATTTTTTACAGCTTAAATGGTCCTTATGGAAGAAGAGTTTTCTACCCTGCAGTATCACAGAATCACAGAATCAACTAGGTTGGAAAAGACCTTTGAGATCATCAAGTCCAACCTGTGACCTAACACCACCTTGGGAATGAGACCACGACTCTGAGTGCCACATCCAGTCTTTTCTTAAACACCTCCAGGGACAGTGACTCTACCACCTCCCTGGGAAGCCCATTCCAATGCCCAA